>VZQC01001522.1:1586159-1637408 GCA_009823505.1 Rhizomys pruinosus | reverse complement strand
ATTCGTTCCTGTTTACTTCTGTTTTCTTTTTTTTATTTTTTGTTTTAAAATTTTTTTATTTATTTCGTATGTGTATTCAATGTACTGTCGCATGCAGGTTTGTCCACGCCGGTCGTGCAATGCCGGCGGAGGTCAGAAGAGGGTCTCAGATTCCCCTGGAACTGGTAGTTCTCCCCTGGAATTGGAGTTTTGCAGGGCGTTCTCGGCCGCCATGTTGGGTGCTGGGATCGGAACCCGGGTCCTCTGTCAAAGCGGTCGGACGCTCCTTACCGCTAGGCATCTCTCCAGCCCCACTGTCATGTTTGGCATTTTTAGAGAACCCTGACTAATATAGATTTGTAACCAGAAGTGGTTCTAGAGAAACAGAATTGAAAGCATGAATTTCTTTAGTAGGCTTGATAGTTTCTGAGCCACAGTCTCTCACTCAAATTGAAGGCTAGAGTTACTGAAGGCTTTCCTGGTGCATGAAGAGGAATGATAATCATTCGTGCAGACTATTTGATGTAATTAATGAAGATAGATCCATTTGACTCCCTAACTCACCTCATGTGAGAAGACAAGGGAATTTACGACTCTATATATAAAATGTTTGAGAAATTGTGGAAAAATATGAAAACTAATGATTTATTGATTAGGAGCTGGTTGCTCCTAGCATTCTGGATTAAATGATAGAGGAAAATAAGGAGCTCAATGATAAAAATGACCAGCTCCTGATTCAAAACAACAGTTTAAAGTTTTCCAAGTGTGCTGTGGAAGAGAGACTACATTCCAGCAGCCAAAGAGCTAAAGCAGCAGAATAATCAAGTTTGGAGCCCTTATATTACCATTTGCTGCATTTACAACCAAATTTAAATTCCCGAGCCATGAAGAGTTCAGCCCAGTTAAAGTTGGGCACTGGTGGGGAAAGGGAGGAACCCTGAAACTTGGGATGGATATATGTGGGAGAACCACGATGATAAGAATTTTGAACCCTTGGATTCTAAGGGATTATCTTTATCTGAGGAATTAACCTCCCCACCCTCAGCAGAGAATCCCCCCCCCACCCCACCTGCAATCCCTCCTTCCCCCCCTTGCCTGAGAAACTAATCCCCCCTCCCAGTGGGAGCGAATGTCCCTCAGGTCCCAACAAGACCTGCAGAGGTGCTTGCTGATGGTGGAGGAAATACAGAATGGGTCGTAGAAGAAGGTAGTCATAAGTATCAGCTGAGGCCATGGGACCAGTTGCAGAAACGTGGACATATATATGTATATTATATATATATAATATATATATGTATATTACAAATATATATGTATATTATATATATAATATACATATATATGTATATTAAGTGGATACTTGTGTTGTTCCCTTTTGAATGTACAACTGAAATATGTGTTAAGTGTTGTCATATTTAGGTTATTAGATACTGAAGGACTAAGTTCTTCTCAAGGACATTACCACCTACTCTAAGATACAATGCTTTGCTATTGCACATGAGAACTGGAGGAAGAGAAACACAAACTCCAAAAAGGATTAGAGGGACAGAATAACAAACTCCAGAAGGAAGTGGAAACACTGAAAACATCCCAGGCTGAAATGACAAAAAAAGAAAACAGACCAGCAACGCAAGGAGCTACATGTAGCTCCAAAAGAAAGTGGAAATACTAAAGAAATCACAGGAAGAAATGAAAAAGGAAATGGAACATTCATCCAATCAACAGGAAAGGATGAGAAAATGCCGCAGAAGCAGAATAGATGAAGTAGAAAATAGAATATCAGACCTGCAGGATAACACAGAACAGCTAAAATGCTCAAGTGAAGATTATGAAAAAATTTTAAAAACACAAGAGTGGAATAACCAGGAAATATGGGACACTATGAAAAGACCAAAATTCTGCATCATATGAATAGAAGCAGGAGAAGAATCCCAAGACAGTGGTATTGATCAGATCTTCAACAGGATAATAGAAGAAAATTTTCCCAAACTGAAAAAAGACAAACCTATACAAATACAAGAAGCACACAGAACACCAAATAGACATGACCACAAAAGAAATTCCCCATGACATATCATAGTTAAAATGCTAAATGTTCAAAACAAAGTCAAAATACTGAAAGCCACAAGAGAAAAACAACGAATTAAATATAAGGGGAAACCAATCATAATTACAGGTGACTTCTCAGGGCAAACAATGAAAACCAGAAGAACATGGACCAAAGTACTCTGAGTGCTAAATGACTTTAGATGCCAACCCAGATTACTATACCCAACAAAAATGTTAATTATAGTTGAAGGAGAAAGATATTTCATGCATAAACAAAATGAAGGAATATATGTCAAAAAACCCCAACACTTAAGAAAATACTCAAAGCAATTCAAAGAACAGAGGAAAGGAGCAACTACCCTCAAGCAACTAAAGAGAGAAACTAATAAAAGCATAACAGCATAAATACAAACCTAGACCAATAATGCAAACAAAGAATAAGTTGCAAGGAAGCAACACACATCTCTCAATAATAACCTTAAATATTAATGGTCTAAACTCCCCAATCAAAAGACATAGACTGGGAGAATGGATTAGGAAACAGAATCCATCTATATGCTGTCAACAAGAAACCCATCTTACACTCAAGGACAGACACCGACTTAAAGTGAAAGGATAGAAAAAAATATTCCAAGAAAATGGTACCAAAAAGCAAGCAAGAGTTGCTATTCTAATATCAGACAAAATAGACTTCAAAGTAAAACTAATCAGAAGAGACAAAGAGGACCACTACATACTTATCAAAGGAACAATTAACTATGAAGATTTCACAATCATAAATATATACACACCAAACTCCAGTGCACCAAACTTTATAAATAAAATTCTACAGGACTTCAAGGAGCAGATTGATCTCAGCACACTAACAGTGGGGGATCTCAATACTACACTGAGCCTATTAGATAGGTCAACTGGACAAAGAATAAACAAAGATATAAGAACTGAACAATACAATACACCAAATGGACCTCACAGATATCTACTGAATATTCCACTCAAATTCCAGAGAATATGCTTTCTACTCAGCACCCCATAGAACATTCTCCAAAATCGACCACATACTGGGACACAGAAAATGCCTCTACAAATACAAATGCATTGAAATAATTTCATGAATTTTATCAGACCACAGTGCAATAAATCTCAATATGAACACCACAATAAGCCCGACTAGCTACAAGAACACATGGAGACTAAACAACACAATCCTGAATAATTAATGGGTCAGGGAAGAAATAAAAAATGCAATAAAAGTATTCATGGAACTAAACAAAAAAGAAAAGACAACACACCAAAACCTGTGAGATAAATTAAAAGCATTCCTAAATTTTTTCGCTAAAATTTCCTTTGGGAAATTTATAGCCCTAAGTTAAAAAAAAAAAAAAACAGAAAGGGAACAAATAAATGATCTAACACTACAGCTAAAAACACTTGAGAGACAACAACAAATGGACCCTAAACCCAACAAACAAGAAGAAATAACAAAAACCAGAGCAGAAATCAATGAAATAGAAACAAAGAAAACAATACAAAAAAATCAATGATCCCAAAAGTTGGTTCTTTGAAAGAATAAACAAGATAGATAGACCTGTATCCCAGTTAACCAAAAGAGAGAAAGAGCAACTCCAAATTAATAGTATTCATGATGAAAAGGAAAACATCACAACAGATAAAGAAAATATGCAATCATACAAGAATACCTCAAAAACCTATACTCTACTAAATTTGAAAATGTAAGAGAAATGGATGTATATCTGAAATCCTTGGAACAAACAAAGCTTAACCAAGAAGAGATTGACAGTTTAAACAGACCCATAATATCTGAGGAAATTGAAGAAGTAATAAAAACCTCTCAACTAAAAAAAGCCCAGGCCCAGATGGTTTCACAGCAGAATTCTATAAAATATTTACAGAGGTCTTATGACCATTACTACTCAAACTGTTCAGAAGGATACAAAGGGTAATCTCCCAAACTCCTTCCGTGAAGCCAGCATCACTCTAATATAAAAACCAGGCAAAGACACAACCAAGAAAGAAAACTATAGACCCATCTCACTTATGAACACAGATGCAAAAATTCTAAACAAAATACTTGCAAACTGTATACAGACCCACATCAAAAAGATCATCCATCATGACCAAGTTGGATTCATACCAGAGATGCAGGGATGGTTCAACGTATGTAAATCAATAAATATCATAAAACACATGAATGGACAAAGATAAAAACTACACAATCATCTCAATTGGTGCTGAGAAAGCCTTTGACAAAATACAGCATCCCTTCATGTTTAAAGTTCTAGAGGGAACTGTACTGAGGGGAACATTCCTCAATATAATCAAATCCATAGATAACAAACCCACAGCCAATATCACCTAAATGGAGAAAAATTAGAACCATTCCCTTTAAAGGTTGGAACCTGGCAAGGCTGCCCCCTATAGCCACGCCTCTTCAATATAGTGCTTGAAACGCTTGCTAGGGCAATAAGGCAAGAAAAGGAAATTAAAGGAGTACTAACTGGAAAAGAGGAAGTCAAACTATCCATGTTTGCAGATGATATGATAGTTTACCTGAGGGATGCTAAAAACTCCACCAGAAAACTCCTAGAAACAATTAAGAGTTTCTGTAAAGTAGCAGGATACATAATTAACATAGAAAAATCAGTAGCCTTCTTCTACACCAACAACAAGCAACTGAAAAAGGAATATAAGGAGACCTTCCCATTTACAATAGCCTCAAAAAAACTGGGGACCAACCTAACCAAAGACACCAAAGATCTCTACAACAAAAATTTTAAAACCCTGAAGAAGGAGATTGAAAATGACAACAAAAGATGGAGAAACCTCCCATGCTCATGGATTAGAAAAATTAATATAGTAAAAATGTCCATTCTACCCAAATTATTATACAGATTCAGTGCAATCCCAATTAAAATCCCCATGAGTTTCTTTGCAGAATTAGAAAAAAAAATCTTTAAATTCATATGGAAAAACAACAAGATTGCTAAAGCAACCCTGAGTGGAAAATGCAATACAGGGGGGATCACCTTACCAGACTTCAAGCTATACTACAAGGCTACAGTCATAAAGACAGCCTGGTACTTGCACAAAAACAGACCCATTGACCAGTGGAACGAAATTGAAGAACGAAACTTGAGCTCATACAATTTTAGCCACCTCATATTCAATAAAGGGGCCAAAAAAGCTCATTGGAGGAAAAATAACATCTTCAGCAAATGGTGCTGCCAAAACTCAATCACCATAAAAAGAACAAAATTAAACCCCTACCTCTCACCCTGTACAAAAATCAACTCCAAATGGATCAATGACCTCAATGTGAAACCTGAAACTCTGAAGGTGACACAAGAAAATGTTGGCAGCAACCTACAAGACATAGGTGTAGGAAAAGGTTTTCTAAATTAGACAGCAGCTGCACAGGAAATAAGGTTGACAATTGCCAAGTAGGACCTCATTAAACTCAAAAGCTTCTGTACAGCAAAGAAACAATCACAAAAGTGAAGAGAAAAACCCACAGAGAGGGAGGAAACCTTCACCATATACAAACTCTTCAAAAAGAAAGAAATAATAAAACAAAAGATTCACTCAAAAGATGGAGTAAAGAGCTGAACAGAGACTTCATCAGTGAGGAAGTAAATATGCCTGAAAAACATCTCAAAAAGTGTTCAACATCATTAATAATTAAGGAATTCCAAATTAAAACCACTCTAAGATATCATCTCACTCTGATAAGTGAGTGATAACTCTGGCTATGTTCAAGAAAACAAAAGACACCAAATGCTGGATAGGTTGTGGGGAAAGGGGAACACTCATCCACTGCTGCTGGGAATGTAAACTCATATAACTACCATGGAAAGCACTGTAGAGAACCCTTAAAAAAATCTCAAAATGAGCCTACCACTTGATCCAGTCATACCACTCCTGGGTATATACCCACAAGACTCATCCTACTGCAAAGATACATGCACGCGTACGTTTATTGCAGCCCTCTTCACAATAGCAAGAAGCTGGAAGCAATCCAGGTGCCCCTCAACCGATGAGTGGATAACAAAAATGTGTCTACACAATAGAGTTCTATGCAGCAGTAAAGAAAGATGACATCATGAACTTTGCAGGTAAATGGATGGAACTCGAAGCCATTATGCTAAGTGAAATAACACAGTCCCAATGAAACAAATGTGGAATAGTTTCCCTCATTTGTGGATGCTAGTGTCAAATCCCCCAATTGAAAGACAAGCTGAGCAATGTTATTGTTATATCTCTTTCTATCTGAAAGCAACTGTGATGTTATAAGGTGAATCTTTAATGAGCCATAGAGTTAACTTACCACATACCTTCAGATGTGGTAATTAATGTATACGGGTGAAAAGTATATATCCATATTTTAGAGTAATATAAAATTAAAGGGAAAAATGTGAACTCCTAAACATATATCTGAGTTAACATACAGTTTGTATAAAATTAAAGGGAAAAATGTGAACTCATAAGCATATATCAGAGTTAACATACAGTTTGTTCCTGGAGCACCTAACTCTGGTATATGTATGACGTTTATTTTTTTTTATTTTTTTTTTATTTTTTTTTAAATTTTTTTTTTTATTTATTTCGGTATGTGTATCAATGTACTGTCTGCATGCAGGTTTGTGCACCCGTGTCGTGCAATGCCGCGGAGGTCAGAAGAGGGTCTCAGATTCCCCTGGAACTGGAGTTCTCCTGGAATTGGAGTTTCAGACGGCTCTCGGCCGCCATGTGGGTGCTGGGGATCGAACCCGGGTCCTCTGCAAGAGCGGTCGGCGCTCCTAACCGCTAGGCCATCTCTCCAGCCCCATGTATGACGTTTATATAGGCATATTTTAGAGGAATACAATGGGGAGGAAACCACAACAACATAGGGACTGGGTCAAAGAATGGACTGACATAGTTAAATTCTGCCCAAAACAATGGAAACAGAGAAAAACTTTAAAAATACTGAGAGAAAGATGAAAGACATGTATGGCCAAATGCATGATCTGGGGTGGGATGGGGGGAAGAGAAGGGGGAATGTGCATAAATGGACCTGAGAAATGATGTCTGAAATACACAAAACATCAATAAAAGTATTATTAAGAAAAGAAAATGAGAGATGAAGTGATGTGGAGAAGGATTATGTGAATAGGCCAGAACAAAATGTGATGAGACCTATGCAAATGCTCACCAAAAAGCAACCAAAGCACAGAAAGATATCAATAATCAGGAGGATCAATTGTTAGTTGTACCTCACTCTAGCCTACCCTGGGTTCTCTGGTCATTGTTTTCATTGTTGAATGAATTCAAAAGAGACACATAATTACAATATCCTCAAACATTGTCAAGGCTGTGAGTGGACAATGACCAAAGGGTCCATTGCCCTGATTTATGTTAAAAATAGGCTTTATATTGTTTCTTGAAGTTTTTGAGACAACCTTATGAGGGTACTTTCCTATCTAGGTGACCGATAGACCCATTTGGATAAAAGGAAGAGGCAAAATAATGTCTTTGTAATCTTATAAATTTGGGGGCACTTTCAAATGGCACATGTCTACCCAGGGTGAGTGGTATGACTCAGGCCCCATTCTTTTGACCAAAATTCATGTAACAGAATAGAGTAAAAAGAAGTAAAGAAAAATTTAAAAGGAAGTAGATTTGTAAAGTAGCCATGCTTTACTAGGAGGAAATAGCCATCTCTTAAAGGGCTATAACAATGTCCTTCTACCACCACTTTTTCAAATGCATCCTCAGTCCTTCCACATGGTATTTCAAATTCTAAGGCAAAACAGTTGTAATACTTTCTCTTCCTTAAAATCTCAGGACTAAGGACACAGGAAGTAGGAACTAAAACTCATTATGGATGCGGAGAGATCTTCAATCGCTTCTAAACCTGCTAATGTCTGACTAGCTATGAATCAGGACGTCACATTCTGTGGATATCTCTTCCTGTTTCCCAATGTTCTATCAACAAAGTGGTTTTGGAGGGAGGCATAGAAGGTCGTTGATGTATTTATATTTTCTTTGCTCTTTGGTGAGATGAACTAAATCTCCCAGAACTTTACACTGTTTCTACTTAGGTTGCTAAAAGGGAGATTCTTCTTAGATTTCAGAAGGTAGATGGAAGCTAGCCGCCATTCTGTGACATAAGCACATTGGTTATCTGCTGGCTCAATTCAAGATGAAACAACAGCTTAACCAACTGGGCACATATATCTGTAGGATAAAGAGCCCTAGGTTAAGGATCCTTTGTTTGTTGGTTTGAATGAGAAATGTCCCAACACTTGGTCCCCAGTTGTTGGTGCTGTTTGTGAAGTCATGGGATTTCAGGAGGTCTGACCTTTCTGGAGGAAGTGTGTCGCTGTGGGTGGGCTTTGACAATTCATAACTTTGCTCACTTGAAGCTTGATCTCTTAGTTTTGTGTTTGCATTTCAATGTGTAAGCACTCAGCTTTCGTCTTCTGCTGCCAGTGGCTGCTGCCTGCTGCCATGCCTCCCTGCCATGATGGACTCTTATGACTCTGGAACCATAACCTAAATAAACTTTATTTTGTAAGTTGTTTTTGGTCATGGTGATTTCTCATAGCAACAGAAAATTAATTCATACAGAGGTGCAGCCTTGCTGGAGGAAGCATATCACTGAGGTCAGAATTTCAGAGTTTATAGCCTCACCCCACTTCCAGTTTTCTCTTTGTTTCCTGTGTGTGTGCAGCTGAGATATTATCTCTCCGCTTCCTGTGCCTGCTGCCATGTTTTCCCTACCACTATGGACATCTAGTCCTCCTGGACACTAAGCCAAGATAAACTCTTCCTTAAGTTGCTTTTGGTTTTGGCATCTTATCACAGCAGCAGAAAAGTAACTAATACACTATCATCACTGTTCTTAGAATCATCTAGAACAGATATCATAAACAAATGCCATGCTTTTCATTTTGGTGAATGCAATGCCAAAATCAAGTATAACCAAGAAAAACAGAGTGGAGAGAAAGTTATTATTGTAGCAGTTAAGAAAAGCCCAGGAGTTATTTCTGAGGCAATGCCCTACTTGAAAAAAGGCAGCATGGTAGTTTTATTCAGATAGTCTATACATGCTTATATAGGAATGCACTATAGAAATACATTCCTGGTGCTGCAGAGATGGCTTAACAGTTAAGAGCACTGGTTGTTCTTACAGAGGGCCCCAGATTTGATCCCTATCACCCACATGGCAGCCAGCAACTGTCCATAACTCCACTTCCAGGGAATCTGACATCGTCTTCTGACATCATGGGCATTGTATAACATGCGTGCACTACATTCGTACAGGCAAAACACTTATACACATAAAATAATAATAAATAAAATATTTTTAAAAATAAGTACATTTCGGAATATGTTCAGATTAAGAACGAAAGAATGATGACAGCACATGTTGGACATGTTCCGAGCACAATTGACAGGTTAGAAAATGGCAGTCAAGAACACTTTGGGGCATGTTCAGTTTGCATCATAATTTTGGCAGTCAGCAATGCCTCCTGGTATGCTCAGTTTTCTTCAAAAGATTTTAGATGACTAAAGGAAAGGACAGCTGGAAACTGCATTAATGTAGTGGTTTGCCTCAAAGGTGCCTGCTTCATTTAGCAGCCAATGGCATGAGCTTCAGTTCATCTTACAGGCTTCTAGCTTTATTTCTTAAAGTTCTAATCTTTTTATCTTCTTCCCTTCCCAATTCCTTACCCTCTTGAGTTCAAGTAATTGCACCAGTCACAGAGCTAGATTGCCCTGCAAATGTGCCACTATTGTTCTTTCCTGATATCATGCCAAGGCCAGCCATCAGCCAACTATAATGTCGGGTGGTAATATACAGAGTACTCAGTCCTAAGTCACGTACCCTGCCTTGCTTTGCCTTTCCCATGGGAACCATAATAAAGGCTTTTGTCATGTTCCTTCTTTCTCCCTAGATCAACCTCCGTGTACCTTTATGTGACCCCTTTAAGACATACTGTACTTTTCCCTCTTGGGAATTGAAAATAACTTTTCTTTCCTGGGCATTTGTCTCAGTCACCTTTCAATATCTGATTAAAACAAATCCTGGATACATCTTACTGAGGCAAAATTGTAGTCAAAATAGAAGGGAATACACACAACTTACACTCAGAGTAATGTCTACTAAGAATAATTTTTTCACCAACATTCAAGACCCATGTAAAGTTACTGATTTTTTTGTTAATTTGTGTAATATGGCTAATGAGAAGCAAATGCCTGAAGGAAAGATTTCTATCACCTAAATACAGAAAACTGCATTTATGAGAAAGGGGAAATATCACAGTTACATGAAATTTCCCAGTACTAAAATTAAGTTATAGTAAAATAATATTGAAAATACTGGTTTTCACACAACAAACCAAAACCAACCTTTACGTGCTTTGGTGCCCATGACTACAGGGGTAGAATTTCTTTGTCACAAATGATATCATTTGTAATGGATGGTGGAAAACAGAGTTGTCTCTTCAGTATCTATTCAACTTATGATGGAGAGATTGAAAAAAATTGTGTATTTTCTCTCCTCCGACCACTGGATGTCAAAACTAAGTTTTATAACTCTGACAAGGATGACTTATTTCTTGAAGTCCAGGTTCAGAACATTTTATCTTAAACTGTGTTTATAGAAAAAGTTTCCTTAGAGGTACCTGAATTGTACACTAGAGAAACATGAAACACTGTCAACCAGGATGGAGAAGATGAGCATACATTTGGGACAAGGACATTTTTGCAGGCAACAGAAAGACGTCAGTATTTATAATACCTGAAGCTCAAGCAGGAATATTTAGAGAGAGCTAGTACCATTAGGAACCTAATGGAACTGGGTAAATTACATATAGTGTAGAAAAGAGATCTAGGTGAAATCCAACTTGAAAGAGAGGCTTCAAGTTGTGAAAATTTGAGATTGTCTTTAGAGAAAATTACAGATACTGTAATTGCAGAAGAAACATTTCAAATTGCCTGCAAGATAACAAATTGTAGTGATAAGAAAATGAAACTGATTTTGAAAATTCATAATTAAACTTCTATCCTTTGGTGTGGACATTCAAAAAGATACCTTGGGAAACCAGTGCCAAATTCATCTCTCTACTTTGACACTACTGTTCATACAATTAGAAGGATATCTGGCATATGGATAATAGACATAATATTAAAGGAAAATATAACTATGATGGCGTTCTAAATGTCTGCGTGGTATCTTCCATGCTCAAAATGAAAAAATGAAGAAAATTTCCAATGCTATTTCTGAGTAGTTTCACAGAAAAGCTATATATTTCTATCAGCAGAAAAATGATCAACTAACAGTCCATATAAGGGACAATTATTTCCTTGGAGACAAGTGCTGCATTTGAGACTTAAACAATTGTTGATTTCAAAAATAACAATCTGTTGATGTTCAACTTATGTGAAGTACTGGGTCAGGTTTTGTATTTGAGGTTTGAGACAAAGTCAAGTGCTCACTTGTCTTTCTTTCCTCTGCCCAAGGGGTATCTCCCCAAGTTGTGGTGCCTTGACTTGAGAAGGGATGATGCACATCATGTAAAATTGTCCTTTCTACCTTCCTCAATGTATCCTTTCTGATTTATGTGATTTACTAAGATACTCTATCACTTTATTTTTTTATGACTGCTGAAAGGTTTCCCAAATTGATGTTTGAATTATTGTTCTGTTGGAGGAGAAACATTACAGAGACCGATTCCATTCCTTAGTGATTTCTCTAGTCCCTAGAGAAAAATGATTCTCCCTCTCTCAGCAGCCATTGATTACTTGTAGCTCTTCATCTAGAGTTGCGACCTTGTGAAAGTTCCCTCATCCACATTGTCATGTCAACTGGTGTTGTCATTATTTAGGTCTTAAGTAAATGAAAGTAAATTATTAAGCAATAAACATCTTTACAAAATAACTATTTTCAATGTATTTATACATTTTTGGGTAAAGTGTGTTTTATTTACTTTTTATTCCTTTTTAATCTTTTTTCAGATTTCAATCTTTTATTTTTATTGAAATTTTATGTATTTCATAGGAAGCATGACAGTCATCTTTATACCCTCTTTCCCATCTGCACACTCTGATGGAGTCCCCAGCCTGATTTCATACATTCTGTCATCATCGTTAAGGCTTCTGGAGTCAAATTAATGTCTCCAAACTTTCCTCAATGCAGATTCATCCACTGGGGTCTGGTGAATTTTCATTTTACAAACCACTTTCATTGCAGAATTCAGGATTCTTTCCCACTTGAAAGAGAAATAAATGAACTCTCTTCTCAGTTTGTGCTTGTTAGATGCTCACAAATGGTCAGGTCCGTCCAGGATTCTGAACTCAGGATTTTTCCTTTTTAATCTTTAAAAAATTTAGAACATCATATATGTATTATATTTACATCATTTCTACACCTCCTACTCTATCTCCTTCTATTCTCTTCACTCCCTCTCAATTCTCTGACCTTTCCTTTATTGTTACATATGTGTATAAAACATATATAAAACCTATAAATACATATATAAAACTTACTGAGTCTGTTTAGTGGTGCTAGTATGCACATGTGTTTAGGTCTGACTATTTGGGATTCGATAACATATCAGGAAGCTTGTCCCTAGAGAAAAATGATTCTCCCTCTCTCAGCAGCCATTGGTTACTTGTTGCTCTTCATCTAGAATTGTGACCTTGTGAAAGTTCCCTCATCCACATTGGCATGCCAACTGGTGTTGTTATTATTTAGATCTTATTTAAGCAATCAAATTGTTGAAATTTCATGGGTGCAACTTCACTGTCATGTTTGGAAGGTACTAAGAGCAGGTTTCTTGTACTCAGGCACTTTCAATCTTTCCACCTGCTCTTCTGTAAAGTTTCCTAAGCCTTAGGTGTAGGGGTTGCATTTTGGATGACTTATTTAGGGTTGGGAACTCAGGGTCAATTATTCTCTGCATTTTGGCCCATTGTGGAACTTTGTAATACTCTACATCTGTTGCAAAGTAAACATTTTGATGAGTTGTGAGAGCTACATTTATCTGTATATATGAGAATACGTATTTAGAATACAATTAAAAATTGTATTGGTTTAAGGAAATGACAATGCTAGGGTCTCTTGTAGTGTCTATTACCTTTCCAGCTACAGGCATTTGGCTATGTTTACAAAACCTGGTACAGATTCTCTCTTAAGTCTAATTAAACAGCTGTTGGTTACCCCCAAGATAAAAGTGCCACTATTGTACTAATAGAGATATTTTTGCTGGGCCAGTCATTGTGGTTCATAGGCTTTACAGCTGGATAGGTATATTGATTTCTTTTCTCACTCAGCAGCTTGCACAATATCTTCGGACACTGTGAGAGCTAATCTTCAGGGATAAGGCTTCCAAATCAGTTCCAATTTGATTCTTCCAAGTCCTGTGTCCAACGTCTGTGATGTCTCCACAACAGGGTAAGTAAAGCTGATTTTCTTTACAAAGTTTATTAGATTTTAGAAGTAAAGGAAATTTCATCATTGATGAGGAACTCCTTTGTAGAACTGGAATGTAAGAAATTCATGAAAAAGAGGCCGTTAGCCAGAGAACACCTATTCTCGCTTAAATTCAAAATCTCACGCAAATTATTATGTTGCCACTGGATAATGTCTTGTGAAAACCTACTCCTGGAGGTATATAGCCCAGCCCAAGTCTTTGAATCACCAAAACTACAGATGTAAATTCATATCCTTTAAAAAATTCTCTATAAACCTCACAAACATTATACTATCAACTTTTTTGTTTATAATTAAAATTTTGTTGCTATTTTTAATGAAATAAGGTATACTAAAGATCTGATAACTTGTAACTCATATAACTCACCATTCAAAACAGTAGCATACTGTAGAGATTTACAAACAATCCCTGTAAATATAAGCAATAACTTATATTATGCCACTGTGTTTTATGCATTTATTTTTAATGTAAAAGATACATGCATTTATACAACTCTCCCTCCAACTCTCCCTAGTGCTCAGACTCCATCTCCCTCCCAACTTGATGTTCTTTTTATTGTGTTGTTAATAACTTTCTGAGTTCAATTAGTGCTACTCATATGTGTGTGGATGAGTGGCCTGCCTGGAGCTATGTCCCCAAAAGAGAATCACTCTCAGTAGCCATCAACTGGCAATAGCTACTCTAGTAGAGGTGGGAATTTTGAGGTCCACTTCTCATCCATACTGGAATTTTGACTGGCTTTATCTTGTGTAGGACTTGTGCATGTAATCCCAGTTATTGTGAGGTGATGCATGCAAGAACCATGTTGTATCCAGAAGTTCACATTTTACAACTCTCCTCCTCATCCACTGGCTCTTTCTGTCCCCTCTTCTGAGTAGTTACCTGAGCTGTGGATGGCGAGAGGCTGATATAGATAACCCATCCATGGCTGAGCACTCAGAGATATTTACACTTGGGTCTTTGACCAGTCATGAGTATCTGCATTAATTCCTACTACCCACTGCAAAAAGCAGCTTTTTTGTCCAAAGTTGAACATTTATATGGGTATAAACATAAATATTTAGAATGTAGTTTGATAACATTGCCATGCATGATGGTGCACACATTTAATCTCAGAAGAGGTACAGGTGAACAGATCTTTGTGAGATAGTTTAGCCTAGTGAATTCCAAGCCAACTATGGCTACAGGGAGACCCTGTCTCAAAGCAAACAAACAAAAACTAAACATCATTAAAGCAAAATAAAAACAATTAAAATGGTCTATGGAACTGCACAAAAAGTTTTCAAAACAAGAAATATATAAAAGGTTAGTAAACACTTAAAAAGTATTCAAGATCCTCAGCTACCAGCCACTGTGTTTTTATGTATTTGTTGTTCTGTTGTGTAGAGTTACATAGTGGCAAGAAATAAAGCAATACAGGAGTAAGAAAAAAAATTTTTGAGAGACAGCTTCTGTTATGGTTGTCCTCCATTTCAGTGAAAACTAGTCTTATTTTTTAGAATTATATATTCAAATAGAAAAATATGTAACACACAAACAATCTCAAGGCATAAAAGTTTTTTTCTTAAATTTTTATTGATCTTTTGTGCATTTCATACATTTCTTAAACAAATTTAGACCTGTTTCCCATCCCTGCATCCCCCCCACCTGAATTCATGCATTCTGCTGTACATGGTAAGTCCTGTCTTGCATCTTTTTCTCAGTCTTTTTAACTTTTTTGATGCAGAAGTTTACTGTTTTGGTAAGTTCTTTGAACAAGTATTTTTTTGTCTTTAATTTTATATTACTCCAAAATATGCATATATACATTCCACACATATATCAAAATTATGAAGTTTGGAAATAAACTGTAGGTTAATTCCAAAACATGTTTAGGGATTCACATTTTAACAGTGAAGTTGCAATGCAGGTAAAAAGAAATGTATCTTTACATTCCTAAACTACATAGCAAGTTGATGTATGTTTGAATGTACTTTTAAGGAAGAGATTTATTCTTTTTCATAAATCTTAGAATTTGGGAAAATACAGACATAAACTTCAAGCTATATCTGTAGCTGTAGGAATAAAACTTTGCCTGAGTTGAGGAAAGAACTTGTAAGACCTGTCCCGAAAAACCTCTGAGAATTATCTAATATCTCCTTGGGCATTCAGTTGTCTCTGTGAGTTATCTGTAGCTCTGGAAGGTCTGGGATATTACAATGTTTTCTCGCCTCACCTATCTCTGCAAAGTTCCAGAACAGGATAGCCCCTTCCCTTGAGGCATTGAGCAAAATGTCAAACCTCTAATTTACCAGTTGCACAAACAGGAGCTCTGCAGCCCTCCGATTAGAGCCAAGGTGGCTCACCCTTCCCTCCCATCTGCCCCCTTCTTCCTTGCCCAGAGCACAGTAACTTTTGGTATATAAGCACACTGCTGGCATGAATAAAGAGAGAGTCTATTCTCCCAGACCTCGCCCTCTGAGTCCATGTCTGTATGTCTGTCCTTGTCTTTCTATTCCAATGGGTAACCTCCCCATGGGCCCCCTCCCCTCTCCTTGCCAAGAACTAAGACTAGAGGCACACGTGACTCAAGGACTATAAACTACCAGCATATAGTAATATCAATGTGGTATTACTATTTTTACTAACAAATTACCCACCTTGACATAAAAGGATTTGTTACTAGGATCTACGAATGAAGACTACCATACATCATTTGTTTTGCTGAGACTGTGTTACTTCACTTAGCATTATAGCTTCTAGTTCCATCCACTTACCTGCAAAGTTCCTGATGTTGTCTTTCTTTTAAAAATATTTTATTTATTTATTTATTTATTTATTTATTTATTTATTTATTTATATGAATGTACTGTCTGCATGTAGGTTTGTGCACCCGTGTCGTGCAATGCCGAGGAGGTCAGAAGAGGGTGTCGGATTCCCCTGGAACTGGAGTTCTCCCAGAATTGGAGCTATAGACAGTTCTCAGACGCCATGTGGGTGCTGGGGATCGAACCTGAGTCCTCTGCAAGAGCAGTCGGTGCTCTTAACTGCTAGGCCATCTCTCTCCAGCCCCATATGTTGCCTTTCTTTACCATTGCATAAAACTCCATTGTGGGGGAGCTGGAGAGATGGCTTAGCAGTTAAGAGCACCAACTGCTCTTGCAGAGGACCTGGGTTCTATCCCCAGCACCCACATGGCAGCTGAAAACCGTCTTTAACTCCAGTTCCAGGGGAATTTCGACACCCTTTTCTGACCTCCAGAGCATTGCACGACAAGGGTGCACAAACCTACATGCAGACAGTACATTCATACACATACGAAAATAAATAAAATTAAAAAAACTCCATTGTATAGAAGTACCACATTTTCATTATCGACCACATCAGTTAAGGAGTACTTGGGTTGCTTCCAGCTCTTCACTATTGTGAAAAGAGCTTCAATAAAGATGGTTGTGCATGTATCTCTGCTATAGGATGATTCCTTTAGGTATACACTCAGAAGTGGTATGATTGGGGTAACATGATCAGAGCTCAAGAATATTTTACTTAAAATCTGATAAAACTCATATCATAAGAGACTGACAATTTTTATTATGATATTATAAATTGCTGTACATGTATTTTGGGTGATGTTTATGTTAGATTTATTCATTTGTAAAAAGTCTTAGATTAAAAGAAAAATTAAAGGGTTGTAGGGATTACTCAGTAGTTAAGAGCACTGAGTTCAGCTCCCAGTACCCCCATCAGGTGACTCACAACCACTTATAACTCCAGTCCCAGGGGATCTGACACTTTTGGCCTCCAAAAGTACCTGTACTCACATGCACATATCCATACACAGACACACGGACATACACATGATTAAAAATAAAATAATTTTTTAAAAGAAAAATTAAGCCTTTACCTATTTTAATGTATAATTTTGAGTGTGATGATGTCATTTCTTGAAAATTCTTAGATATGTAATATAGTCAAATATAACTAGGTTTTATGTAACATTTACACTTACATGGATTTATACATATGCATTTTATTTTATAGCTTTAGTGGTACTGAAAATAAGGTACCTAGGTACTTGTAGTTTATGTATTTTTCTATCTACCATCTGTGTTGTATTCCTCTTTTATAATAATGAAGCCAGTTACCCATTAGTAGTGCAACTTCATAATTCTTGTGAGCTTACTTCATTTGCAGTATTATATCATAATGGTCCTAAATGAAACATGCTTAAAGTGTGATAATAACTACTCTTGGTGTGGATTCAGAGAATGTGGAAATCTCATATTGTTGATTGAAGGATGTGACTTCTTTACTATACAGAAATATGATAGTGTATACTGAAAATAACAATACACCCATACATTGGCCTAGAAAAAACACTTTTATGAATATACCCCTAAAATATAAGCACATGTAGGGGTGTCATAATGCTATACATAACATTGTATGAGATGCATGAATATGTGTAAACACATATGAATGATGAAAGTCATTTAAAAAGTAAAAATACCTATACAAATTTATTTAGGTGGATAGTCAGAATGCAATGTAAGAAAAAAATCATAGAATTTGATAGCATTTTTCTGTAACAGGCTATGATAAAAACATGAAAGTATGTACTTATATTCCCTTTAAACCTAGCAAAATAGGTTAAAAGATTTAAAGATGATTGGTAATTCTATTTATATGGGTAACCATTTGTGAAGTATAATGTTAATCAAATAATGTGATAAAATAACTTTTGTCAGAAAATTAGTACATATAATTAGATATCACTAATTTCAAAACATAGACGTGAATTGCTGATTGGACGTGTGTTTGTGTGGGCCGCATAATGTGTATGTTTATGTCATTCAGCAGGGTTTCACCAGAAAGTAGAGAGCAGACTCAGAGTTAATAAGTGAAATGCTTACAATGTTGTAAGCAATGTGCCAATGTGTTTGTCGAAAACAATACAACACAGATGTACTAGAAGGGCCATTATTACTCCAGTGCCTAAAAGCTCCAGGAGATAGAGCCTAATTTCCAGTGTTCCAGATATTTCAATGGATAATGATCCAGAAATTTCTTCTATGCTAACAACTTATTGCTTAATAAATAAAAGAGTGTCAGTGAAAAGATAATAGAAAATTGAATCACTGAAGAATAAGCTGTTTAGACTAAAGCCTCCCTTTCCATCAGCATGGATAATAACCGTGAAATAAACCAAAGAAGTATATAATCTCAAATACATAATGGTCTAATGTGTGAAATTATTTTTTAAATTAAAAACCACAAGCTGGACAGTTAAAAACCCAGCACAGGGAGGGGAGGTTGGCAAGAGTTTCCAGCCCTAGATAAAAAACTATTGACAATTGATAGCCACTGGGAGAGGAAGAATCAGTTTTGTTTAACCGTGTTGTGGTGAGTACGTTGACCAGGCTCCAGGAGATGAACCCATACCCAACAGCATTTTAGCTAATGCAAGTTAGACTCTATAGGCCTTTAAAAGATAATATAAAATGTGAAGTGAGGGTGTCAGGATGGCTGAGTGGTCTAAGGGGCCAGACTCAAACTATCTTAAGGTGAAAGGGTGGAAAATTATTCCAAGCAAATGATACTAAAAAACCAAGCAGGAGTTGCTACTCTAATATCACACAAAATAGACTTCAAACTAAAACTAATCAAAAGAGATGAAGAATGTCACTTCATCTTTATCAAAGGAACAATTAACCAAGAAGATATCACAGTCATGAATTTATATGCACCAAACACTAGTGCACTACATTTCATAAACACAATCCTACAAGAGTTTTGACTTTCTTTGGAGGTTTCATGCCTGGTGGCCATGGAGAATCCAAATGGCAAGGAGTAGAACTACATAGAAAAATCAAGGGAAGAACACCACCAAATGTCTAGTCAACCAAACACACCTTTAGCACAAGGGATAAAACAAAAAATTCAATGAAAGATACCAATCCAAAAGAAAAAGCACAAGACACTGAGACTCCTAAACCTCCACATAAGAAAATAGCAGTTCCTCCCTTGCCTACCAAACTGCCTCCGGTCAGTGAGATTCACTGGGATGTTTTGTGGGTTAGCTGCCAGAAGTTCAACCTGAGGAGCAAAGGCCAGAAATTACAGACATACAATTGAATTTGGAAACATACTTACCCAGACCAAAAGCCCTATGAGAATAATAGTCCTGACACACCAAGAGAGGCCAGGGTGAAGACAACACACAAAAAATTGAACATGGAAAAGGAGCCAATGCTGTGTTCCAAGGGGATTGCCCCCAGTGAGGTGATCTTTACACCTGAGGAGCATTTGCCTGTCCTCAGCGATCCCCCTGTTATCTATGAAGAAATCAGTACCACTGTAGTGACCCCCTGTGCTCCTGAGGTGGTGTTGGCCTCCTGGGCCAGAATTGCAGCCAGTGCTGGAAAGATGGAGACAGTGAAGCATCCAAAACCACAAGGGCTCTATAGGTCCATGTGGTATATGGTCCATGGGAAAAATCTCTAGTGGTTAGGTTCAGCCACAGTTAAATGCTGGACAGGCCTGGGTACCTGGAAAGAGAGGTGAAGTGAGTGCTCTCTTCCTGATTCCTCCCTGTACAATCCCACCCCCACATCTAGAGGACAATGTGATGTGCCCCCAACAACAAGATCTCGAGTAAGGTCCTCCAGTGAGATTGGAGTTCCAGGGTAAAAGAACATCTGTGTTATTTGGACTACTTTTCTGATGTCACCTGTGTGTGTGTGTGTGTGTGTGTGTGTGTGTGTGTGTGTAGTGGCCTGTGGTACAGCAGCCATGACTGAAACTGATGGAGACACTGTCTGTGCCCTCTGATATGTCCACCTTATCCAGAAACTGTTGGACCTTATTCACTAGTCATAGAAGGACAAACAGCTTAAGAAAAGAGGCTACTTTTCATTCTTCTACAGGTGGTGAAAAGCTCCTAAATGGGGAAACGACAGAAGCATTCCCCTTAAGGGTAGGAACTCAGCAAGGTTGTCCCCTGTCACCACTCCTTTTCAACATAGTGCTTGAATCCCTTGCTAGGGCAATAAGGCAAGAAAAGGAAATTAAAGGAGTTCTAATAGGAAAAGAGGAAGTCAAGCTATCCCTTTTTGCTGATGATATGATTGTCTACCTAAGGGATGCTAAGAACTCCACCAGGAAACTCCTAGAAACGATTAGGAGCTTCAGTAAGGTGGCAGGATACAAAATAAACCTAGAAAAATCAGTAGCCTTTCTCTACACCAACAGTAGGCAGCTGAAGAAGGAATACAAGGAGACCTTCCCACTCACAATAGCCTCAAAAACAATAAAATACCTAGGAACAAACCTAACCAAAGATACCAAGGACCTCTACAACAAAAATTTTAAACCTCTGAAGAAGGAAATTGAAGAAGACATCAGGAGATGGACAAACCTCCCATGCTCATGGATTGGGAAAATAAATATAGTAAAAATGTCCATTCTACCTAAACTTGTATACAGATTTAATGCAATCCCAATCAAAATCCCCAAGAGCTTCTTCACATATTTGGAAAAAAGAATCCTCAATTTCATTTGGAAAAACAAAAGACCCCGAATAGCCAAAGCAACTCTGGGCGAAAAGAGCAATAGGGGGGGGATCACTATACCAGACATCAAACTATACTACAGGGCTATAGTCATAAAAACAGCTTGGTACTGGCACAAAAACAGACCAGTTGACCAATGGAAGAAAATTGAAGATCCAAACCTGCGCACATACAATTTCAGCCATCTCATATTTGATAAGGAGGCCAAGAAGACACATTTGAGGAAAGACAGCATCTTCAACAAGTGGTGTTGGCAAAACTGGATCACCACCTGTAGAAGAATGAAATTAAACCCCTACCTCTCACCCTGTACAAAAGTCAATTCCAAATGGATCAAAGACCTCAACGTGAAATCCAAAACTCTGGAGGTGATAGAAGAGAAACTTGGCAGCAGACTACAAGACGTAGGTGTAGGAAAAGACTTCTTAAATCAGACAGCAGCTGCACAAGAAATAAGGTCATCAATTGACAAATGGGGCCTCATTAAACTCAAAAGCTTCTGTACATCAAAGGAAACAATAAAGGAAGGGTCATGCTTGGCAAGGTGATAAGCTCTCCTTCCAAGCCCCAGTCCTACCTCCTTCATCTGAAAGGGAGAAGGGGCTGAAGTTCAGCTGTATCCCATGGTAGGAGAATGACAGATGCACTGATCATGTTTTGGGGGATCCAAGGTGAGATCTGCACCCCACTTTTCCATCCAGATGCTAGAGTCCTAGCCATGAGGTTAAGTCCATGCCCACAAGTGCCAGAGTGTGAAGTATAGTAAGAGTGAAATGGTGGTGTGAGTTGTCTAAGCCAACTCCTTGGTTTCCCTAGGCTACAAAAGGACATGCATGGTTACAAGAGTAGGGATTGAAGAAAGGGGATTTGTCAAACCATGGCTGGTAGGGACAAATGTGTCTGCATGAAGAAAGCCTGAGAGTGCCCTGACAGGAAGCATGTCCAAGCATCCCATCCCAGTCAGTGGTGGGGAGGGGGAAAGATGGGAAAGTTTTTTGTTGTTGTTTTCTTTGAGACAGGCTCCCTGTAGCCCCAGCTGGCCTGGAACTTGCTGTGTAAACCAGGCTGGACTGGAGCTCACAGAGATCACCTGTCTCTGCCTCCTGAGTGCTGGGATTACAGGTGTGCCACCACACCCAGCTTGGGAAAGTATTTTTTTATTACAGTTCAGTAGAAGCAAATGCCTAAACTGAAATAAATATCATTTTGGCAAGGTGGAGTTTTTCCATCAAAATTGAAAGGGAAGGCTTATAATTGAAGCTACTCAGAAAGATGAGCTGTAGGATCATGCACTGGGAGCTACATGAAGAGTAAAAGGCCAATCTGTTCAATTTACTGAGATAGTCTCAGAATTAAAAATGGAAAGTGCTGAAGTGGCTGAGTATTAGAGCCCTTGGTACACAATAGGCTGGATTCAACCCCCAACCATCAAGAAGCACTACAAATACAAAATTTCTGTCTGTCCATCTAATCACTTCAAATTTACCACCAGGTCCAGTAAAAGCTAGAGTGTGTCTCTGATCTGATACTATGGGGAGTGAAGAGTTATTACTGATAATTGTTTTGGCAAGATTTAATGTGAATCTAATTATGAAGAAGCAATCAGTCCTGATTATACCTGTGGTCTTAGTAATTACTAGATGAGCCTAATAGCCTCCCTGTTCATGCCTGACATGCTTAAATTTCTCTAGCATAAAAAACAAAACAAAACAAAACAAAAACAAACAAAAAAACAAGAGTTTCAGGTACAGATTAATCCCAACACACTATTAGTAAGGAACTTCAAGACCCCACTGTGTCCATTAGACAGGTCAACCAGACAAAGAATAAATCTAAACTGAAAAATATGATATACCTAATGGACCTAATAGACATCTACCAAATATTCCACCCAAGCACCAAAGAATATACTTTCTATTCAGCACCCCATGGAACTTTCTCCAAAATTGACCACATACTGGGGTACAAAACAAATCTGAACAAATACAAAAAAAAATCCACATATTATGTCACACCACAATGCAAAAAAGGCAGAAGAAGCCCTAGAAAAATGCAGGAACTCATGGAGATTAAACAACACACTCCTGAATAATGAATGGGTCAAAGGAGAAATTAAGAATGAAATAAAAGTATTTCTGGAATTAAACAAAAAGGACAATATAATGCAACAAAACCTCCGGGACACCTTAAAAGTAGTCCTAAGAAGGAAATTTATAGCTCTAAGTGCCTACATTAAAAATAAAAAAAACAGAAAGAGGGGCTGGAGAGATGGCTCAGGGCTTAAGAGTGCTGACTGCTCTTGCAGATGACCTGGGTTCTATTCCCAGCTCCCACATGGCAGCTAAGAACCGTCTTTGACTCCAGTTCCAGGGGAATCCGATGTCCTCTTCTGACCTCTGCGGCATTGCATCATAGGAGTACACCGACCTACATGCAGACAGTACACTCATACACATGAAAAAAAAAATAAATAATTAATTTAAAAAAACAGAAAGAGTACAAGTAAGTGACTTAACATGGAAAAGAAACACTTGAAAGACAACAACAAGTGAATCCCAAACCCAACAGGCAAGAAGAATTAACAAAAATCAAAGCAGAGATTAATGAAATAATAACAAAGAAAACAATACAAAGAATCAATGAGTCCAAGAGCTGGTTCTTTGAAAGGGTAAACAAGGTAGACAGACCCTTATCCCACTTAACCAAAATTAGAGATGAAAGGGAAAACATTACAACAGATAACAAAAATATCCAGAACCTTATATGGGAATACTTAAAAAACCTATACTCTATTAAATTTGAAAACCTAAAAGAAATGAATAAATATCTGAAATAGTGGGACTCACCAAAGCTTAACCAAGAAGAGATCAACAGCTTAAACAGATCCATAGAATATGAGGAAATTGAAAATGGCAATAAAAACTTCCCAACTAAAACAAAATCAGGCCCAGATGGATTTATGACAGAATTCTATCAGACATTTAAGGAGGACCTACAGCCATTTTTACTCAAATTATTCAAAAGGATAGAATCAGGGAAATCTCCCAAATTACATCTATGAAGCCAACATCACTCTAATACCTAAACCAGGCAAAGATACAACCAAAAAAGAAAACTATAGACCCATATCCTTAATGAATACAGATGCAAAAATTCTCAACAAAATATTTGCAAACCACATACAGACACACGTCAAAAAGGTCATCAACCATCATCAAGTCAGATTTATTCCAGAGATGCAGGGATGGTTCATCATGTGTAAATCAATCAATATCATAAATCATATAAATGGACTCAAAGGCAAAAACCACATGGTCAGCCCAATTTTTGCAGAAATGCCTTTGATAAAATTCAACATGCCTTTATGTTTAAAGTCCTAGAGGGAATTGGACTGGAGGGAACATTCCTCAACATAATTAAAGGTATATACAACAAACCCACAGCCAACATTATTCTAAATGGGGAAAATTAGAAGCATTTCCCTAAAAGTCAAGAACCTGACATGGCTGTCCACTATCTCCACTCCTTTTCAATATAGTGCTTGAAACTCTTGCAAAGAAATAAGAGAAGAGAAGGAAATTAAAAGAATACTAATTATAAATGAGGAGGTCAAACTATCCCTTTTTGCAGATGACATGATAATATACCCAAGGGATGCCAAAAATTTACCAGAGAGCTCCTAGAAATGATTAACAGTCTCAGTAAAATGGCAGGCTACAAAATTAATCTAGAAAAATAAATAGCCTTTCTATATGTCAATAACAAGCAATTGGAGAAAGAGTACATGGAAACCCTCCCATTCACAATAGCCTCAAAAATATATATCTCGGAACAAACCAGACCAAAGACGTAGATGTCTACAATTAGTATCTTTTTTTGGGTATTTTTGAGACAGGGTCTCCCTGTAGCTCCAGCTGTCCTGGAACTTGCTATGTAGACCAGGCTGGTCTTGAACTCACAAAGATCCGCCTGCCTCTGCCTCCCAAGTGTTAGGATTAAAGGCGTGCACCAACATGCCCAGCTTAAAATTAATATCTTAAATATTTGAAGGAGCAGATTGAGGAAGACACCAGAAGATGGAAGTATCTCTCATGCTCATGGTTTGGAAGAATTAATGTACTAAAAATGACCATCCTACCCAAAGTAATATATAGTAATATATAGATTCAATGTAATATTAATAAAAATTCCCATGACTTCCTTCACAGGATAGAAAAAATCCTAAAATTCTTATGGATAAACAAAAGACCCCAGATAATCAAAGCAACCCTGAGCAAAAAGAGTAATGCAGGGGAGATTACTATGCCTGATTTCAAACTCTATTACAGAGCTATAGTCATACAAACAACATGGTACTGGCCTTTTAAACCACCTAAGCTTCATTCATCTCTCTCCTCTTTCTCTTCCTGTCTAACTACATTCCTCTCTCCCCAATTTAAGTTCCCCCCCCATTTCCACTTGATCTTACCTGCCTCCTATTATCCCCCTTGCATTCCTTCTTCCCCTTTACCCCCATGGTTCCTTATATGTATTTTTTTTCCACCCTTCCTTGTTGAATACCTCCATTTCCCTCATTTCTCCCTTGGTAACTTCCATACCCTATTACCTGCCTCTTTCAGGCTGGCTCTTTCTTTCCCTTTATGTCCATGTTTCTGTTCCATTTTCCTGATTCCTGCTGTTACAGCAGGATATATACTCATATATAAGGAAGTAGTGTTATGATTCACAAATGTGGGAGAACATACATCATTTAGTTTCTGAGTTGGTGTTACTTCAATTAGTATTAACAGTTTCTAGTTCCATTCATTTAGCTTCAAATTTTATCTTTTCTTATCGCTGTGAACTCCATTGTGTAAATGTACAGCATTTTCATTATTCATTTGTCAGTTGAGAGACATTAAGTTTGTTTCCATTTATTAGAAATTATAAAAAGAGCAGCAACAAATGGATGTACAGCTATCTCTGCAATAGGATGAAGCCTTTGGGAGAGCTCTTTTAAAAAAGCAAAAAATAGGGCTGGAGAGATGGCCTGGTGGTTAAGAGCACTGACTGCTCTTACAGAGGACCCGGGTTCAATCCCCAGCACCCACATGGCGGCCAAGAACCGTCTGAAACTCCAATTCCAGGAGAACTCCAGTTCCAGGGGAATCCGACCCCCTCTTCTGATCTCCGCAGCATTGCACGACAAGGGTGCACAGACCTGCATGCAGACAGTACATTCATAAACATACAAAAATAAATTAAATTAAAAAACAGCAAAAAAGAAATCTATCATATTATGGTGGGGCACCTCAAGACTGACCATAGCCACATCATATTTTAAGCCCCAGATGAGCCTATTAATTGAATCTTAACTCAAGGTAGGGGAATAGAAAACTTTGACCCAACTGTACCAAGATGTAAGTTTGAGAACAGGTCAGCATTCATCTGGTTTCTCCTGCTAACCACAAATTTATGGATTCTGTACTTTTCACTTGGCTTGCTTTTGCAGAATAGGAATTGTTAGGGGCCTCACCACCTCTAAAGTTGACAACTTAGGCTTTTCACCCCTTGCTGTGGTTTTTCTGTATATAAGTTTTCCCTAAGTATGGCTCACTGCTGCACTTGGGTCCGGATATCCAATGTGATTCCCTGCTGGCTATACAGATTTTCTTTTGGCATCATTTTTTTTTTGTCTGAGTGATCTTCTCTGGTGTGGCATACCTCATTACATTTGGATCCCTGAGAGGAAAACCCCAGAGAATTGGACTCCAGACCACAAGGTGTCTGGTTCCTGACCTGAGAGGAGAAGAGAAGGGAGCAGATTTGGACACTTTTAGGTGAGGTGTCACCTGAGATATTCCAGGGCCCCAGGAAACTCTGGTTTCCACTGCCTTGGTACCCCAGCAGCCTCCCACACCCCCACCACAAAAGATTTTTGAAGAACATAAAAGTCACATAAATCGGAAAAAAAATAAAACCTCCACAGGTAAGTCTGACTGAGGGTCCCTCTGTAGAGGACACTTAGGAGAGGCCAGACATTGCCATTAATCCAGTGTCCAGGGAACCATGTGAGACAGCACCAAGCCTTTGTAACCAGGTTGGGGAACTGGTGTGTGATTGCATGGTGGTCACCATGTGCATTTGTTTGCCTTACCATTGCTTGTGCTGTTTCTTCTTACTGTCATTTTATCATTTGCTTCAACATGGGGGGTGGTGCTAATTATCCAAAGACTACTCTTAGGTGCATGTTGAAGTATTTTAAAGAAGGTTTCATAGAGGGGGGTGATTATGGTACCTATGTCTCTTCCAAGAAACTCCCACATGTTGTGAACTCGAATGGCCGAATTTGAGGTGGGATAGCCTGGTGAGGGAAGTTTGGATGTCCATGTCATCTGGAGTGTGGTCACTGGGAATCCCAGACACCCGGATCAATTCCCCTACACTGACCAGTGGCTGTCTCTGATTCTGCATCCCCCACCTTAGCTTAAGAACTGCTCTCTTTCTCTTTGAACTCTCAGTCCTGCCAGAGAGAGGAATTTTTCTCTGCCTTATGAGTTGGATGGACTCCTGCCAGAACAGATGTCCAGGAGGGCCACAGAGAGGGCTATGTAGGGGACCCAGTCCCCTCCACATCACGGTCACTCTCCCCCCCCCCCGCATATGCAAAGTGGCTTTGCTTATGGGGACGTGAAGGAGGCTCTCAAGTAGGAGGAGGCAGAATCTAGGTGGGGACTCCAGGCATGAGAAGCTGTGCCTCTCCTTTCTCTTGGAGAAGCCACAGGGATCAGATTTGGGACACAAGAAGACACCAGAAGCTTGGGCTCCCACCAACAGAGCCCGTGCCCCTTTATGGTTTATGTCCCTTTCTCACTAGTGATCTTTACTGTCTTAGGTTGTGATATTAATGTTAACATCATATCTTGGGCAGGAAAATGGAAAGGCTGTGGTGTAATAGTGATGCGTTTTGTGTGTCAGGTTGACAAGGGGGCAATCGTGCTGGATAGCATCAACTTGACACACCTGACTTGAAGGAGCCTCAACTGGGGAATTGCTTCCATAGAACTGACCTGTGGCCATGTCTGTGGGGATATTTTCTTGATTGTTGGGTGATATGCGAGGATGCAGCTCACTGTGGGCAGTGCCAACCCTGGGCACGGGGTCCTGTATTATATAAGAAAGCAGACTGGGGCCGGGCATGGAGGCACACGCCTTTAATCCTAGCACTCGGGAGGCAGAGGCAGGGGGATCTTTGTGAGTTCAAGGCCAGCCTGGTCTACAGAGTGAGTTCCAGGACAGCTGCTGTTGCAGGGAGACCCTGTCTCGAAAAGACAAAAAAAGAAAGCAGGCTGGGAATGGGCCAGGGAACAAGCCAGTGAGCAGCATGGCCGGCACTTCAGCTCCTGCTTTAAAGTTCCTGCCCAGGGGCTGGAAAGATGGCCTAGCGGTTAAGCGTGCCAACTGCTCTTACAGAGGACCCGGGTTCGATCCTCAGCACCCACATGGCGGCCTAGAACTGTCTGAAACTCCAATTCCAGGAGAACTCCAGTTCCAGGGGAATCTGACACCCTCTTCTGACCTCCGCGGCATTGCACGACACGGGTGCACAAACCTGCATCCAGACAAGTACATTGATACACATACAGAAATAAATAAAATTTTAAAAAATTAAAAAAAAAACAAAGTTCCTGCCCAGAGTTCCGACCTTGGGCTCCCTAAGCAATGAACCCAGGAGGTGTAAGACAAATAAGCTTTTTCCTTCCCAAGGTGGTATTGGTCAAAATGCTTTGTCACAGCAATTCTGTATTATTTTCCTCTTTGTGTTACATTTGCCTGTCAAAATATTGAACCGTCTTTTGAAACTTAGTTTCTTTCAAGTTCTCTCACTTTACCCATTCTGCTTACTATCTTGTCAGTTTCTCAGTTTTTAGTGCCTTATTTTGGCAATTGTGTGAAAACCATGTTCCCTGAAAGTTTTCTGCCTCCTCCTTCTCTTCTTTCTTTTGTGATACCTGGTCATCTTGGTATGTTTTACACTCCATGCTAGACCTGAACTCATGATCTTCCTTCTTTAGCCTCATGAGTACTGAAAATAAAGATGTGTGCCACTATAACTGACTCCATGAAAATTCTTAATGTTTGTTGATTTTCTTTTTTATGACTTTAAAATTTTTATTAATTTTTTAATTTGAGAATTTCAGACATGAGTATTATATTTACATCATTTCTTCCCATTCATCTCCCTTTCCAACTCCTCCCCTTCCAACTCCTCCCCTTCCAACTCTTCCCCTTCTAACTCCTCCCCTTCCAACTCCTCCCATTCCAAATCTTCCTCTTCCAACTCCTCCCCTTCCAACTCTTCCTGTGTCCAACTCCTCCCCTTCCAACTCTTCCTCTTCCAACTCCTCCCCTTCCAACTCTTCCTCTTCCAACTCCTCCCCTTCCAACTCTTCCTGTGTCCAACTCCTCCCTTCCAACTTTTCCTGTGTTCAACTCCTCCCCTTCCAACTCCTCCCCTTCTAACTCCTCCCCTTCCAACTCCTCCCCTTCCAACCCTTCCTCTTCTAACTCCTCCCCTTCCAACTCTTCCCCTTCCAACTCTTCCCCTTCCGACTCTTCCCCTTCTAACTCTTCCCCCTTCCAACTCCTCCCCCTTCCAACCCTTCCCCTTCTAACTCCTCCCCTTCCAACTCCTCCCCTTCCAACTCCTCCCATTCCAACTCCTCCCCTTCCAACTCCTTCCCTTCCAACTCTTCCCTTTCGAACTCCTCCCCTTCCAACTCTTCGCCTTCCAGCTCCTCCCTTTCCAATTCTTCCCCTTCCAACTCCTCCTCTTCCAATTCTTCCCCTTCCAACTCCTCCCCTTCTAAATCCTCCCCTTCCAACTCCTCCTTTTCCAATTCCTCCCCTTCCAACTCCTCCCCTTCCAACTCCTCCCCTTCTAACTCCTCCCCTTCCAACTCCTCCCCTTCTAACTCCTCCCCTTCTAACTCCTCCCTTCCAACTCCTCCCTTTCCAATTCTTCCCCTTTCAACTCCCCTTCCAACTCCTCCCCTTTTAACTCCTCCCCTTCCAACCCTTCCCCTTCTAACTCCCCCCTTTCAACTCTTCCCTTTCCAACTCCTCCCCTTCCAACCCTTCCCCTTCAAACTCCTCCCCTTCCAACCCTTCCCCTTCCAACTCTTCCCCTTCCAACTCCTCCCCTTCTAACTCCTCCTCTCCCAACTCCTCCCTTTCCAACTCCTCCCCTTCTAATTTCTCCCCTTCCAACTCTTTCCCTTCAAACTCCTCCTCTTCCAACTCTGTGTCCAACTCCTCCCCTTCCAACTCCTCCCCCTCTAATTCCTCCCCTTCTAACTTAAATATGAAAGCTATACTTGTTTTAATTTGCCTGAGATTGAACATTTTAAAAGATACTCAAATGTATTCATTATTATTTTGTGACAATTACTGTAGACTATTTATTTTTAATACTTGTCATTTTCCTTTATAGGGTCCCCTCCCTAGAATAGTATTCTCCTCCCTCATGGACATCAGGGTTGGCTTTGTGATTACAGTAGTCAACAGAAAGGTAGAGGGAGGCTGGAGACATGGCTCAGGAGTTAAGAGCACTGGCTGCTCTTGCAGAGGACCCAGGTTCATTTTCCAACATCGACATGGTGGCTAACAATCCTCTGAAACGCCAATTCTAGGGAATCTTATGCCCTCTTCTGGACTCTGCAGGCATTGCATGACACAATGCAAACACTCATACACATAAAGATTTTTTTGAATTAAAAATAGTAAGGAAGTACAAGTGACATATCCTACTTAGGGAAAATGCTTAAGAAACTTTAAATTCAACTTTCTTCTGCCACGGGATCAGTAATAACGTACAGAACACACTATTTCAGTTCAGTTTTGGGATGAAAGTGACATCAAGTCCACAGCTGATTTAACAGGAATATGCAATATGAATAAAAAGTAAACGTTTTCAGTAAGAATTAAATTTTCAAAAATATCTTTACATGATAGTATAAATAAACTAATATGTATGTGTTCACGGATTTTAATGGATTGACAAGAATTATTTTATACTAGCTATCTTCAACTTTGTTGTGAATGCTACAGTCTCCGTTACTGTACCTATCTTAGTCTTATTTTTTCTATTAATAGCTTTATTTTGTTATTTAATACTAGGAAGTCTTATAATTTTATAATATCATTCATTGCTATTGCATTTTGTGAGTTCATGTCACATTTAGAAGAATAAACCTTTTCACAAACCATAATTATAAAATTACCTTTACTTACTTTTTTGTTTTATTACCATCTACTAATTATGCATAACCAGTGGTTTCATTCTAACACTTTTGTACATGTATATAATGTACCTTGATCATGTTCACCACCACTATTACCTCTCTATACCATTTTTACTCATGATCATTCCATTTCTCTTTCCAATGCATGGGTGAGGGGTTATTTACAGAAATGGGCTGTGAGGATAGCACAGTGGTGAAAGGCTGAGGATGAGAACCGCAAGGAACAGAAGTATGGGCAATTACCAGTGGCTAAACCACTGAGGGAAGTGTCTCTTCCTTTCCCCATCAACCATTAACTGCCTCATAGAGGGATGGGGGTCTTATCTACACCATCCATGATGGAATATTGATGGGCTCAATCAGGTGTGAGTCTTGAACATGTAATCGCAGCTTCTATGAATTCCAGAATGCAATGGCTATGTCATGATCAGAAGACAGTGTTCCACAATATTCCACTCCTTCCTCCAACTCTCACACTCTTCCTACCTTCTCTCCGTGATGTTCCCTGACTGTTAGAGGAGGTGATATAGATGTCCCATTTATGGCCTGAGCATTAAACAGTCATGTATTCTCATCATTTTGAATAGTTGTGAGTCTTTGCAGTTGTCATTATCTACTACAAAAGGAAGCATGTTTGGTCAAAGTTGACAGAAGCACTAATGTTTGAGCATAAGTGTAATTGTTTAGAAAGGAATTTGACAGGGCACATCATGTCCATTTACCAAAATAACAGTCAAAACTTTCCTACTAGGACCTATGACTTCCTCGGCCACAGGCTTTTGATGAGGTTTACAATACCAGATGTGGATTCCTTCTTGCAGTGGGCCTCAAATCCAATTAGAAAGTGTTTGGTGGGGCTGGAGAGATGGCCTAGTGGTTAAGAGGGCAGAACGCTGACTGCTCTTGCAAAGGACCCTGGTTCGATCTCCAGCACCTACATGGTGGCTGAGAACTGTCTATAACTCCAATTCCAGGAGAACTCCAGTTCCAGGGAAATCCGACACCCTCTTCTGACCTTCGCGGCATTGCACCACCCAGGTGCACAGACAGTACATTCACACACATAAAAAAAAATTAAAAGGGGGCCGGAGAGATAGCCTAGCGGTTAATAGCACAGACTGTTCTTGCAGAGGACCCAGGTTCGATCTCAAGCACCCATATGGCAGCTAAGAACCGTCTGTAACTCCAATTCCAGGAGAACTCCAGTTCCAGGGGAATCCGAGACCCTCTTCTGACCTCTGTGGCATTGCACGACACGGGTGCACAAACCTACATGCAGACAGTACATTCATACACATACAAAAATAAATATAATAAAAAAAAATAGAAAAAAGAAAGCGGTTGGTTACTGTCCTACTTTCTCATTGCTGAGATAACATGCCCCGACAAAAGCAACTTAAGATAGAAAGAATTTATTTGGGATTATTGTTCCACAGGGTTACAGTCCATTATAGTGGGGCAGGAATGACAGCAGACAGGGAATACATGACAGCAGGGATGGTTGGTCATATCGTATCCACACTCCAGAAGCAGATTGAATTTGTATCAATTTCATATAATACACCTTGATCATATTTAAGTCCCCTCCCTCATCTGCACCTCCCCATACATCCCCGACTGGATTCCATACATTCTGTCCTATATGTTAAGGTATATCCAGCCAAGTTTGTGTCTCCAAATATCTCTCATTGTGAGCCCATCCACTGGAGCCTGGTCATTTTTCTAGGATCATTCCCTTAAAGGAAAGCAACTCTTCCTTTCCCAGAAGTCATCAGTTGCCACTAGTTTATCAGATGAGACAAGAAGACCAGTTCCATAATCCATCCCCAGTGATAATCAAACTTAAAACCAGTTGAAATTTAATTTTCTCAAACCATTTTTCCCTCTCTAAGTTTAGATATGGAAGAAATACCCAGAGAAAATGAGAAAGTGTTATATAGCATTATTTTACTAAAATAACATGGAAGCCAAATAAAACTTAAAAGATAATGTGATGAATTAATAGTACCTGTGTACACACACACGAGCCCTCTGTAGGGCCCTGGGTGAATTTAATAGAAAATATAATTTAGAGAATTTTAGGTTTGCAATGAAAATCCTTGCCAGCAGCCGGGAGGCAGAATGAGCTTTTGAGAACTAGGCAAGAGTGCAGGCCGAGGAAACAGGAGAAAAGCTCAGAAGCCTTGAGCAGGGCAGAGAAAAGCAAGTGGCTTCTTGGTGATGGAGTTGCTCACTCTAGGAATTTGCAGAGAGAACGGTCAGATAGAAAGAGTTTACAGAAAGAAGGGGCTAGAATTTGCCCAGAGGAACAGAAAGGAAAAGGGCAGGAGTGAGAAAAGTTTTGCCGGCAATACCTGTCAGCAATTGTGTATGATCCCAATCAGCTGGATTAACCTGCTGAAGAGGTAGATGAGGGGACATGAACGTTAGGAGTGTGAGGGGACATGGAAGTTAGGAGTATGAGGGTTCCCTATCTCAGTTCTTCTTGAAGAGAAATATGGAATTTCTATTTAAGGGTAGAATAGAGATTGAGGCATTAAGGTTAGTTAACAAGTCTCAGCCTAAAAGGGATAAGGGACACTCTGGCAAGACTACGAAGGAATGTGTGAGAATAAGAGGGCCAAATTGACAAAGGATAGGGGTTGAACCCAGGGTTTACTCCGAAGACTCCTGTAATTGTGATGCCCAGGACGAAAAAGCCCTCACAACCAGCCACTGCCTCAAGCACCCAGAGTTCAGTGACCGAGTTCAAATTCGTGAACCTGGGCCCTTACACTGAAGCAACTGATGATCAGACTGGAGGCTACAGGGGAATTATTACCAGGGGAGGCACTAGAGAGTCTCTGCCAACAGTCCAATTTCCAGTGCCCCATTGCCCACAGGTTGGACAGGCCTTGTTTGGAGGTCAGGGATTAGGGCGGGCTTTAGCCCAATGACTTCTTTGATTGCATCTGTAGCAGAGCCTAGGGCTGGAATCCCTGAACAGTTGTCTTTGTGGTGGAAGGGATGGGGCACAGGGTGGTTTTGTAAAACAGAGGTGAGAAGAGCAGATTTGGAGGGTTCAGGGGACCATAAGGAGAGGGTCCATAAGTGGGGCCAAAGTCAGAAAAAGTAGGAGGGAGAGGAACAACAGAGGGTTTTTCCCCAGTCTGCTCATGTTGGTCATAGAACTGCAATAGGAGAAGGAGATACATGAAGAATGATTGGCAAAGATAGGGGTGAACTCGAAGGGTAAAGAAAGCCTACATGTAGGGGACCTTGGACTGCTTGCCAGTTTGTCCAGTGTAGTTATCCAAATTAGGATACCTACCTTGGGACAATCTGAAGCCCCTCCTCCTACTTTAGGACTAGATTCTTCTGGATTTTAGTAGGGGCCCAGACCTTTGCAGACTTCCTGAGAGCACCTAAATCAAGTTGCCATCTAGCAAGCCTCCAAAATTGTGCTGTGTTTGCCGGCTAGTAGAGGCCAAGACCATAGAAAGAAGCCTGAGATAATATGATGGATGCCTGACTTGGACCTCTGCAGAAGCTCCTAAGAACTTGGACAAGAACCATTTGGTCCTACCATATAAAATAAAAGAGAGAACCAGAAGCCTAAACCAAGCAGCTTTTCATACCAAATAAGAAAACAACCAAGGCAGATCAAAATACAAACAAAATCAGTCTTCAACTCAACAAAAGAAGATGTGAGTCTCATACCAGGATCACAAACAACAAAAGACATATACATACCAAAATCATAATGAATAATAATAATAATAATAATAATAATAAATGAAAAACACAAATAATATATCCCCAGTAAACACTATCATTCCTATAGAAAAGTTCCATAGTGAGAACCCCCTAGAGATAACCCAGGACACAGAATTTTAAAAGAATATTCATAAACATGATCAAATAATTCAGCAAGTTTAAAGAACACACAAACAAATCAAAGAACTGAAAGCAAATAGGGATAAACTTCTGAATGAATTCACAAAAAAGACAGAAATACTGAAGAAAACTCAAGCTGAAATAAATAAGGAAGTGAAACACTCAATAAACCAACTGGAAACAATGGGAGAAAGCCTCAGCAATAGAATGAATGAAATAGAAAACAGAATATCAAGCCTGGATAATAAGGTTGAAGAAATGGACCTCTCAAACAAAGATTATGAGCCAATTTCCCAATTGAGGCTCCCTCAACACAGGTATGTCAAGTTGACACTAATGCTATCCAGCACAATACATATTGTTATTAAAATTTATTTTGCTTCTGATTTGTACTAGATTTCCAGTAACAACTTTTGGATTAATGTGCACAAATATTCTCTATATTTTTTCTGTAGGTCCAAATATAAAAGTTAAAAAGGGGGGAGGTGGTGGAGTAATCCCTCTGTGATACTGTCAAATAGCAAACTCTGTATTCCAAACCTTTTGATAAATTTTCAATTTTGAAATCTTAAAACTAAAAATGGGAAAAGATTTGCATGTTCCCACATATCAAAGCATCACCAACTTTAAAGCCTTAAAAAGGTACAGCTTTGCATTGTACGGGATGGACCATGATATACCAGCAGAGAAACTGGCCCATTTGAACATCAAAAGAAAGAAAAAATGCATCAAACATCTCTTTGGATCCTATTTGAAACAATTGTTTATAAAGTGTCCTACTGAAGCTTACCTTCCAGGTGCTGCAAAGTTTGATACAAAAATCTACCTCTCTTTCTTATAGAAAAAGAAAAAAGTCTTTTGATGGTGATGAAGAAAACAATTGCTATGGTAACAATTTCTCATGAGGCATATATAGCCAGTCTTTAATTAACTAATGGGCATAAAAATTGTAAAAGAAAATTTCATTCAGACTAGATATTATTGGAAAATCTTTAAAGGCTTGATAGTTTAGAAAATGCATTAATAGGAAAAGCTGCAATACCAGCAATGGGTCATTCTGCCAAGGAAGTGTGGGCTAGGGGCTAATGCTCCCCTCAAATAAAGGTTATTTGTCTACAAATTGGGGTACACACAAGTGGGCATTGTGGCCCTGGCTGTCGAAGACCTGGTGTGAGAATGGAAAGGGCATAGAGCCCACACTCCAAAATGGACATTAGGCCTCTGAACTGCCAGAGACCATTACAAAAGGCCACTGGAAAGAAAAAAATACTGGTCTCCTTGAGTCAAGCAATACTCATTACTTCTCCACGCCTGCCTACATGACATTGTACAGCTAGTGACCACCAAAGTTACCCCAAACCTAATTGGCTATTAGCCTGCTCCTTTGGAGGAATGACATTTGGCTGGTATTAAACCTCTAGTAATTAATAACAGTATAAAAGGCCTTAGTACCTAGACTAATATGCCATCTAAATATTTGTATCTGTGCCCACAGAGTAAATTGTTATGACAATCAATGCTATTTAAACAACTTTACTATCTCATTGTTTGTGCTTGTTAGTAGGACTAAAAAAGGAATTCCTAAATAAACTGCCAACACATGGAAGGAAGCAGCCTGGACAAACCAGAGTTCAGATTGACACCTCAAAGAAAAATAAACTGCTTTGCTTCTCACCCACTTCTACCCCTCATCCCCAGAGGCCCAGGGATCAGATGCAGAAGAGGGGGGATGGTAGAATGTAAGGACTGAGGAGATAGGGATAATTCCTGAGATCTCAAAAAATACAGACTGGACTCTTTGATCAACATGCTTGTGCATACAAGCTTCTCCACTTGGACTCTGGGGACCCAAAAATTTGGGCATATCAGATACTTGCTAATTGGATTTGCATGAATGTTACTTACATTCATTGCTTTTGCTTGACAATTGTTTCACTTCATGGTTGGATTTTTGGATATTAATTGGCCTTAGTGTAAAAATAAAGTCTTGGGTCTGACCTCCCCTCCCCACTACCTGGCACTCAAAACAGGCTTGATCAGCTGGCTATTCAAAGCTCAGGTTCCTTAGTGTTGTTAGCTTCTCCCATGGGCTCACCTGCCTCTCAGTAAAAATAAAATTTAAAGGGTGAGATGTGGGAAAATTTAGTTAAGATGGCTAGAATTCTAAACCAATGGGACCTTCCTGGCCACGCCCATGGGGTGGGATGTAGTGATGCAAAGGTTTAGAATTTGGGCCTGGGACTTGAGTCACTATATAAGCTGGCCATTTTTGGAATAAAGTTCTCTCTGTATTTGGACATCTTGACATGTGTCTGTGTGCTGTGCTTTCCTGTGCATGTTTTCCACATGGTTCACTCTGGGAATAAATGGGACACCCCACAATCAAGGGAAAAATGGAGACACTTTAAATGGGGAGGACATGGATGGAGGTTTAGACAGGGAGAGGGAGAAAGGAGAGAGAAATTATGCCTAGCTAGTGTAAAAAATTGGAAGGAACATATTATTCTAATAGTCTAATAATCTAATGACAAATTACACACACAATATCTGTACATGAGTCCATGTACATACCTGAAGACTACATAATAGGAAACAGTACCAGTCAGGAGGGACTTTCCTTTGAGTTGTTCATTAGGGTAGTCTAAGAGACTCTCAAAATTGCACAGACTATTGCCATAGCCCTTGATTCTATCCCAGAACTTGAAGGTAAGACCCTACTGTTGAAGACAAGACATACTTCAGAGACCAGATTTGGAACATTAGAGCTGGAACTGACCTGGAAGCTATCTCCTCTGAAGGCTAGCTCTCATAGCTTTGGTGAACACTATACAAGTTGCTAAGGGAGAACAGCAATCAATGATTCAACACCAGCTTTCAGACCAAATATCCATATCAATGTCTGGCACAGCATACAACATTGGTGCACTAGTGGCACTTTTACCTTGGGGGCAAACAACATCTACCTAAAAGTCCACTCAATCTGAGGAAACTCATGTGTGGCACTGTAAACATAGCCAAGTACACATTGATGGAAACTCAGTCATAGATCTTAGTAAAATTCCCAGTGCTGTCACATCCATAGACTAATGTAACTTCTTACTAAGTGCAAAATATGCATCCTTATATTTACATACAAATATCCCAGATCCCACTCATCAAAATATCTTTTTTTGTGCAAGATGAAATCTATTAGAGTCCCACAATTGATCACTCATGGACATTTTCTGTGAATTGCCCAAGCCTAAGTGCCACATCTACTGTGCAACCTCTACACCCAAGGCTCACAAAACATAGAAAAATGTGCCAAGAAGACACTAACAATTCTCTCAACTCTCACTAATGAAACTTCCTTAGGCAACAGGGGACTAGGAACTCAAAATGTCATATGTGGACAAACTGTGGAGACAAGGATTCTGCAGAGTATGGGTCCAAGGTTAGGTCTCCCGTGTTAAGCTTCACTTACCCAGGACTCAAGACAATTGCTAAAGAGGTGGGCAAGGGGAGATTGTAAGAGCCAGGGAGATAATGTGTGACCATATAGAAATAGAATCCTATAAGTTCCTGGGACCCTGTTCTTATGAACTTACAGCAGTGATGTCAGGATGCACAAAACCTATGCAAACTCAACAGACAAAAACCCAGCATGGAACTGGAAAAATGGGTAGCAGAACCCAATCTTAGTTGAAGAAATATTGACAGCTGATTACCATTGAACGAGGAAGAGCTGGTCTTCTTGAATTGTGGAACTCTGGTTAGGGCTGACTAGAGCTCAATGGATGAACTTGCACTGTGGAACAGCCATCACACCTGTAATTTGGCACAACAAGCCTTAACACAAATGAAAGAATGTGTGAATTCCAGTTGGAGGCTGTGGGAGGGTGCCAATGGAGAATGGGAATGAAAGGTTATTAAGACTTATTGAGATGTTATGTATGAAATACACAAGATTCAATTAAAGAAATTTAAGAAATTTCTTTTATCAAAGAAATTAGTCCATTATTTTTTAACTTAGCTTCATGCAAGGTTTTAGGATGTGGGCAGACTCCAGCCAGACTCTACCAAAATATCCCAATTGCTGCTTAAGTCCTTATTTCCAACAGAGCTACATTGTTCTCAGCACTGCCTTCTTCTAGCTCCTAATATAGAATGGCCCATTATGGAGTACTTATGGAAATCAACTGCTTATCAAACCCAAACTTCCAGTCTTTCAAATTCCTCCAAAACCCCACAAGGTCAGGTTCTTCACAGCCAACAACCCATGCTCTGATAACAAATTCTCTATTAGCTACTTTTCTGTTGCTGTGATAAAATACCATGACTAAGTTGATTTATAACATGAAGCATTTATTTATTTATTTATTTATTTTACATTTTTTATTTATTTTTCTATGTGTATGAACGTACTGTCTGCATGTAGGTTTGTGCACCCGTGTCGTGCAATGCCTCGGAGGTCAGAAGAGGGTGTCAGATTCCCCTGGAACTGGGGTTCTCCTGGAATTGGAGTTACAGACGGTTTTCAGCCGCCACGTGGGTGCTGGGGATCGAACCCGGGTTCTCTGCAAGAGCAGTCGGTGCTCTTAACCGCTAGGCTATCTCTCCAGCCCAACATGAAGCATTTATTTGAGCTTATGGTTCCAGATGAATGAGAGTCTATCATGGGAGGGAGGTGTGATGTCAAGAGGTCACCAGAGCAGAAAAAGGAGCACACACATCTTCAAGCAGTTACAGGATGCAGAGCACACCTGGAAATCGAGCACTGTTTAAGAACTTTTGAGGCCCACCCCCAGTGACGCAGTTACTTCAGCAAGCCCACACCCTCTAAGTCCTCCCCAAACAGTGCCACCACCTGGGAACAAAATGTCCAAATACTTGGAGCCTATGAGGGACATTCTCATGTTTTGTTTTGAAGCTTGTTTGTCACATATTAGAATACAATACCTATTTGTTTACTATTTCCATTTGCTTGGAATCCCCTCTTCCATTCTTTCATCTGAGAATAGTCTCTATCTTTAATGGTAAAATGTATTTCTTGGAGGCAGCCAAATAGATGAGTATTATATGTGGGTTTTTTAATTAAATTTTATTTATTTATTTATTTATTTTTTATGTGTATGAATGTACTGTCTGCATGTAGGTCTGTGCACCCGTGTTGTGCAATGCCGCGGAGGTCAGAAGAGGGTGTCAGTCTCCCCTGGAACTGGAGTTCTCCTGGAATTGGAGTTACAGATGGTTCTCAGCAGCCATGTGGGTGCTGGGGATCGAACCCGGGTCCTCTGCAAGAGCAGTTGGCGCTCTTAACCACTAGGCTATCTCTCCAGCCCATATATGTGTTTTAATGCAATATTCTAAATCTGTGTCTTTTGATTGGAGAATTATGACTATTAATGTTCATTTATTATTATTATTCAGAAGTTATTATTTTGTATTGCTCCCTTTTATTTTGTTGATTTTGTAATGGTTGGTGTTTTTCTGTTTTCTATTTGCTTTACTATTGTTCTAGCATCATTTCTATTTTTCCTTTAATCACTTAGATGTTTTATGTGGTCCAAATAATTTTTCTAGTGTTCTCTATAGAAATATCTTGTTGATCATAAATTCCTTTAGCCTACTTTTATCATGGAATTTTTTCAATCAATCATGACAGGGATTTCCTGTGTATAGTAGCCTGGATCTGCAGCTGTGCTATTTTGAAACTTGAAATACATCATTCTGAGCCCTTCTGGCATTTAAATTTTCTATTGAGAAGTTAGCTGTTAGTATGAGTCTACCTTTATATATGTCTTGATGCTTCTTTTCTTGCAGCTTCCAATATGCTCTCTTTATCTAGTGTATTTAGCATTTTAAATGCAATATGACATGGACAATCTATTTTCTGGCCTATTTCATATTCTCTTTGCCTCTTGTATTTGGGCAGGTACCTCTTTTCATAGATTTGCAAAATTTCTTTTTATAATATGACTGAAAATCATTTCTATTCCCATAATTAATATATTTGGTCATTTCAGGGTGTTCCAAAGATCTTACATGTTCCATTCACCTATTTTTAATTAATCTATCTTTGCTCTTGATTGTCTTCTTCGTGATCTATTTTGACATTTTGATTTGATTTACAAAAGATCGCTTTTCCAGCATTTCAGAATGTTTCTCCCTCCCACCCCCAGTATTTGTCTTTATTGAATTCCATTTTCATATATGACTTTCTTATTTCATTCAGCTGTTTGTTTCTCTTCTTTTGGAATTCATTCATGATTTTGTGTCCACTGATTTTTTTTTTCAAACATATTTATAATTATTCTTTTGAATTCTTTGGAATTTCACTTGTCACTCTCATTTGGACTATTACTGTGGAATTGGTCATTTTGAAAGGATACAACTCTTGTCTTGGTTGCTCACTGTTTATGTGTTATTGCCTTTAGACTTGTGTATCTGTACTGAGATCTTTGATGGAATTTTATTTCACTTAAGTCAAATTTCTTATTTCAGTGGAAGTGTTTGCAATGGTTAGAACAGACTTTGTTGTAGTAGGGTTGAGGTGTACTTTTCCATTGTTAGACCCATGTCCAGAGTGCCAATCTCTATCCTTAATTCTCCACTAAGTGTATAATTTTGCCTGCAACAACAATCACTATGCGACATAGATCCAATATGAAATAGAGTAATGCTCAAGTACAAAAGCACTGCTCCAGCTTCACTGCCATGCTCTAGTAAGAGGCAGTATGTGGCTGTGGTACCTTCCCTGCTGGCCATAGTTTGACCTAGGTTGCCAGGTGATCACCCAGATGATGGACGCAGACTTACAAAGTGATGGGAGCAGTGCTCTGCAGGGTGAATGGGTGAAGATTTTGCACAACCTTCAGTAAACAGCTTCAGGCCTTGCAAGGGACTCTTCATTTTTGCTGCCATGCTGGAATGCTAAAGAGCTGAAAGGCCCCAGCTTCATCACCCTCTGCACATGTTTGGAATTATGAACAAAATGGCAACCTTGGTGCTTCAGAGGTCACCACTGGAGAAAACCAGGATGGCAGTGTCACTGGAGCATCAGCAGAGCTCAGTGCAGACTTAAACGTGCCTCCGTTAAGATGTTTGCTCCCCTTAGCCATGGAGGAATATGTGAAAACAGCAGACCAAACATTCCAACTGAATCCTTGACCATGAAAAACAAAACATTCAGCCCACTGGCTCCCAATAGGCTTCCCCATATGCAGGCTTCCTGGGAAGGCTCTTGGGCTCAAGAAAAGATTCAAACCATCTGCTTCCTTGAGAAAAATTGAAAAATGTTTTTCTCCAATGTTGATGATCCTCTAGTGAGAAATTCAAGCCAGCAAGTAACTATTGCCTAAGCTTGCTACACAGAAGCCAAACTGTTCTTCCTTAAATATAAGTGTAATGTGAGTAGAGTAATGGAGACAAGAAAAGGTAAGAATCAGCATAACTGAAATTATGACCCTCCCATGAGCCTGAAACTGTAGTCCCCTCTTGTGAACCTGAAGCTGCAGTCCGCTCCTGTGATCCTGGACCTGGGTCCTGCTCTGAAACATAGAATTGGCAGTCTCTCATGAACCTGGAGCTGTGGTCCTGTTCCATGAGCCCAGACCTGTATTTGTCCCCTTTGAGCCTAGAGCCTCCTGTAAACCTGCATCGGTGGCCCCCTTCTGTGAGCTGGAGCTGCAGTTCCTTCCTGTTAGTTTGGGATGATGATTGCCTTCTATGAACCCAGAGCTGTGTTCCATTCCTGTGAGCCTGAAGCTGTAGTACCCTCATGTGAGCCAGAGCTGGTCTCCTCTTGTGAAACTGGAGCTGTGGTCCCCTACCATAAGCCACATCTGTGTTCCCTTCATGTGAGCTGGTGTCTTGGTTCCCATCTGAGAACCTGGACCTGTGGTACCTTCAGGTAGCTGGAGCTGTGGTCCTCTCCCATGAACTGGAGTTTTGTTCCCTCCTATGAGCTGGATTTATGGTTCCTTCCTGTAAGCCTTGGTTCCACATTCCTCTGATGGTGGGCTGATGGTGGAACAGATTGGAGGATGGAGGACTTCCTGATGGTAGGCAGCTGTTTCAGGCTGCATTCACAAGTTCTTCCCCAGAGGTGTCAGGTTGTGCATGGCAGCGGCTTTGCCTCTGTGTTAGACTTCTGCTGAGGATGGGGAGGTTTCTGTCATGTGCGTATTCTAGTCTTGGGAGGAATGATTCTTTGAAATGGACATGTACCTATTTTGATAACAGCTTCGGTCTTGACTGCACGTGTGATTCTGGGCATCCAGGCCTTGACACTGGACCTTTCCCATTCTCAAGCACCAAGAAGTTTTCCAACATTTTCTATTACTCATCTACAATCCCAGTTAACCTTTACTCGTGCCATACAGAAACTGTAAAACACCAATTTGAATTTCTAAGAAACAAAACTCACAGTCTGTGAAGTTAAAACATTTTTGAAAAGTACTTTAATAACTGAACTGATATAACTATTAAACTAAAAATATGCAGTTGTATTTTGGAATATAAATTCACAATTCTATATGTCTATACACATACTTTTGAGTATTGTTTCCTGAGAGAACTGTACTACCAAGCTACAACAATAGTGTGAAATTACTACTCTTGCTATAGTGTGAGTTTGGCATTTATTCCCCAACATATACAAACTTTTAAAATTTAATCTTGTTTGTTGTTTGTTTGTTTGTTTGTTTTTAACAATGCCATCCGGGCAGGTCGTGCACACCTTTAATCCCATCACTTGGGAGGGGAGGCAGAGGCAGGCAGATCTCTGTGAGTTCAAGCCCAGCTTCGTCTACATAGTGAGTTCCAGGACGGCTGCGGCTACAGGAGGAACTGGTCTCAAAAAGACAAAAAAAAAACCCACAATGTTATAATTTTTTAATTTATTACTAAAATAATCACTCTTTAAGCATCAATCATTTTAGAGCATATAGGGATCTATAGTACTGTTACTGTGAACTTGAGTAGGAAGTAAAAGAAGAGAGAAAAAAGAAAAACTCATTTGTTTGTGTTAAGTTGACATAGGAAGCTGATGAGTAATATCAAGTATTATATTTACTAAAAAGGAAAGAAAAAAAAATACTCAGTTTGCCTTACAAATAGAGATTTGGTGCTAGGATCCACAAATGAGGGACACCATACATAATTTGTTTTTCTGGGACTGTGTTACTTTACTTAGCATAATGGCTTCTAGTTCCATCTATTTATCTGTGAAGTTCATGATATCATCTTTTTTTTTACTGCTGCATAGAATTCCATTGTATAGATGTACCACATTTTCATGAATATATACACAATTTTATGTAGCTATATAAAATCTACAAACCACAAACTTGAGAAAACAAAATATTTATCTTTCTCAAACTCTTCCTTCACTTAATGTGATTATCTGCAGTTGCATCTATTCTTCTGTAAGCAATTTAATTTCATCTTTAAAGCTTAAAAACTATATTGTGTGTATATTCCAGATTTTTTAAATTCATTCTTCCATTGTTGGAAACCTAGGTTGTTTTCATAATTTATCTACTGTGAAGAGTGCTGAAATAAACACTGATTTGCAAGTAAAACAAAGCATGTGTATGTGTATATGAATTCCCATGTGCATGTTGGTGTCTTCCCACATAGTGCCAGAGGGCTTCTTTTCTAGTTTAGATTCTTATTGCTGTGATAAAAACCATGAGCAAAAATTACTTCGGAAGCAGAGGGTTTATTTCAGATTAGAATTTACAGTACAGCATCATGGGAAGCTGCAGAATGAGCTCAAGTCATCAACTTAGAAGCAGAAACTGAAGCAGAGACCACAGAGGAACACCACTTACTGGCTCACCTCCCTTGGCTTGTCCAGCCACCTTTCTTATGCAGCTCAAGCTTACCTTTTTCAAGGTTGGCACTGCCCACAGTGGTCTGGGCCATACCACTTCAACTAGCAATCCAGAAAATGACCCACAGACATACCTTCAGGCCAATTTGATGGAGGAAATTCCTCAGTTGAAGTTCTCTCTTCCTTGTTGTGTCAAGTTGACAACCAAGATTAGCCATCATAGTGCCAGATCACCTGGAGCTGGAGTTACAGGCTGTTGAGAGCCACCAAGTGTGTGTGCTGGGAACTTAACAGTGCCCATATGGAATAGCAGCAAGTGCTCTTAACTTTTGTGCCTTCACTCCAATCCCTAGCCTGCTAATACACACAGACTCTGTTTCAATGCTCTGTCAGATCATTTCTATACTTGTACCTAACATGGATTAATCCTTTATCATTTAGTAAATTTATCACTCATCATTCCTCTTTGTGTTTCAGAATTGAACTATCAGTTTTAAACAGTTGTTTGCCATTGAGATTTAGAGATCTTTAAAATAGAATCCTTATTATGACATGGCGCTTCTCAAAACATCCATGCCTTCCCTCTCAGTGATACTTCCTGTGCCTTGTCACAACAACCCCCAATAGAAATGAGAATAAGTTAAGATGTAAGGGGATTTTTTTGGTGTTTTTGAGAAAGGGTCTCCTTGCAGCCCTAGCTGGCCTGGAACTCGCTCTGTAGACCAGGCTGGCTTTGAACTTATAGAGATCTGCCTGCCTCTGCCTCCTGAGTGCTAGGATTAAAGGCATGAGCCACCATGCCCGGCAAGATATAAGTTTTAACATTTTATAGTTTTACAGTTAGCTCAGATGTCATCATAGAAACCAATTTCTCACTCCCAGAATGAATAGTGAATTCTTTTTAATTTTTTTTTATTTTATTTTATTTATTTTCGTATGTGTAGGAATGTACTGTCTGCATGTAGGTTTGTGAACCCATGTCATGCAATGCCACAGAGGTCAGAAGAGGGTCTCAGACTCCCTCGGAACTGGAATAAAAGACAGTTTTCAGCCACAATGTGGGTGCTGGGGATTGAAACTAGGTCCTCTGCAAGAGCAGTTGGCACTCTTAACCACTAGGCCATCTCTCCAGCCCCATGAAGAGTGAATTCTGAAAGGTGAATGAGCACACCCATGTCCTAACTTCATGTAATTCTAGGGTAAGAAGCAGGTGAGAAAAATGAATATAAGATTTATCTATTGTGAAATTGTTAAATTCTAATATAAAGAGACCAGTATAAAACTGATATGTAATTCCTGTGTCTAAAGCAACAAGACATTTGTAAAGAAATTGTCTTGCCTTTACTGATGTTTAGTGATAAACTTAAGATAAGATTTTATGTTTTGTTTTAAAAGTTTGTTTTGGAAGGCCAGGAGTGATGGTTCACACCTTCAATCCTAACACTCAGGAGGCAGAGGCAGGAGGATCTCTGTGAGTTCAAGACCATCTTGGTCTACACAGTAAGTTCCAGGCCAGCTGGGGCTAGACAGGGACACCCTGTCTCAAAAAGAAAAAAAAATTGCCTTGGAACCCAGGGTTCCAAGACCATCTCAGCCCCAGTCACCTCCAGTGCAGGATGAGTGACATGCTGGGTTTCTCTGGAGGAAGGGTTCCAGGACCATTGGAGCACTGTTGCTTTTGGTCCAGGTTTCAGGACCATCGCAGCCCAGTTGTTTCCAGCCCATGGTGAAGGCTGGAAACTCTCAGGCGGGTTCCAGGACCATCCCAGCTCAGTTCCTTCTATCCCAGGATTCCAAGAACATCAGAGCCAAGTCACTTCCGGTGCAGGGTTCCAGGACCATCCTAGTCCCTTTGTTTCTGGCACAGGGAGAGTGACAAGATGGGCTTCTCAGCAGGCAGGTTCCAGGACCTTCCCAGCCCTGTCAACTCTAGCACAGGGTTCCAAGACCATCTGATCCCTGTTGCTTCAGGTGCAGGGTCTCTGGAGCTGCTCCAACTTCCAGACTGGATCAGGTAAGGCCCTACAGTCACCCTGGTGGTGACAGGATTGGCAGGGCAAAAACAGTGCCGCTCCCTGCCCCTTGCAGCCATCCTGGTGGGAACAGAGGTGACTTGGAGCACAAAGTAACAGAAGAGACAGCAAACTTTCCAACCTAGAGGAACAGGCCATCAACCAAAGGAAGAAGCACTTGAATTTTGCATCAGACTATAAACAACAAATAAAATTGACATGCAAAGAGCACAAAGGAAAATCAACAAAACAAATAATAAATCCGCAACAAAATCTTGCAGTCCTATACAAAACTTCAACAATGAGTTCTCCCTGGAGATAACCCAGAACACAGATCTTAAAAGAACAATAATAGACATACTCAAAGAAATCAAGGGAGAGAATGAAAAACTCAGGAATGAAGTGGAAACACTGAAAATATCCTGTGCTGAAATGAAACAGGAAACCAACCAGTGAGTCAAGGATCTTGAAGTAGAGAATGACCAACTCCAAAGGGAACTGGAAATAGTAAGGAAATCACAGGATGAAGTGAAAAAGGAAATTGCACACTCATCCAATCAGCAGGAAAAGATGGGAGAAAGCCTCAGGAACAGATTGGATGAAGCAGAAATTAGAATGTCAACACTGTAAGACAAGGCAGAAGAGCTGCAATGTTCAAATAAAGTATGAAAAATTTAAAAAAAATCACAAGAGTGGAACCATCAAGAAACATGGGTCACTATGAAAAGACCAAACCTCCACATCATAGGAATAGAGGAAGGAAGAGAATCCCAGGACAAAAGTATTGATCAGATCTTCAACAGAATAACAGAAGAAAATTTCCCCAAACTGAAAAATGACAAACCCATACAAACACAAGAAGCACCAAATAGACAAGATCAGAAAAGGAATACCTTACACCATATCATAGTTAAAACACTAGATGCCCAAAACAAAGACAAATTACTGAGGGTTGCAAGAGAAAAACAAAAAGTTACATATAAAGGGAAACCCATCAGAATTGTAGCTGACTTTTCACGATGAAAGCCAGAAGAATGTGGACCAAAGTACTCCCAGTACTAAACAACTATAGATGCCAACCTAGATTACTATAACCAGCAAAAAATGTCAATTATAGTTGAAGGAGAAAGAAAAATCTTTCATGACATAAACAAGATGAAAGAATTCATGTCCAGGAAACCAACCCTTCAGAAAATATTCAAAGCAATTCAAAGGTCAGAGGAAAGGAGTAGCTGTCCCCAAGTACCTAGAGAGAGTAATGAATAAAAGTATAAATGCAGAAATACAAACCTAGACCAAGAATGCAAACAGAAAATAAGGTAAAAGGAAGCAGCACAAATCTCTCAAAAATAACTTCAGATATCAATGGGATGAACTCCCAAATCAAAAGACCTAGACTGGGAGAATGGATTAGGAAACAGAACCCATCTACATGCTGTCTACAAGAAACCCATCTTTAGCTTCAAAGATAGGCACCAACTTAAAATGAAAGGATGAAAAAAAATATTCCAAGGAAATGGTACCAAAAAGCGAGCAGGAGTTGTTATTCTAAAAATAGACTTCAAAGTAAAACAAAATAGACTTCAAAGTAAAACTAATCAGAAGAGACAAAGAGGGCCACTACATCCTTATCAAAGGAACAATTAACCATGAAGATTTCACAATCATGAATATATATGTGCCAAATTCTGGTGCACTGAACTTTGTAAACACAATTCTACAGGACCTCAAGGCACAGATCAATCCTAGCACACTAATAGTGGGGGATTTCAATACCCCACAGAGCCCATTAGATAGGTCAACTGGACAAGGAATAAACAGAGAGACATCTGAACTGAACAATACAATACACCAAATGGACCTCACAGATATCTGCAGAATATTCCACCCAAACACCAGAGAATATACTTTCTACTCAACACCTATGGAATATTCTCCAAAACCGACCACATACTGGGACACAGAAATAAACTCTACAAATACAAAAGCATTGAAATAATTTCATGCATTCTAGCAGACCACAGTGCATTAAAGCTCAATATCAACACCAGAATAAGCCAAACTATCTACAAGAACACCTGGAGACTAAACAACACACTCCTGAATAATGAATGGGTCAAGGAAGAAATAAAGAATGAAATAAAAATATTCCTGGAACTAAATGAAAAAAAGACAGTATAAGACAGCAAAACCTATGGGACACTTTAAAAGCCGTCCTAAGAGGGAAGTTTATAGCCCTCAGTGCCTACATTAAAAAAAATCAGAAAGATCACAAATAAATGAACTAACAATGCAGCTAAAAACACTTGAGAGATAAAAACAAATGAAGCCTAAACCCAACAGACAGGAAGAAATCACAAAAATCAGAGCAGAAATAAATTAACTAGAAACAAAGAAAACAATAAAAAGAATCAATGAGTCCAAAAGTTGGTTCTTTGAAAGGATAAGCAAGATAGATAGACCTCTAGCCCAGTTAAACAAAGGAAAGAAAGAGCAACTCCAAATCAATAGTATTTGTGAGGAAAAGGGAAACATCACAAGAGACAGAGAAAAGATCTAGACAATCATATGAGAATACTTCAAAAACCTGTAATATACTAAATTTGAAAACCTAAGAAAATGGGTAAATATTTGAAATCCTGGAATTCTCCAAAGCTTAACCAAGAAGAGCTTGACAGCTTAAATAGACCCATAATATAGGAAGAAATTGAAAATGTAATAAGAAACCTCCCAACTAAAAAAAGCCCAGCCCATATGGTTTCACAGCAGAATTCTAGAAAACATTTAAAGATAACTTACAAGCATTATTACTAAAACTATTCAGAAGGATACAAGCAAAGAGAAACTTCCCAAATTCTTTCTATGAAACCAACATCACTCTAATACAACCAAAAAAGAAAACTATAGTTCCATCTCATTAATGAACATAGATGCAAAAATTCTCAACAAAATACTTGCAAACTGCATACAGACAAAAATGAAAAAAGATCATCCATTATGGCCAAGTTGGATTCATACCAGGGATGCAGGGATGGTTCAACATATGTAAATCAATAAATATCATAAGACACATAAATGGACTGAAAGACAAAAACCACACAATCATCTCAATTGACACATAAAAAGCCTTTGACAAAATCCAGCATCCCTTAATGCTTAAGGTCCTAGAGGGAATTGGACTGGAGGGAACATTCCTCAATGTAATCAAAGCCATATACAACAAACGCACAACCAATATCATACTAAATGGAGAAAAGTTAGAAGCATTCCTATTAAAGGCAGGAACATGGCAAGGCTGTCCCCTATTGCCACTCCTCTTCAATATAGTGCTTGAAATGCTTGATAGAGCAATAAGGCAAGAAAAGGAAATTAAAGGAGTACCAATTGGAAAAGAGGAAGTCAAACTATGCCTCTTTGCAGATAATATGATAGTTTACATAAGGGATTGTGGTGGTTTGAATGAGTGTCCCCCATAGGCTGTAAGTATTCAGACATTTGTCTCCAGTTGGTGGCACTGTTTTTGGAGGTCTTAGAAGGTGTGGCCGTGCTAGAGGAAGTATGTCACTGGGGGCAGGCTTAGTGAGGTTAACAAGCCTCGTGGTCTACAGTTGCTCTCTCTCTGCTTCCTGTGCTCTTTGTGAGATGTGACCCTCAGCTTGCTGCTCCAGATCCAGCCTCCATGCCTCCCGCCACAATGGACTCTAATTCCCTGGAACCGTCAATTGTAAGCTCAAATAAACTTTTCCTTTTATAAGTTCCTTGGTCATGGTGTTTTATCACAGCAACAGAAAAGTGACTAATACAGTTATTTGGGACCAGAAGCCTAGAAGAAAGCATGGCTGCAAAAAATGGAGTTCCAGAGGAAAATAAAAACTTAGGCAGCAACCGGGATATTTTGATAAAGAGTCTGGCAGCAGTTTGCCCACAGCCCAGATGCTTGCCTGATGCTAAGTTGAAAAGCAATGGACTGATGTCTTTGGCAGAGGATATTTCAAGACAGCCTAATGTAGAAATGGTGGTGTGGCTTTTAATGGTGAATATTATACAGATCTACAGTGAAAAAGAGCAAATGGGGCAAAAGGAAATGCAGAATGTACTGTTTGGATCTGAAAAGTACACTAGGAAGATTAAAGGTGTGTCCAAGGCATGTGAAGGAGAGGCTCCCTTTCATAAGGAGATTAA
>VZQC01001522.1:1561958-1585674 GCA_009823505.1 Rhizomys pruinosus | reverse complement strand
TGTAATTTGTCTTTTGATTTTACAGGAGCTTACAGTTAAGAGATTGGCCTGAGTCTCAGAAGAGACTTTGGACTGTAGACTTTTGAATGGCATTGAAACTGGTAAAGACTATGGGGACTTTTAAGGTTGGACTAAATGCATTTTGCATTTTATATGGTCAGGAGCCTATGGGGGCCAGGGAGTGGAATGTGGTGGATTGAATGAGTGTCCTCCATAGGCTGTAAGTATTCAGTCATTTGTCTCCAGTTGGTGGCACTGTTTTTGGAGGTCTTAGAAGGTGTGGCCATGCTAGAGGAAGTATGTCACTGGGGGCAGGCTTAGTGAGGTTAACAAGCCTCATGGTCTACAGTTGCTCTCTCTCTGCTTCCTGTGCTCTTTGTGAGATGTGACCCTCGGCTTGCTGCTCCAGATCCAGCCGCCATGCCTCCCACCACAATGGACTCTAATTCCTTGGAACCGTCAATCATAAGCTCAAATAAACTCTTTCTTTTATAAGTTCCTTGGTCATGGTGTTTTATCACAGCAACAGAAAAGTGACTAATACAGGGATGCTAAAAACTCCACCAGAAAACTCCTAGAAACAATTAAGAGTTTCAGTAAAGTGGTGGGATACAAAATTAACCTGGAAAAATCGGTAGCCTTTCTTTACACCTACAACAAGCAACTGGAGAAGGAATACAAGAAGACCTTCCCACTCACAGTACCCACAAAACAATAAAATACCTAGGAATAAACTTAACCAAAGACACCAAAGATCTCTACAACAAAAATTTTAAACCCCTGAAGGAGATGGAAGAAGACATCAGAAGATGGAAAGACCTCCCATGCTCATGGATTGGAAAAATTAATTTTGTAAAAATGTCCATTCTACCCAAATTGATATACAGATTCAATGCAATCCCAATTAAAAGCTCCAAGAGTTTCTTCACAGACTTGGAAAAAATCCTTAAATTCATATGGAAAAGCAAAAGACCCTGAATAGCCAAAGTGTCCCTGAGTGAAAAGTGCAATATGGAGGGGGGGGTGTCACTTTATCAGACTTTAAACTATATTACAGGGCTATAGTCTTGAAAACAGCTTGGTACTGGCATAAAAACAGACCTGTAGACCAATGGAAAAAATTGAAGATCCAAACTTGAGCACATACAATTTCACCACCTCATATTTGACACAGGGGTCAAAAAGACTCAGTGGAGGAAAGATAGCATCTTCAGCAAATGGTGCTGGCAAAACTGGATCACCATTTGTAGAAGAATAAATTTAAACCCCTACCTCTCATGCTGTACAAAAATCAACTCCAAATGGATCAAAGACCTCAACGTGAAACCCAAAACTCCAAAGGTGATACAAGAAAATGTTGGGAGCATCCAATAAGACATAGGCATAGGAAAAGTCTTTCTAAATCAAACAGCAGCTGCACAGGAAATAAGGTCAACAGTTGACAAGTGGGATCTCATTAAACTAAAAAATTTCTGTACAGCAAAAGAAACAATCAATGAAGTGAAGAGAAAACCCACAGAGTGGGAGGAAACCTTCACCAGTAATACATCTGACAGAACATTAATATCCAGAATATATAAACTAGTCAAAAAAAGATGTAAGAAAACAAATGACCCACTCAAGAGATGCAGTAAAGAGCTGAACAGAGACTTCACAAGTACGGAAATAAAGATGGCTGTGAAACACCTTAAACACATCATTAATGAAATGCAAATTAAAACTACTCTAAGATGTCATCTCACTCCAATAAGACTGGCTAAGATCAAGAAAACAAAAGACACCAAATCCTGGAGAGGTTGTGGGGAAAGGGGAACACTCATCCACTGTTGGTGGGAATGTAAACTCATACAACCCCCATAAAAAGCAGTGTGAAGAACAGTTAAAAGACTCAAAATGAGTCTACCAGCAGACCCAGTCATACCACTCCTGGATCTATCTATCTATCTATCTATCTATCTATCTATCTATCTATATCTATCTATAGATAGATATAGATATATAGATATAGATATAGATATAGATATAGATATAGATATAGATATAGATATAGATATAGATATATAGATAGATAGATATAGATATAGATATATAGATATATCCATAAAACTCATCCTACTGCAAAGATACATGCACATCTATGTTTATTTATTGCAGCTCTCTTCATGATAACAAAGAGCTGGAACCAACCCAAATGTCCCTCAACCAATGAGTAGATAGAGAAAATGTGGTACATCTACACAATGGAGTTCTGTGCAGTGGTAAAGAAAGATGAATTCATGAACTTTGCAGGTAAATGGATGGAACTAGAAGACACTATGCTAAGTGCAGTAACGCAGTCCCAGAAAAACAAATGACAAATGGTATCCCTCATCTGTGCACCAGATACATAGTAGTAAGGCAAACTGAGCAACGTGTGCGTGTGTGTGTGTGTGTGTGTGTGTGTGTGTGTGTGTGTGTGTTTATTTTTTCTTTTACCTGAAAGCAACTATACCATTATAATGTGAATACCTTAATGGGATCTAGAATTAACTTACCACTTATTTTCAGACTTTGTAATTGTGGCATATGGGGAGAGGGTATGTATGCATACATTGGAGTAATATAAAATTAAAGGAGAAAATGCGAATTCCTAAGCATGGTTTGGAATTAATATACAGTTCACTTTCAGATGTCATAATTTTGGTACATGTGTGAAAAGCATATTTGCATATTTTGGAGCAATACAAATTTGAGGGAAGAACATCAAATGGACTGGGCCAAAGAACTGACTGAAAGAGTAAACTTCAGCCCAAAACAATAATCCTCTGCATAAAATAACTTTAAAAAGACCAAAAGAAAAGATGTAAGACTTGTATGGCAAAATTCATGACTCAGGTTGGGTGGGGGGCATAGAGAGGGGAATGAGTCTAAAATTGGACTGAGAAATGTGGTATGAATTGCACAAAACTTCAATAAAACATAAAAAAGCGAAGTTCAAAATAAACCATGATTCTCCTCATCTTCAATCAATTGGTATTGAACATAACCTTCCCAGGATTTTCCCAATACAAGAAAGGGAATAGGTTTCAAATATGCTATTCATTCATAGCCATCATATTTCATTCTTTATAATAAATTTTTTCTCTTTCCATAAAGCCATGAATATATTTTATTTACACAGTTAGGCAAATACTGTAATCTGATAAGTATTGTGGAACCCTTTGCTTTTTCAACTCTTTCATTCTATCAAATATGTACCCTAAAAGATCTCAAATATATCTAGATAGACATTATCTTCTTTGGTAGTATGTCACATTCTCATTATAGTCTTCCATATTGAGTTATATATCTGTGTGCATATATGGAATATAAATGTCTTATAGCATATGTATCCACATATACTTTGTAATGCTTTATATTGCTGTCAAGTTGACAGGATGTAGAATCACTTTAGAGTCAATTTTATGGTCAAATTTGTGTGAGATTCTCTATTACGTTAACTCGAGTGAAAAAGATTCAGTCCAGGTGTGAGTGGCAGCACTCTGTAGACTGGTGTCTCAAAATGAATAAAAAGGAAAAAAGGAAGCTGATGGCCAGCATTCATTGATCTCTACTTCCTGATTTTGGACACAGGATGACCAGTAGCCTCATCCTCTTGCTGCCATGCCTTTTTTGCTATGATGTACTTTCCATGGAACTGTAAAAGAAAATAAAACATTCCTCTTTAAAAAATCGTTTTATGTTTTCTTTTATATTTGTATTTCAGACTTTTGACTACTGAGGAAATTGTCATAACAAACTCAAGGTTCATTAAGTACCAGTCTGTGTTGAAATCTTTTAAATGACCACTTTGTAAGCAACTATTTTAAATTGATTTTAGTACATTTAACGCCCTATGTATCTGTGATTGGAAACATGTATAACTATGTATCTAAACGTTATATAATATACAAAATTGGGAGACAACTCACAAAGATCGTGGATTATGGAGGGCGAACTAGAAAATTTTTCCCATCTGCTCGGCTGCCCCTATGTCACTCTTAAAGGTATGTGTGATACAGAGAATGAAATATTTGCATGCTGTATTAGACCTTGCTAACATTTTCTTTAGTCCCTCTAGCTGCTGACCCTGAAACGAACTGGTACCTGCTTAAAATGGGTAATAATGGGCCTCTGGAGATCCTGTCCACCCTCTCTAAAAGGTTTCATTGCATTTATAGTGACCTGTTAGTGTCTTACAAACTTGAAAAGGCATCTAAAAATTGCCATATAGATAATATTGTTATTTAAGACCTGGGAAAATATTTCTTTACTCTGATAAAAATGAGTATTTTATTATAATATAATACACACGTATACATAATCTATTTGTAATAAATAGTACTGTTCCACCAATTTATAAAAAATTAAATTTTTGACTGTCAACACTATAGACTTCTCCTACTAAAGAAAATATTCTAAATGTTTATTTGTGCATGTGTATGTATGTATGTGTGTGTGTGTGTGTGTGTGTGTGTGTGTGTGTGTGTAATAACATGAGGTGGTGAACTTTGGTTGAAATGAAGATCTTCCTGAACTGTTGTAGTTAATCCTTATTACTCCATGAAGCACAATTTCAAACCTACTGTATCAGTTCACCAGAGAAGCTTCTGGCATGCTTGCTTAGCACATCCTATTTCCCTGTACACTTGCTATATGGAGTCTTGTTTCTCTCATGAGAACATTTAGACCCTCAGAGTCCTACTCACTTTAGGCATTGAAATGGCTCAATAATAGGCTAGCCATAACTATTCCTGCTTGTGACTACTAAGGTGATTAAAAGGATTCCTTTATGATAATAAAGGCAGGAAATCGGTGATTCTGTATGTTCTTCCTTTCCTCTCTTTTCCTTCACTTTGCTGTCCTCTTCTTTTTTTAATCATTTTTTCTTTTACTTCTATGTCCAAGGGGGGTGGTGTGCCTTCAGTAATTTTTCTTTTGGTGGCAGTATTGCTCCACTGAAATAAAGCCATTCTTTCCTCCCACTCTTGGCTTTTGAAAAATACCCACAGTTTAAACAAGGATATTTTACTTGAAAAAAGTCTTGCATCTGCATCTGGGATTTGCATCTAAGGGAGATTTTCTGGAAACTACCCCTAATAATTCTCTCTCCAGGTTGTCTTGATTATGTAAGAAAGGAAGGTCAGGCAGCTCCCATGATCTCTCTGTTTCTTTTTTTCATATTTTTTAAATAACTTTTCCTTAGCTATAAAACATACACCTGTTCTTTATAGAAAATCTGAAAGCAAACAGAAAGGGTTAAAGAAGATACCCTCATCTATAATTCCATAAACTTTGAGTGCTACTGTTTACTAACTGAAGCAAATCTCTCCCAGTGCTTTCTTCATACACATTTTTATATCACTGCAATCATATAGTATATAACATTTAATATTGCTGTTTGTATCACTTATATCTCATGAGTGAGTTTTCTAGAACTTTTAACAATACTTTATAATTCATTTTTTCCAGTATCATTTTAATGCTTGTAGAATAATCTACTATATGATTGTAACATATGCTAATTATTATTTCCTTTGAAATTAGGCTTTTAAAATATTTTATTCATTATTTTTATTTTGTGTGTATGAGTGTACTGCCTGCAGGTCACATCATGCCTGCAGAGATTAGCAGATGGAGTGAAATCCCCAGGAATTTGAGTTATGGATGGCTGTCACTCACTATGTGAGTGTTGGGAATTGAATCCGGGTCCTCTGCAAGAGCAGCCAGTGCTCTTAACCACTGAGCCATTTATTCAGAGCCAGAAATTAGACTTTTATATTATGTTGAAACAGAACTATTTTAAGTAATGTTTCTATAAATTAACAAATAAAATAGTTGAATGGGTAAAATACATTTCAGAAAATAAAAACCATATGACATTAAGCATCTACATCATGAAGACTTCTTACTTTTGAGGTATTTCACATCTTGTCTCCAAATTTGCCAATTTAAAAGAGAAATTCCTCCAGCACTTTTCAGAAGCTGAGAAAAAAGCTTCAAATTTTCTGATCTACTCTAAAACATATTGGTTGTAAATAATTAAACCTGATACACTTTATGCTTTATGCCATGTCTTAACAAGAAGACTCCAAGCCACGAAACTGGGATCTTACATACATTTTCAAAGAAAATTTCTCTGTTCTAGCCATAAATCCATCCTCTTGTATCCAAGAATTTCTGTAGCTCAGAGACAACTCAAAGGAGTATATTATCTGTCTGGTCTCCAGCACTTGGAGCAAACTCAGCTAATCAGAATAAACTCTAGAAAAGTGGGGGAGGAGCTATTTGAGATCTTTGCTGATTTCATACAAAGAAGTTGTCCAAATGACCAAACCTCTTGCCTCAAATTCCTCCAATATACAAGAATCTTCTTAGTCTCCTATCACTCTTCTGTGTCTGTTTCATAAATTCCTTCTCGAGAAAGCCATCCTGGACAGAGGTGGAAGAAATACAACTACTTCCTCTAGGAAATTGAGATTTCCACTAATGTCCTAGCCAATTACACTGGGAAGAATAGAACCCAGATGAGTAATCACATGACCCCAAGTATGACGTAGCTAGTAACCCAGAGCACATCAGAACATTTCAAATATACAAATATGTACCATATCACTTCAATACTTGATTTATTTCTCAGTTCCAGCTATCTCTATCTCAATCTTCCTACACTGTTACTATGTGAATAACCTACCATTCACAGGTCATAGTCTACATGTATCCAGAGATGCCATTGCTAAGTATGTTTCAGGAAAATGTCTTCTTCATATCATACCTGACTAAAATGTAAGACATTATTACCCAGCTCCTGTTTCCCTTAATATCCCTTCAAATAAGCACAATGGTCTTTTGTGTTTTAAGGTTATTGACTATTAGGAAATGGATGAAGAGAAGAAAAAGAATATGAGCAGTGACAAAATTTGATTTTTTTTTGGTCTTTTTGAGACAGGGTCTCCCTGTACCCCCAGCTGTCCTGGAATTCACTCTGTAGACCAGGCTGGTCTTGAACTCACAAAGATCTGCCCATCTCTGCCTCCCAAGTGCTAGGATTAAAAGCATGCACCACCATGCCCGACAAAATTTGATATCCTTATAAATTGCAAAAATTCTGATGTGGTCTAAGTACCTAAATGGCATGATAACAGAAATACCATTTTTCATGCTTCTCCTAAACTATGTTGTACCATTCTAGACTGGTTGCCTACAAAGCTTAGAGAAATCATGGAATCTCCCTTCACTGATATCTTGCTGTTATGTAGTTTGGATCTGGTTTGTACCACAAAGTACCATTAAAGCTTGGTTCTCAGTTTGGTGCTTTTTAAAGGTACTGGAAATGTTTAATGATCTCATGGGGGATCTGTCATTATCGGTGGTGGCATGCCTTAAAAGGGGATTGTGGGAAACCAGTCCTTCCCCTTCCTCTCCTTCCTAGCTAACATTAGGTAAGAAGATCTCTTTGTCATGCACTCCTGCCATGCTTTACTGTCTCTCTACAGGCTCACAAGTAACAGAACCAACCTACCTTGCAGTAAGTCATCCCAAAATGTAAGGCCAAACAAACCCTTTCTCTTAGTAAGTTGATTTATTTCAGGTAATTATTAAAATAATGGAAAATTGGCTAATAATCTGGAGATCCTTGTTGACCTTTGTGTGCATAGCATTTCCATTTTTGTGTTCTGTCTCTTTTTCTTTAATCATTTATTACCTAATGTCAGTGAGGTTCATCTAATTGCTACGTAAGGATGGTACATAGTAGATAGGTATCTTTGGAACAGCATATATTTGTTTGCTAACATTAACACAGCCATTATAAAATGCCACATTTGAGTGACTTACACAATAGAAATTTATTGTCTCCCAGTCTGGAGGCTAAAGCATATAGAGGTAAAACATCGGTGGCTGGAGCTGAAGACATGGATCAGTGGATAAGAACACTGCTAGGCTGTTCTTTTAAAAGACCCAGGTTCGAATACCAGCATTCATGTGACAGCAAGGATTTTCCGAATGCAACTCCAACAGCTTAGAAAATAAAATAATTCACAAACGTGATGGATCAAACCAAAACACTTCTGCAGAGCAAAGAAAAAAAAATTAACAGTGAGGAGACAGTTTCAGTTTCTTTCCTTTGCTCTCAGCACTCTGAATTTAGTGTTCTTGAAGAGGAAAGGAAATATACCCATATATTTAATGTTTCTCTTGTATGTGACATTGATTTTATCATTTTCTAAGTTAGTATATAGTATCTTATAGTGGTATTATGAATTATTACTTGTTTGCTAAGGCACCTGCAGTATATTCTGCTGTTAAAGAATGTTTAACCTGTGCCCCCAATATCTGTTTCTACAAACATGCCTACCAACTTAACCGCAGAAGGAATTTTGTCTTGATGGTCTTTGAACACATAACTATTTGTGTTGGTGACCACACAACTGCAATTTAAATCCACAGATGCTGTAACAGATAAGAAATGACGTAGTCAGGTGGGCAGATGCACAGTGCCAACACCCTGATGGGTCAATGCATGGCACCCATGCTGGGCCATCTGGCCACTGCGTAGCTGGAGGTGCTGGGCAAGGGCTCAGTAGCAGGCATATCCAGGAGGAGGTTGGGACCACCCCACAATGTCATGACGCAGCACACCTCTGTTGCCTTGGGCTGGGCCTGCAGGTGGTCAGTGCAGATGCACCCATGGTTGGCCAGCCATCGCATCATCCAGATAATAAGCTGGGTGCAGGTAAGAAAGACAGTGGCTAAAGAACCAAAATGTGACTCCAAGTAAAATGTCTTATCATAGGACCCCCACTCCCCACCAGCCAGGCAGGAAGATGTGCAGGCTCCAATTACCACAAAAAGTAAAAACAAACAAACAAACCCTTGATCATGAAAAATGACAAGACCAGGGCTGGAGAGATGGCTCAGTGGTTAAGAGCACTGGCTGCTCTTGTAGAGGACCCAGGTTCAAATCCCAGTGCCCACATGATGGCTACCAACCGTCCATAACTCTAGGTCCATGAGATCTAACACACTCTTCTGACCTCTGTGGGCATTGCACAACACGAGTGCACTTAAATACATGCAGGCAATACACTCATACATATAAAATAAAAAATATAAAGTATTTTCAAAAGAAAAAGGACAACAGCACCAAAACACGTGATCCAATATCTCCTTGAGTAAACATGGAAGATGTTTTTTTTTTTTTTTCTAGTATCACTGTCCCTCAAGTGAGAAATTCAAGCCAGCATATAACTGGTGCCTTTGCTGCACAAAAGCCAAAATACTCTATTTTAAAAACGAGTATAATCATGTGGACAAAGTAACAGAGACAGGAAAATAGTAGGAACCAGAATAAATGAAAGAGTGAACACTTTCTGTGAGCATGGAACTGTGTTTGCCTTCCATGAATCTGAAGCTGTGTCTCTGTCCTGTGAACACAGAACTAGAGTTCCCTCTCATGAGCTCAGAGCAATGGTCCCCTCTGGTGAGCAGGAACTGTGCATGCCTTTGGTGAATGAGAGTTATCCGTGGGCGCGACCCAGGGACTGTCAATGCCTTCCTCAACTTGGAGCTTTGGTCTGCTCCAGGGAGCCTGAAGCAGTGGTCTCCTCCAGTAAGCTGGAGCTAGAGTCCCAGCCTGTGAACATTCAGCTGTGGTCATCTCCATGATCTGGACCTGTGGTCCCCTCCTGTGACCTTGGAGCTGTGGGCTCCTCCTGTCAGCCAGGAGCTGTGGACTCGCCCTGTGAACCTGGAGCTCTGGTCTCCCCCTGTGAGCCTAGAGCTCTGGTCTCCCCTGTGAGCCTGGTGCTCATGATCCCGACTGTGATCCTGGAGCTCTGGTCTACACATCTGAGCCTGGAGCTCTGGTCTACTCCTCTGAGCCTGGAGATCTGGTCTTCCCTGTGAGCCTGGAGCTCTGGTCACCTCCTGTGAGCCTGGAGCTCTGATCTCCCCCTGTGAGCCTGGAGCTCTGGTCTCCCCCTGTGAGCTTGGAGGTCTGGTCCCCTCCTGTGAGCCTGGAGCTCTGGTCCCCTCCTGTGAGCCTGTAGCTCTGGTATCCCACTGGGAGCCTGGAGCTCTGGTATCCCACTGCGAGCCTGGAGCTCTGGTCCCCTCCTGTGAGCCTGGAGCTCTGGACTCCCCATGTGAGCCTGGAGCTCTGGTCTCCCCCTGTGAGCCTGGAGCTCTGGTCCCCTCCTGTGAGCCTGGAGCTCTGGACCCCGCATGTGAGCCTGGAGCTCTGGTCTCTCCCTGTGAGACTGGAGCTCTGGTCCCCGCCTGTGAGCCTGGAGCTCTGGTCTCCCCATGTGAGCCTGGAGCTCTGGTATCCCCCTGTGAGCCTGGAGCTCTGGTCCCCTCCTGTGAGCCTGGAGCTCTGGTCCCCTCCTGTGAGCTTGGAGCTCTGATCCCCTCCTGTGAGCCTGGAGCTCTGGTCCCCGCCTGTGAGCCTGGAGCTCTGATCTCCTCCTGTGAGCCTAGAGCTCTAGTCCCCGCCTGTGAGCCTGGAGCTCTGGTCCCCTGCTGTGAACCTGGAGCTCTGGTCTCCCCCTGTGAGTCTGGAGCTCTGGTCTCCCCCTGTGAGCCTGGAGCTCCGGTCTCCCCCTTTTACCCTGGAGCTCTGGTCCCCACCTGTGAGCCTGGAGCTCTGGTCTCCCCCTGTGAGCCTGGAGCTCTGGTCTCCCCCTTTGAGCCTGGAACTCTGGTCTCCCCCTGTGAGCCTGGAGCTCTGGTCTCCCCCTGTGAGCCTGGAGCTCTGGTCTCCCCCTGTGAGCCTGGAGCTCTGGTCTCCCCCTGTGAGCCTGGAGCTCTGGTCTCCCCCTGTGAGCCTGGAGCTCTGGTCTCCCCCTGTGAGCCTGGAGCTCTGGTCTCCCCCTGTGAGCCTGGAGCTCTGGTCTCCCCCTGTGAGCCTGGAGCTCTGGTCTCCCCCTGTGAGCCTGGAGCTCTGGTCTCCCCCTGTGAGCCTGGAGCTCTGGTCTCCCCCTGTGAGCCTGGAGCTCTGGTCTCCCCCTGTGAGCCTGGAGCTCTGGTCTCCCCCTGTGAGCCTGGAGCTCTGGTCTCCCCCTGTGAGCCTGGAGCTCTGGTCTCCCCCTGTGAGCCTGGAGCTCTGGTCTCCCCCTGTGAGCCTGGAGCTCTGGTCTCCCCCTGTGAGCCTGGAGCTCTGGTCTCCCCCTGTGAGCCTGGAGCTCTGGTCTCCCCCTGTGAGCCTGGAGCTCTGGTCTCCCCCTGTGAGCCTGGAGCTCTGGTCTCCCCCTGTGAGCCTGGAGCTCTGGTCTCCCCCTGTGAGCCTGGAGCTCTGGTCTCCCCCTGTGAGCCTGGAGCTCTGGTCTCCCCCTGTGAGCCTGGAGCTCTGGTCTCCCCCTGTGAGCCTGGAGCTCTGGTCTCCCCCTGTGAGCCTGGAGCTCTGGTCTCCCCCTGTGAGCCTGGAGCTCTGGTCTCCCCCTGTGAGCCTGGAGCTCTGGTCTCCCCCTGTGAGCCTGGAGCTCTGGTCTCCCCCTGTGAGCCTGGAGCTCTGGTCTCCCCCTGTGAGCCTGGAGCTCTGGTCTCCCCCTGTGAGCCTGGAGCTCTGGTCTCCCCCTGTGAGCCTGGAGCTCTGGTCTCCCCCTGTGAGCCTGGAGCTCTGGTCTCCCCCTGTGAGCCTGGAGCTCTGGTCTCCCCCTGTGAGCCTGGAGCTCTGGTCTCCCCCTGTGAGCCTGGAGCTCTGGTCTCCCCCTGTGAGCCTGGAGCTCTGGTCTCCCCCTGTGAGCCTGGAGCTCTGGTCTCCCCCTGTGAGCCTGGAGCTCTGGTCTCCCCCTGTGAGCCTGGAGCTCTGGTCTCCCCCTGTGAGCCTGGAGCTCTGGTCTCCCCCTGTGAGCCTGGAGCTCTGGTCTCCCCCTGTGAGCCTGGAGCTCTGGTCTCCCCCTGTGAGCCTGGAGCTCTGGTCTCCCCCTGTGAGCCTGGAGCTCTGGTCTCCCCCTGTGAGCCTGGAGCTCTGGTCTCCCCCTGTGAGCCTGGAGCTCTGGTCTCCCCCTGTGAGCCTGGAGCTCTGGTCTCCCCCTGTGAGCCTGGAGCTCTGGTCTCCCCCTGTGAGCCTGGAGCTCTGGTCTCCCCCTGTGAGCCTGGAGCTCTGGTCTCCCCCTGTGAGCCTGGAGCTCTGGTCTCCCCCTGTGAGCCTGGAGCTCTGGTCTCCCCCTGTGAGCCTGGAGCTCTGGTCTCCCCCTGTGAGCCTGGAGCTCTGGTCTCCCCCTGTGAGCCTGGAGCTCTGGTCTCCCCCTGTGAGCCTGGAGCTCTGGTCTCCCCCTGTGAGCCTGGAGCTCTGGTCTCCCCCTGTGAGCCTGGAGCTCTGGTCTCCCCCTGTGAGCCTGGAGCTCTGGTCTCCCCCTGTGAGCCTGGAGCTCTGGTCTCCCCCTGTGAGCCTGGAGCTCTGGTCTCCCCCTGTGAGCCTGGAGCTCTGGTCTCCCCCTGTGAGCCTGGAGCTCTGGTCTCCCCCTGTGAGCCTGGAGCTCTGGTCTCCCCCTGTGAGCCTGGAGCTCTGGTCTCCCCCTGTGAGCCTGGAGCTCTGGTCTCCCCCTGTGAGCCTGGAGCTCTGGTCTCCCCCTGTGAGCCTGGAGCTCTGGTCTCCCCCTGTGAGCCTGGAGCTCTGGTCTCCCCCTGTGAGCCTGGAGCTCTGGTCTCCCCCTGTGAGCCTGGAGCTCTGGTCTCCCCCTGTGAGCCTGGAGCTCTGGTCTCCCCCTGTGAGCCTGGAGCTCTGGTCTCCCCCTGTGAGCCTGGAGCTCTGGTCTCCCCCTGTGAGCCTGGAGCTCTGGTCTCCCCCTGTGAGCCTGGAGCTCTGGTCTCCCCCTGTGAGCCTGGAGCTCTGGTCTCCCCCTGTGAGCCTGGAGCTCTGGTCTCCCCCTGTGAGCCTGGAGCTCTGGTCTCCCCCTGTGAGCCTGGAGCTCTGGTCTCCCCCTGTGAGCCTGGAGCTCTGGTCTCCCCCTGTGAGCCTGGAGCTCTGGTCTCCCCCTGTGAGCCTGGAGCTCTGGTCTCCCCCTGTGAGCCTGGAGCTCTGGTCTCCCCCTGTGAGCCTGGAGCTCTGGTCTCCCCCTGTGAGCCTGGAGCTCTGGTCTCCCCCTGTGAGCCTGGAGCTCTGGTCTCCCCCTGTGAGCCTGGAGCTCTGGTCTCCCCCTGTGAGCCTGGAGCTCTGGTCTCCCCCTGTGAGCCTGGAGCTCTGGTCTCCCCCTGTGAGCCTGGAGCTCTGGTCTCCCCCTGTGAGCCTGGAGCTCTGGTCTCCCCCTGTGAGCCTGGAGCTCTGGTCTCCCCCTGTGAGCCTGGAGCTCTGGTCTCCCCCTGTGAGCCTGGAGCTCTGGTCTCCCCCTGTGAGCCTGGAGCTCTGGTCTCCCCCTGTGAGCCTGGAGCTCTGGTCTCCCCCTGTGAGCCTGGAGCTCTGGTCTCCCCCTGTGAGCCTGGAGCTCTGGTCTCCCCCTGTGAGCCTGGAGCTCTGGTCTCCCCCTGTGAGCCTGGAGCTCTGGTCTCCCCCTGTGAGCCTGGAGCTCTGGTCTCCCCCTGTGAGCCTGGAGCTCTGGTCTCCCCCTGTGAGCCTGGAGCTCTGGTCTCCCCCTGTGAGCCTGGAGCTCTGGTCTCCCCCTGTGAGCCTGGAGCTCTGGTCTCCCCCTGTGAGCCTGGAGCTCTGGTCTCCCCCTGTGAGCCTGGAGCTCTGGTCTCCCCCTGTGAGCCTGGAGCTCTGGTCCCCTCCTGTGAGCCTGGAGATCTGGTCTCCCACTGTGAGCCTGGAGCTCTGGTCCCCCCTGTGAGCCTGGAGCTCTGGTCCCCCCCTTTGAGCCTGGAGCTCTGATCTCCCCCTGTGAGACTGGAGCTCTGGTCCCCTCCTGTGTCCCTGGAGCTCTGGTCTCCCCCTGTGAGCCTGGAGCTCTGGTCCCCTCCTGTGAGCCTGGAGATCTGGTCTCCCCCTGTGAGCCTGGAGCTCTCGTCTCCCCCTGTGAGTATGGACCTCTGGTCCACTCCTCTGAGCCTGGAGCTCTGGTCCCTTCCTGTGAGCCTGGAGCTCTGGTCTCCCCCTGTGAGCCTGGAGCTCTGGTCTCCCCATTTGAGCCATCCATCCTTGCAGACTGAGTATCTACAGGGTTGTCAGGATCTTTAGTGTGAAGACAGTCATTTTAGGACTACCCATACTCTAATAAATCAATCTAATACATCCTTTTAAAATACATATTCATTCTATTGTTTCTGTTCCTCTAGACAACTCTGACCAATACACAGGGAATGATGCTTTTTGGATCCATGCTGTAACAAGCAGCTGGCTGAGGAACCGTTTGTACTGTTAAGATGGAAATCACAAATTAGCAAGGTACAAATCACAAGTAAGTGCTGGCAGTTCTAAGCTCTCAAATGCCAGATGTTTACAGGCTGAATTTTGAACTCTATAAACATATATCTATATTATAAGAATTACAGGCTTATGGCCATAAGCTTTAAAATCCATAGACTTAAGTCTCTAGGTCCTTAAGTCAGAGTAAGGTCTTGGATGTCAAAGTCATGACTTATTATGGAGCCGGAGAATTAAAGGCTTATTGCTCTAAGCTTCCAAAGCCTTCCAAAAAGAATTAAAGCTCTAAATGCATGTATCAAAAGTTTATTGCTGCAGACATTGCATGCTGGTACTTCATCATACTGCAGCTAGTGTTATAGCATCCACACTTTGGGTCTCAGAACCCTCTATTTTTAAGCCCTGGTTGCTCTGTGGAACTTTTCCTGCAACAAGGGCTTTTAGCTCTCACCATGTTTGCTCTTTACAGACTGCGCACCTCTGTAATCTCAGATGTTCAGTTTCAGACCCTAGCTACTCTCTGCAACTAATTCAATTGCCTACTAATTGGTGGGTGAGCCCAGGGTTGACATCCCTGGGGGTCCTAGGGGCTTACAGATTTAGAAGTCACTTTCTGGACATCTTGTAGCTCCTGCTGCTGGGTGCCTGCAGCTGGAAGTCCAGTATTTAAAACTACTGTTATTGTTACGAGTTCAGTCCGCTCTGCCCAGGATAAAGACCACAAGTAGGAAATAAAGTGCCATTCCGTAGTAGTCTTTATTGGAGTGTAGTTTTGCAGCACAAGGGTAGAAGCAATGCTCCAGAGAGAAATCTCTCAGCCTGACCTCCTCAGAGTGAAAAACAGCCTGTATATAGCCAGACAAGGGGTGAAGTACATTGTTATACAGAATCTGGGTCTAACAATCAGTCTTGTTTGTGCAGGGCTTCTACTTCTATCAATAACAAACCTTGCCAAAGCACTTTAGCTTTTTAAGTCATTGAAGAGTTAGTTGCTCCTCCTCCTGTCCTGAGTGAGAATTGCTATAAGGTAGGTGGAGTCATCTAGAGTTCACAGACAATTGCCAGAGCCAAAGTGAATTCTCCTGGTTCAGGTGCAAGCTGTCTGGGCCAGTCATGACTAGAGCAAGGCTTCCTGAAACACAAATAATGACCTCCAGAGCTACAGCCGTGTTTGCAATGGTCTTTGCAGGTGAAGTGGAGTTTCCTTGGCGGGTCTTTGAAGTGTTCAAAGACGCTGGACACAGGAGAAGGGTCTAAGAGTTGTCCATCGAAGAGTCAAAACGACCTGGCCCAAAACGACTTAACTGACTTGAAGGAAAATAACATTAAAGAGTGCTTATAATAAAGCCCAGTCATGATATTAATGTTCTTTTTGGTTCTTGTTTCGAACATTTTATTTATTATTTTACGTATATAAGTGTATTGCCTTCATGTATATAAGTGAACCCCTGTCACATTGTGCAATGCCCGTGGAGGTCAGAAGAGGGCATCATGTTCCCATAGAACTGAAGTTTCAGACAGTTGTTAGCCACCATGTGGGTGCTGGAAATCAAACCCGGGTCCTCCGTAAGAGCAGCCAGTGTTCTTAACATCTGAGCCATCTTTCAGGTCACAACATGAACATTCTTAATAGAAGTTTGCAGTGCTAAACTCCTAGTTAAATAATACATTAAGGATAGTTGGGTCTCTCGGATCAGTCTCAATCCATAACCAACTTTGGGATCCTCCCGTCTACTACAAATGGAAGTTCAGAGAGCAACCCATGACTGCCAGAGTCTATGTCAATGAAGACGTATTCAGATAAGTCTCTATATTTATTATTCATGTTTTAAGGTTGAAGGTCCTTATGACCCTATCAAGTTTGGTCCCTCTTCCCTGAGAAATATTTAGATCTTGGGCCCAGCATCAGCCTAGAGAGTATGGAGTCAGTCAAGTACCAGATGTCTCTCAGAGTTTTTCTGCCGTAAGACTACATTTCTTTGGCATTGTTTAGGCTCTTCACTAACACACCCCAAGATTCTCTCTTGTTATGGCTCCACAGAAAGCCAGAAAATAGTATGCAAGATATGGGGATGCTATCGAGACAGGAGAAATATTTGGAAGCTTTGGGGATCTGTGTTTCCATTGGTGGGGTCAGGCCTGAAAGAGTAGGATTAAAGAAGAGCTATATCCTTTTCAATCTGGATATTCTTACCTTTTTTCAAAGTGCAAATTGTATATATGAATGACACTATCACAAAGTTTTTGAGTTTCAAATATGATGATAAGCATAAAGCTGTTTGGAAAGTTTCCAAAATACCACCCAAAATAGGGGATTATTAGTACCTTATTAAATTCAATGGCAGAATCATAATTTGATCTCTGATAGGACAGCTTTCTCAAGGTTTGGAAGAGGAAGATGGTTTTCTGAATGAATCCTTGTACAACTTCTGAATAATGATATCTGACCTTAAAACTTACTCTAGCTGGGCATGGTGGTGCACGCTTTTAATCCTAGCACTCAGGAGGCAGAGGCAGGCAGATCTTTGTGAGACCAAGGCCAGCCTGGTCTACAGAGTGAGTTCCAGGACAGCTGGGACTATAGGGAGACCCTGTCTCGAAAAAAACAAAACAAAACAAAAAACCCTTACTCTATGGACCAGTGAGATGGCTCAGCAGATAAGGGTGCCACTAAGCCTGGCAACGTGAGTTCAATACCCAGAAAACATATTAAGGTAGGAGAGAACTGACTCCTGAAAGTTGTCTTCTGACTTCCACACATGCTCCATTGCGTGTGCACCCACCACTCCCCCCTATAATAATAGTCAATAAAATAAAATATCCTCTAAAATCACCTACTTTCCCACGGGAGCCACGTGACCAGTAGACGGACAGGTATGATGGAAGGCTGTGAGTAGGTAGGGATAAGAGGGGGCAAAGTAGAAAGAAGAAGCAGCAGGAATGAGGACATATAAAAGCCACAGTGATACAGATGGTATCACATGCAAATATTTCCACATGTACTAAAAGAAAATTTTTGGAATGGGTAATTCATTTGATTAACAGTGTTTAGAGAGTACCACCTTAGAGTAAAAAGCATTATCATAAGCCTGGGGGCTCTAAAGGAGTACACAAGTCTCTACTTTCTTTGGCACAGGTATGATGGGTGGGAAGCTATGTCTCTGCAAATGGGTTGACTAAATAACCAGAATGATGGGAAAGGGAATTGGATCCCTGGAATGAATTCTGGGGCTGGCAAGAATAGACAATATTCTTCCCATACTCCTAACTGTTTCTAGGAAACAAGCATTGTTTACCTTTTGGAGAGCAGAAAAAAAACACATTTCCTTCATTGGAGAGAGAGAAAAAAAGATATCTCCGTGTGATCGTCTCTAGGCTTGGGCTTGTTTATTTATCAGCTGCTAGGAATCAACTGTGTTTTGAAGCCAAGTCCCAGTTCACAGCCTATGTAATGGGAGCATGTATCATCAATTAACAAGAGATTAGCACCACTGAGTGTAGTGACACCTCTCTATTCTTTGTAGAAGCCTTTCTCTCTCCTTTTCCTTCTTCATTCTACTCTCTCCTGATTTCTCCTCCTCGTTGTTTTCCTTGTCTTTTGTTATCCTCTCCTTCCTGGTTTCCTTTTGTAATCCCTTTTCTGTAGTACTCTTTTTTCTCTATCTTTCATATGTGTGTAATTCTTCTTACCTGTTATCATGCTGAGTTGGTTCAGACTCTAGGAAGATGTACATCTAAGACAATTTTCATTCCTTATTTAAAGCAAAGATAGATGCAAAACCAAATTAGCTTACCCCCTTAGTCTTCCAGCCATAGGATTGTTCCCCAAATGGACTCTGTTTTACTTTACTTCAATATAGTGTGGAATGACTCAAAGCAAGGGACTTCTATGCTTTCCCTTGAGAAAGATCATTCTACTATTTAATATAAATTCCTTTCCATTTTTTCTATCCCTTGGTTTAATATTTCCTTTGCTTGAGCTCAACTCATTACTCCTGGTAAGATTAGCTGGAAATACACTAAATCTTTTTGTTCCTTTGCTAGTTTTTATGGCTTTCTATGTCCTAAAGGTGTTAATCCCAGTCTTGTAGAATAATGTATCAGCCCTTTAAAAGTTCTGTTCTATGACCACTACTCTAAGAAATAAGGTGCTGTTATTGAACTTTCAAAATATAAAATATGGGGCTGGAGAGATGGCTCACCAGTTAAAAGTACTGGCTGTTCCTGCAAAAGATCCGGGTTCGAACCCCAGCACCCACATAGTGGCTAACAACCACCAACTCCAGTTCCAGAGACACCCTATTCTGTCCTCTGAAGGCATCACAAGACATGAGTGCACTTACTTTTTTATAATTTTTAAAAATTTTATTTATGTGTAGGAATGTACTGTCTTCATGCAGGTTTGTGCACCTGTGCATTGCCGTGGAGGTGAGAACAGGGTGTCAGATTCCCCTGGAACTGGACCTAAAGACGGTTCTCAGCCGCCATGTGGGTGCTGGGGATTGAACCTGGGTCCTCTGCAAGAGCAGTCAGTGCTCTTAACCACTAGGCCATCTCTCCAGCCCCATCATGAGTGCACTTAAATACATGTAGGCAATACAATCAGACATAAAATAAAAATAATTTTAATTAAATTTTTAAATTAAAAAATGTAAATCCTGAAGATCACAAAGTTAGAAAGTACTAGGGCTGAAATACCAAACTAGATGTTCTTGAACCCTGTGCTATTTCCGCAACATCAAAACAGAGGTCAGGTCAGTACAGCATATGAAAAAACTCACAAGAATATTTCTGTACTTACTTGATTGATCCATAGGTCTGGTTTAAAGATCATATGAGCAAATTGGTTCTGGAGTACATAGGAAATGGCACAGTATGTTAGAATTCCTGTGATGTTTTTATACCCACCAAACATTGTTCTAAGAATTTTATGTATAATAACTCATTTTCTTGCCTGCAGTTCATAAATTGAGAAACTAAAGCAAGTATGCTAAGTATTATAATACTCAGGGTTACTTCTACTAAGGTTGCAGAATCAGATGGAAGTCCAAGTAGACTGACTCTAGAGTGTATGGTCTCATCCACAAAGTTATTCCTTGCTAGATGTCCAAATGGTCACATTGGTCTTATTTAGTTTCTGGTCTTTACTTTCACCATATGAAATCAGTAGGTTTTTTGTTTTCAGAAGAGTCCTGATATTTCACAGGGATTTCTATAGTTTCAGAACAAATAAAGGTGAAGCCAGGGAAAGTGCAAACAATTACCAATTACCCTGATTTGTTTTCAAACCAGACCAGCCCTGCTTTCCCCTGTTTTACATACTGGAGGGCCCATGTGGAAACATGTCTAAATGATGAAACAAATAAATAGCAACATATTTTGGAGCATGGCAAGTCCCTTTCTTGTCATTCTAGTGTTCACCTGTATTTTGCATTAACCAAAGTTCACCCACTAGAGGGTATGTATTTCAAAGAGAGTTTTTTTTCTTGTTGTTTGTTCGTTTTGAAGAGTTGTGAGTTTGTTCCACAGCATTCCAAGTTGGGTATAGGTTTCCACATGACTTCCTTTGCACACTTGGCACTGCCTTTATCTCTCTTACCAGGAAATCAGTTTTAATCTTTGGACCTGACTGTAGTTCCAACTTGGAATCTTACCTCTAAATAAATTATTTTGATAACATCAGATCATTATTTCAACTCTTGGGCTCTTAACATAATTGTCACTGAAGTAAGCTGAAGCACTTATTGTTCAGATATTCAAAAGATTGTGCTGCTCTGATGCAGTACAGCCTGTGCCTAAATTGATATTTTATTTCATTCAGATACTTCTGAGAACTAGTGTAGTTCAGACATGAAACTATATAGGACCATAGGATACTGAAAGAAGTAATTAGAAAGGAAGAAACAGGAAAAGTCATGCATCTCATGTTATCTTGAACTATACCTGAAGTCAATATTTCACCTTTTTTCCTTTCTTACTGATGACATTAGAAGATCCTCATATGTGCTGGAAGACTGGATTCTGCTCCATTTGGGAAGTTTTTAAACCTCATGAAATTATGGGTTGATATCTTAGTTGCATATCCATACATTATAGGCCATATTTGAAGTACTTTCCATTAGCTTTAGTTACAGTCCAACTCTCATGGAACCTTGTGGAAGGTAAAATTTTGAGAACTATGGCTATCGCTTTCATAACAAGACCGCAGATTCATTTATACAATTTGTGGGCTATGTGTATTTTACCTAATATTATTAAATGTTCCATCAGATAACTCATTTGAAAGTTATTGCATAATAAAAAATAGTAATTTTCTCCAAATTACTTACTAATATCTTTGCCAGACCATTTTGTTTTATCTGTCATGACATGCTCAAGATAACAAAAACATATCATGAGGCCAAAGACAAAAAATAGCATGAAACTTTATTGCTGTACATAGAAATGAAGAATAGATAGACTACAAAGGGAATACTTATTAATGACTTAAAAGACTGTTGTAATCACTAGAATAACCTAGTATCGCTTATATTTTCTTCACATTCATTGTAGCCTTGAACCATCAAAAAAAAATAAATTGTGGCAATGCCTTACTGAGGCCTTATTCTTTCTGGTTCTGTCAAAAATACAATGACTTCCAAGTGAAAAAGAAATACATTTCAATGCCCCTTTCTACTTTAATTTAGAGAAATATGATAGTTTTATGATCATTCGTAGAAAGAATAATCATCTTTTTTAACCTACTGTTGTCTTCAAAAAATTCTATCATAATGACTCTTTCTAAAGTTCAAGAAAGGCTTAAAGAATAAAATGGAGGGCTGGAGAGATGGCCTAGCGGTTGAGAGCGCCGACTGCTCTAGCAGAGGACCTGGGATCTATCCCCAGCACCCACATGGCGGCTGAGAACCGTCTGTAACTCCAATTCCAGGAGAACTCCAGTTCCAGGGGAATCCGACACCCTCTTCTCGGCATTGTACAACACGGGTGCACAGACCTGCATGCAGACAGTACATTCATACCCATACAGAAATAAATAATCTTAAAAAAAAAGAATAAGATGGAAGTACAGAGATCAGTCTAAGAATACTTATTTTTATAGAAATTTACTGAATTTTTGTGTATTTCATATAGAACATCTCAATCATCTTTTTTAAAGCCAATTTTTATTGAACCTTTATGCATTTCATACAAAATTTACAATCAAATCTAGACCCATGACCCCTTCCTTGCCCTGCCACCCCACCAGAGCCCATGCATTTTGCCAAACATGATTTTTGTCTTTTTCTCAGTCTCTTTTAAAACTTTGATGCAGAAGTTTACTCTTTTGAGCAGAAGTTCACCGTTTCAGTCAGTTCTTTGTCCCAGTCTTTTATTTATTTTTTTTTGGTAAACATCTTAATAATCTTCATACCCCTTCCCTATATGCACCATCCCATAGCTACCTCCACTGGATTTCATGCATTCTGTCATTTATGTTAAGGTCTATCAAGTCAGTCTAAGAATTTCTAAAAGAAATAGTTATTGGTTTCTCAACTCTGAAATAGAGTATGAATCAGAAGCTATGACAGGTTGAGATGTCAGCCTTTTATAAACATCATAATTTTCTAATACTTAAATTTTCCTCAGTTGCTGTCTGACACTTTTACTTCATTTTTTAGTATTTTTTCTTTTCCCAATTATAGTATTTCATAGTTTTTAAAGCTAACAAGAAAAGGCGATTATTTCGTGTCTGGAATTGGCTTGAATGGAATGGAAAAGCATTTTCCTTTGATGTGAGTTCAAAAAAACATACAAGAGAGAAATTATTGCAAGCCATACCCTGCTATTTAGAGTTGTTTTTCCCAGAATTATTCTCTACTCCAACTTTGGAAAATTTTGTTTTATATAACTAAAGGAATTATTCATTGGCAAACTCATCAAAAGCTGCTACTGGATCCCAAAGAATTAAACTGCCTCTGCTTTCATTGACAGATACTACTCTATGTTTCATTTTCAATGCTATTCCATTCAGCCAATGAAATGTATAAAGAACTTAATGTTTGACACCAAAATAAGTTTCTCTCTAAGTTTATAATCATAGTTCTATCATTAACCAGATAGAAGCACTATTTAGTAAAGTTCAGGCCATGAACATGAGAAAAATCCTGAGAAAGAATAATTTTGTGAATTATTCTAAGCCATAAGTTTTGGCCGGGAAATTTTAGGACATAATAACTTAGAAGGCATGTGCATTTTATTCCCCAATCCCACATGCTTATAATACCCACAAGTCCCCACATGTTTAGTTTGGCTAACATTTATTACTATTTAAAAGTAGTGAATTTTATTAGCACACAATACATAACAATACCCAGTATCATTTTGTGCCAGAAGGATTCTACTTCTGAAAGTTCTGTCTTCTATTGGCCCTGACTGGGCTGTGTACACAAGGAGGCAAAGGGCCAGGTTGCCAGAAACATGAGAACTGTGTAATACTGAAGATAGTATGTACCAAGAAGACATATTCATCAGAGGCATATTAATCCCCTGAATAGGCTAAAAACCTGAGCAATTAGAACTTTAGATATTTTGTCTCATCTACTTGGTCAGAGCAGACTATACTTAATTATGTTATTTGGGATTTTTGGAATTTGGGGTAGCATTTATTCATGATCATTCTGCCTAATGTTTGACACCCTCTTTGTTAGAGCTCTAATGTTGAATGTTGTATTATTTGCATTTATATAAAAATATGTCAAAATGTTCTGACCATATAAACTTGGAATGTTAGAGATTTATTCTGGACATTCCAGGCTTACATTTTTCTAAGAGCCTGTTCTGTTTCTTATCAGCATTTCAGAAAACCCCACACATTCATGCCTACATCTCCAAACGAAAGCCAAGGCAAAACAAAACAAGTAATCAGGCATTAAGGAAGTAGACCAATGGATTTAGTTTTGATTGTCTTCCCCGTGGATATTGATCAAGTCAATACAACTGTGACATAGTGTCCTAATGGACAGAAAAAAGGATTTGGAAAATAGTATACTGGGATATTCTAGGCTATATTTAGTCTTTGGGAAAATTAACAAATTTGAACCCTTTTTACTTTAATTATAAAAATAGAATAAAACTGATTTCATAGAGCTATTGCAAGGATAAATGAGATCATTTGTAGAAATGTCACAGCAGGGGGCTGGAGAGATGGCCTAGCGGTTAAGAGCACAGACCGCTCTTACAGAGGACCCGGGTTCGATCCCCAGCACCCACATGGCGGCCGAGAGCCGTCTGAAACTCCAATTCCAGGAGAACTCCAGCTCCAGGGGAATCTGAGACCCTCTTCTGACCTCCGCGGCATTGCACGACACGGGTGCACAGACCTGCATGCAGACAGTACATTGATACACATACAGAAATAAA
>VZQC01001522.1:1500643-1559802 GCA_009823505.1 Rhizomys pruinosus | reverse complement strand
TGACCAGAGTCCAAGACAACAGCTCCAGAGAAAGTAGACTGTTTTGCTTCTCATCCACCTGTGCCCCTTTTCTAAGCCTAGGGAAAAATCTGTGGAAGAGGGGGCGTGGTAGAATGTAAGGGCTGTGATTGGGGTGAATGGTGAACCTACAGCAATATAGCCTGGACACTCATTTGATCAACTTGATTGAACATACAAGCCCCCCCTGCTGGATGGTGGGACCAAGGGGCTGTGTGGGTTTGGACACAACTGCTTGCAAATTGGTTTTACATGAAGGATGCTTGTACTCATAAATTATCACTTATTGCTAAAAAATGGAAGAAAAAAACAGAGAAAGATGCAGGACAGTTATGGCAGAATGCATCATCTGGGATGGGGTGGGGTGGGAGGGGGGAAGGGAAAGGGAAATATGCCTGAACTGAATTGGAAAATGATGTATGAAATACACAAAGCATCGATAAAAAAAAAGAATTGAGGTAATTTGAATGGTAAGTTTCTATTTATCTTTCAGTTTGTGTGGGGTTGATGGTAGCAAGGTGCCTAGTAAAGATACAATCTAAAACTGTATTACCAGCACAACATTCTTTGTTGATGGAAATATACTATTTTTGTGTGGTCCTGTCTGTTGGTTACTGTCCTCATATAGATAATGAGCATTTGAACTGTTTCTACTACAATTCAGAAACTGGATTTTAAAATATATACCTAATCAATTTTAATTTAAATAGCCACTAGTGGCCATGATGTTAAGCAATAGAGATCTAAAATTTGGGGAGGTAGTAAACAATAATGTCAATATTTAAAGCAGTTGGTTAGTAAATTAATACTTTTATGTGGATAAAGATATTATTGTCAAGGAAGTATTGTGTTGGGAAGCAGGCAACTCCTGAGCAGATAAAATAGCTTTTTACCATCATATATCAATAACATGCTGATTCAGACAATCATTTATGAGTTACAATACCATTGTGGAAATTTAGGAGTCCAACAAAGGAATTCTAGCATGACTCTGAAACAAAAGTTTTGTTCCTTCAAAGATAGTTGAAGGAAATTTGGGATAAGGAGTATTTTTATTTACTGTTTGTGGGACTGCAAAGTGGTTTAGCTACTATGAAAATCATCCTGGAAGTTTCTCAAAAAGCTAAAAATAAAACAACTATATGACTCACTCCTGGACATGTACCCAAAGGACTCTATATCATACCCTTCTTCAAATGCAAAAATAACAACCTAAAAGTAAAAGGAGTAAGTGAAACCATGGAACCATGACACCATTAAAATAGATTTTATCTACACAGCTATCTGCTGTAAGTTTACAATAATTCACCTGCTAAAATGTTGAGCTCTACTAATTGTCTGGCACGGAATTCAAGATAATTCCCTTTCATATATAAAGGTATGTGATCATATTCACCATCCATTACCCTCTCTTATTCCCCTCTCACTCCTGCTGATACCCTTTTTCTTCCCAACTAGTTCTTTTTATGTAATTTTTGAGTGCAGATCTTGTGCAGATATCTACAAGAGTGTTCGAGTGTTTGTGATGGCAACATCCATGTTATATTCAGCAGGCAGTACTTCATAGCACTCCTTTCATCCCCTGACTCTTACATTCTTTCTGCCCCATCTTCCATGACGTTCCCTGGACTTTAGGGTGGGGGATATAGATGTCATGTTTAGGGCAAAGCACTCACCAGTCTCTTATCCTCAGTAGCAGTTATGAATCTCTGTATTAACTGTACCCCACAGTATAAAGTAGCTTTTCTGGATAAGGCTGAGGGAAATGCTAGTCTAAGAGTAGAAACATAAATATTTAGAAGTTACTTTATCTACATGCCTATTTATCTTACCAGTAGTAAGTCCCATCCCCACTAGGGCCCATGGACTCTCCACCTATAGGTTTTTGATCAGATCTATAACAATTCTGTATTACTTCCTGTGGAGGGAGCTTCAAATAGAATAAAAATGCATGTTGGTGACTCCGCAAACAATCATGCCACTATTTCACCAGTGGTCACACTTTTTCTAGCAAGTCATTATTGTAGCTCACAAGGGTCACAGTCAGATAGAGTATTGATGCCTTTTCTCACCCGGCTGCCTACATATCACCTTCTGTCACTATATACTAGTTAGTGAGGAAGAAGATTTGAGGTCCAGTTTGATTCCTTTTTTAAAAACTTATTTTATTTTTTTCTGGTTTCATCATTTTATTTTTTAATAAAATATTTTATTGATGTTTTGTTATTTCATACATTATTTCTCAGTCCAATTTTGGCATATTCCTCTTTCCATGCCCCCCACCCCACTCCAGTTCATACATTCTGCCATACATGTCTTGCATCTTTTTCTCAGTCTTTTTAATGCTTTTCTCTGCAGAGATTTATTGTTTGGGGCAGAAATTAACTGTTTCAGTCAGTTCTTTGACCCAGTCTTTTTGTTGTTCTCTCCCATTTGTATTCCTCCAAAATATGCCTATATACACATCACATATATACCAAAATTATGCCCTCTGAAAAATACTGTATGTTAATTCCAAAACATGTTTAAGAATTCACATTTCCCTTTAATTTTGTATTACTCTAAAATATGAATACACCTTCCACCCATATATCACAATTACAATGTCTGAAAATACGTGGTAAGTTAATTCTAGAGCCTATTAAGGGATTCATATTATAACAACATAGTTGTTTTCAGATAAAAAGAAATATAACATGAACATTGTTCAGCTTGCCTTTCAACTAGGTATTTGGTGCTAGCTTCCACAAATGAGGGACACCATTCATTGTTTGTTTTTCTGGCACTGTGTTACTTCACTTAGCACAATGGCTTCGAGTTCCATCCATTTACCTGCAAAGTTCATGATGTCATCTTTCTTTACCACTACATAGAACTCCATTGTGTAGATGTACCACATTTTCAGTTGAGGGGCATTTATTTATTTTATTTTTATTTCTTATGTGTATGAGTGTACTGTCTGCATTTGTGTAAATGCACTCATATGCAATGCCCAGGGAGATCAGAAGAAGGCATCAGATCCCATGGAACTGGAATTACAGATGTTTGTTAGCTGCAAGCAGTAGACATTGAGGAAGCAACACTGAGCTGACATAAGTTCCTGCTGTGTACACAAATATCTGGGCTCCACCTCAGATGATCCAGGGGACTCTGACGTGGCCCATAACAGGTGTGAGCCTGGGCCAGGGAGCAAGAGAACTCTTGTGCCAAAGCCAGGGACTGTGCAGCAATGAGACCCAGGCAGGCTAAGAAAACACCACCCTGGGGCTGGAGAGATGGCCTAGCGGTTAAGAGCACCGACTGCTCTTGCAGAGGACCCGGGTTTGATTCCCAGCACCTACATGGAGGCTAAGAATCGTCTGTAACTCCAATTCCGGGAGAACTCCAGTACCAGGGGAATCCGAGACCCTCTTCTGACCTCCGCGGCATTGCACGACACGGGTGCATAAACCTACATGCAGACAGTACACTCATACACATACAAAAATAAATAAAATTTAAAAAAAGAAAGAAAGAAAACACCGCCCTGCCTATGGTGGCTGCTGCTGGAGTTGTTCAGCACTGTTGTGAGTTGTCTGGAAAACTGGGCCCTCACAGGAGCTGGAGGGGGTGTGGACTCCCAATTCCCACTCTGCTTTCTCTCTCCAGCCTGCCAGCTCCTGCCCTTTCACCAATCCATTCCCTGTTCCATCTACCAGCACACTCAGCACTGCTTCTGGCTCCCAAGCCCAGGGCTGTCAGGGAGGTTGCAGCGAGGATGGGACTAGCCTCAGCTTCTTCCTGTCCTGCCTGACATCCTTGACATGTACTAGTGTTTTGTTCACTTAACAAGTCATCTGTATGGTTATATTAAAACTGTTGGCCTTACCTATTGAATCTACAGCTAATGAATATTACCTGTATGTAAAAATCTAAATGTAAAATCCTTCAGCCAAATTCTTTGAAAAGGTAAGACAGACAGGGAGAGAAAGGGCCTGATCCTGTAAACTGAAACTTCCTTGCTAAGGATTTTGTCTCTATCTTTTCCCTAAAGGTAAAGAGATGCCTTCCGGGCTGGAGAGATGGCTCAGCGGTTAAGAGCACCCACTGCTCTTGCAGAGGATCCAGGTTTGATTCCCAGCCCCACATGGTGGCTAAGAACCGTCTTAACTCCAGTTCCAGGGGAATCCGACACCCTCTTCTGACCTCCACAGCATTGCACGACATGGGTGCACCTACTTACATGCAGACAGTACACTCATACACATAAAATAAAATTTAAAAAAATTAAAAAAAAAGATGTCTTCATCTACTGCCATTTTCTTTTGCAGTTTAAAGGTTAATAAAACCTTACACTGTTAAATGTTAAACCACCTGTACTCTCCTGGACTCTTAAAATTGAAGTCAGTCTCTACAGAAAAGGTGTTTCTTTTTTAAAATTTTTCTTTGGTCTTTTTGAGACAGGGTCTTCCTGTAGCTCTGGCTGTCCTGGAACTCACTCTGTAGACCAGGCTGGCCTTGAACTCTCAGAGATCCACCTGCCTCTGCCTCCCAAGTGCTAGGATTAAAGGCACGTGCCACCACACCCAGCTCTAGAAAAGGTGTTTCTTATATACAGGCAAGTACCCAGGCAGACACCTGGCACTTTATTGCTCTTGACCATGCTGTATGTTGCGAGAGAACAGTTTACATGCTTCTTGGTGAAGATGTACAGAAAAACAAAACTTATTCCTTTTTTTGTCTTTTTTGAGACAGGGTCTCCCTATAGCCACAGTTGGCCTGGAAGTCACTCTGTAGATCAGGCTGGCCTTGAACTCATAGAGATCTGCCTGCCTCTTCCTCCCGAGTGCTGGGATTAAAGGCGTGCACCAGCATGCCCGGCACAAAGCTTATTCTTAAAGAAAGTTTGGCTATACTGACCTGGAGTGGACTTTTTTACATATACCTATGATTATAAGAGGCTGGCACATACCAGCCTTAAATACAACAACTGACATCTATAGTTTGTTCACATGACACTGCGGGATGGTGCAGGACCTCCCATGGGTACAGCGACAGTTGGGTCAGCTATTGCACCCCTTTTTCTGGTGCTTTCAAACAAACTTACTAAAAATAAGAGTACAACTAAATTAGGGATTGAGCATAGCTTCCAGGTCTGTGTTATTCCCTCTGAGCTATGTACTCCCCTCTGAGCCTTTGAAATGTGATACATTGGTGCCCTAAGGAGAAGACATGTTCCTATTTCTTTCTTCCCACTCCACTCCTTATTCTAATGATTCTCCCTGCAGCACTGGGGTGGGGGGATCAGACTCCCACTTACAGATAGGTTCACTGGAAGGATGCCTTGACAGGAGAATGACACCCTCCTACTCCGATGTTAGTTTGGAAACCCTTAGGCTACCCAGACCAACAGCTTGAAGGAAGGTTTTCCTGTCTGGCACTGTTTTGTGTTATATCACCTTCACTTATACACATGTGTTTGTGTACAGGTATTGTATTTGTATTTTTCATTAGGCTTTTGAACTAATATATTTCCTTCTGGTTTTTCACATCACTTAATCATTATTTTTCTCTCTTTTCTCTCTCTGAATAACCACCTTACTCCCTCCCCATTTTCCCCTTGATAACACCCTTCTCTTATTACCAGGCACTCTTAAGATCAGACCCTCTTTATTCCCATAGTTCCTTATATGTCCTCCCACCTCCCTTCCCAGTTGAATACCCTCATTCTCCCCATCCCTACCCCTTGGTAACACCTGTCTCTTCTCTTGGGCTCCTTCTTTCTCTTTATCTCCATTGTTTCTTTCCATTTTCCTTGGTCCTGCAGTTAGGTCAGGACATATACTCATATACATATTTGTGATGCTAAGAGCCACAGATGAGAGAAGGCAAACATCTCTCGTCTTCCTGAGTCTGTGTTACTTCGCTTCATCTAACAGTTTCTACTTCCATCCATTTACCTGAAAATTTCATGATTTCATCTTTCTTTGACACTCAGTAGAATTCCTTCGTGTAAATGCACCACATTCTCACTCATCAGTTGTGAGACTGGTGGCTTCCATTGTTTAGGAATTATGAAAAGAGCGGCAACAAACATTAATGCACAAGTATCTCTGCAACAGAATGAACCTTTTGTGTGTATACCTAAGCGTTGTATAACAGCATCATATGATACATTTGTTTTCAGTTTTTCAAGACTTCTTCGCACAGCTTTCCACAGTGCTTGCACCAGTTTCCATCTCACCGGCATCTCATGTCATTTGTTCTCTTCATCTTAGCCATTATGACTAGGATAAGAAGAAATCTTATAGTTTTGATTTGCATTTCCTTAATTACTAAGGATATTATACTAATTCTAAGGTGTTTTTAGCCATTTTAATTTTTACTTTTGAGAATTTTCTGTTCAGATTCATAGTCCATCTTTTAATGTGCCATTTGTTTTCTTGATTCTTTGTTTTATGAGTTCTTTGTGTATACTGCATATTAACCTTCTGTCAGATGTGTAGGTGATGAAGATTTCCTTCCACTCTGCTAGATTCTTCATTTCCTTGGTTGTTTCTTCTGTTGTACATAGGTGTCCTCTGTTGTTCAATGAGGTCTTACTTGTTAATTGTTTACCTTAATTCCTGAGCAACTGGTGTCAAATTTAATAAGTCTTTTCATGCATCAATATGTTGAAGGGGATTTCCTTTGCTTTTTTTCAACAGTTTCATAGCTTGAGGTTTCACACTGAGGTCTTTGATCGATTTGGAGGTAATTTTTTTTGTGCAGGATGATAGATAAGGTTCTAATATTATTCTCCTACAAGTTGAGATCTAGCTTTGCCAGCACTATTTGAAGATGTAGTCTTTCCTTTAGTGTGTGTTCTTTACACCTTTGTCATATATCAGCTGGCTGAAACTGCATGCACTCATGTTTGGGTCTTATTTTTGTCCCACTGATCTACATGTCTGTTTTTGTGTCAACATCATGCTGTTTTCTGACTATAACTCTGTAATAATGTTTGAGATCTGGAATGGTAATCACCCTAGCAATGACCTTTGTGCTCATGATTGCTTTGGTTATCTGGAGTCTTTTGTGATTCCGTGTGAATTTCAGGATTTTTTTTTCTAAGTCTGTGAAGAATGTCATGTGCATTTTGATTGGCATTGCATTGAATCTATGCAATGCTTTTGATAGGATGATCATTTTCACAGTATTAATTTTACCATTCCATGAGCATTTCCATCTGTCACGCACTGTAGTCTCGCCGGCAAGAACTTCACGCGGACAACAGGATTCTTCTGTGGTAATATTTATTGTGCACAGCTCTTTTGTGAGTAGGACCCCGAAATGGGGAAGAGGCACTGCTTATATAGCAGTCCAGAGGGTTCGTGTATGTTCTGGATTGGTGCAGTGCCCTGATGCCTCATTAGCATGCCCAAGGCACGGGCCCAGAGAGCGTGGGCTCGGAGAGTAGTAGTCATGTGCAGTTTGTCCAATGCAAAGGCAACGGCGGGAAGCGGCTTGTAGTGACTCAGGAAGTCGGCGCCATCTTAGGGCGTGGTACAGCACACATTGTTTGTGTGGTAGGCTGCCAACATCCATCTTTTTGTGTCTTCATCAATCTCTTTCTTCAAAGATTAAAATTTTTCATCATAGAGGCCAATGTCTTTGGTTAGGTTTATGCCTAGATATTTTTTAAGGTTATTGTGAATGGCTGGCTTTCTAAGAACGCTTTCTCTGCGTGCTTTGTTATTAGTATATAGAAAAGCTACTAATTTTACAAATTGATTTTGGAACTTGCCACTTTGCTGAAAATATTGATCATTTCTAGAAGTTTTCTGGTGGAATGGTTGGAATTGCATATGTAAAATATGATATTATCTGAAAATAGGGGATAATCTAACCTCTTCTTTTCCAATCAGTACCTATTTAATTTTCTTCATTTGTCTTATTGCTCTAGCAAGAGTGTCAAGCACTGTATTGAAAAGGACTGGGGATAATGGATTTCATCATTTTATCTAGTGGCATGCTTGTAGTTTCTTGAGCTTCAGTTCAGGAGTTTGTTCCTATCCTCCTTGGGTTCTCTGAGATTTAATTGTTGTTTTTCAAAATTTTTATTGAATTTTAATATATTTCATACATAACTTTTTTGTCTTTTTGAGACAGGGTCTCCCTGTAGCCCCAGCTGTCCTGGAACTCACTCTGTAGACCAGGATGGCCTTGAACTCACAAAGATCCTCTTGCCTCTGCCTCCTTGGTGCTAGGATTAAAGGCATGTGCTGCCATGCCCGTCTTGTTGTTTGTTTTTTTAAAGACAATGAATTCTTTGAGATTTATGATTTGTCTTTTAAATTCTGGATCCTGGGGTTCCTCTTGTTAGTCCTACTTCTGTAGGACTGCTGGGTCTTAGTGAGGATATATTATCTTGGATTTTCATACATTTTGTGTTTTTGCATTGTGGTTTGGTCATATGTATTTCTTTGGTTGGTTGTGTGTATGACATGAAATTCTAGCCTGCCTTTGTTCAGTTGAAGTTTAATTTTGTTTAGATTGTCAACGTGGCTTGGTTACTTTCTGATCAGGTGGAGTCAGTTGGTCTGTGCTTCAGGTTCTCACTTTTGATTTTTTATTGGCAGGACAGGATGTATCAAAGCTTATTCATCAAAAGCTCTCCAACATAGTGAAGGGGCCTAGGCCGAACTCAGGGCTATGGCAATCCAGTGGTTGGGTTCTGGCAGGATATTCAGGAGGTTTCAAGCAGGAAGATTGGGAGGAGGTCTAGGGTCAAGGCAGGAGAGAGGACAGTGAGGGGAGGTCTTACCTAGGCAGAGTAGGTGTGGACCCTGGAGCAGGAAAATGTAGTTGGTCAGCATGCAGTGGGTGGGGTCTTCCTTAACAGGGTGGTCGGTAGCTCTCAGGCAAAATTACCGGGAGTGGACCCTAGGGCAAAAGCAGGGGCAAAGAATGTCTAACTAAGTGGGCAGAGTAGGCATGGGCCCTCAGAAGAATATAGCTGGTCTGAATGCGGGGGATCAAGACACCGTCTAGTTCATTATCTTTAAATTCAACTTCACAGCAGTTCTTAGAACATGGACAGAATGAAATGACATTATTGGCCAAAATGTCACACAAATGACCTTTCATAGCAGCAGCTAGAAGCTGCTGGTCAACTTGAAACCTTTGAACCGAGTTCTTAATACAGTCCTTGTACCTCTTTTTAAAAATATTTTTCACTTTTATTTTTATGTATATAAGTGCACCCATCCTGTACAGTGTGGCAGAGGTCAGAAGAGGACATCAGATTCCCCTGGAACTAGAATCATGAACAGTTGTTAGCTTCCATATTGGTGCTCGGAATCAAACCTAGGTCCTTTGCAAGAACAGCTATTGCTCTCAACTGCTGAGCCATCTCTCCAGCCTTAGTTTTTGTTCCTCTCAAAAACTTTATGAGCTAGTCTGTCATTGTCCATGTTTCTCTCAGCATTCTTTTCTTCCATGTTTCCATGAGAATGGCCCATTAAGCTCTACTTCTGGCTTGCTATGTCTTTCTAGCCCAAAGTACCAAACTCTTCCATGTACCAGCCCAAAACACTTCAAATGGCACAAGAACCACATATGTTTATCACTGCATCAGCTCCACTTCTTACTATCAGTTTCTGCATTACTTTTTTTTCCTGTTGATTTGATAAAACACTCTGACACAAGCAATTTGTGAAATGTTTTATTTTAGCTCACATTTCTAGGTTACAGTCTATCATGGCAGAGAAGTCAGTGCATCAGATGCTAGAATCAGCTAGTCACATTACATCTGAAGTCAGGAGAATGGAGAAATGAATACATGTTTCCTTTTTTATTTTTTTTTATTTTTATTGATGCTTTGTGTTTTTCATACATCATTTTCCAATTCAGTTCAGGCATATATCCCCTTCCCTTTCCCCCACCCCACCCCTACTCATCCCAGATCATGCATTCTACCATAACTTTTCTGCATCTTTCTCTGTTTTTTTGTTTTGTTTTGTTTTTATTTTTTTAACAATAAGTGATAATTTGTGAGTACAAGCATCCTTCATGTAAAACCAATTTGCGAGCAGTTGTGCCCAAACCCACACAGATCATGGGACCCACCATCCAGCAGGGAGGGCTTGTATGTTCAATCAAGTTGATCAAATGAGTGTCCAGTCTATATTGTTGTAGTTTCACCATTCACCCCAATCGCAGCCCTTACATTCTACTGCGCCCCCTCTTCTGCAGATTGTTCCCTAGGCTTAGAAAAGGGGCACAGGTGGATGAGAAGCAAAACAGTCTTCTTTCTCTGGAGCTGTTGTCTTGGTCTCTAGTCAATTCTGGCCGTTTTCTTTCATGGGCTGACAGCTTGTCCAGGCATAACCTTTCGATCCTACTAATGAAGCACATCAATTAGATATATAGGTATTTAAACAGTATAATATATAGATGAATACATGTTTCTAATGCTAGGCTCAGTTATTCTACTCTTACTCAATTCAAGATGCCCCACACAAGGAATTCTCTCACCCACAATTAATATGGGTCTTCCCAAATCAGTTAATGTAATCAGGATAATACTTTACAGACATGCCCAGAAGCTTATCTTCCAGGTCATTCTATATGCTATCAAGTTGATAATTAGCACTATTACAAAATTCATCAGTTTCTTTAAGACTTTCCAATTTGGTAAAATATAATCTTTTCAGGTATGTCCTTATGATTTTCTGAATTTCATTAGTATCTATTATAATGCCTCCCTTTTCACCTCTAATCTTATTTATGTGTGTCTTCTCTTTCTTTTTGATAATTTAAGAATTTGTTAGTCTTATTTATCTTAAGAGAACAGACTCTTTGTTTCATTAGTTCTTTTCATCTATTTTTAATTTCTAGTTCATTATTTCAACCCTAATCTTTTCTTTATGAGAAAGGTTCCCCCTGTAAGCCTCAGCTGGCCTAGATCTAGCTATGTTGACCAGAATGACCTTGAACTCAGAGAGATCTGCCTGCCTCTAAGTCCTGAGTGCTGGGATTAAATGTGTTCATCAACACACCTGGATCTATCCGAATATTAATTCCTTCCATTTACTACTTTTGGGTCTGTTTTTTTTCTTGTTTCTCCAGTGCCATAAGGTGTATCATTTAGTTGTTTATGAGATCTCTCTGATTTTGTAATATCATCACTTATAGCTAGAAACTTCCTTTTTGGGACTGCCTCCATTTTATCCCATTGGTTATGGTGGGTTGTGCTTTCATTTGTTTTTGTTTGTTTGTTTGTTTGTTTGTTTGTTTGTTTGTTTTTGGCTTTTCAAGACAGGGTCTCCTGGTAGCCCCAGGCTGTCCTGGACTTGCTTTGTTCTTTTTTATTTCATACTAAGAACTTTCAAATTTCCTTCTTGATTTCTGAAATGACCTATTGGTCATTCAATGGTGTGCTGTTTAATCTCTGTTACTTTGTGTATTTTCTGTAGTTTCTCTCACTGTTGATTTCTAGATTTAATCCATTGTGGTCAGATACAATGTGAGAGGTTATTGAAGTTTTCCTGTATTTCTTGAGACTTACATTGCATGCCAATTTTTGATATGTTTTAGAGTAAATCTTATAAACTGCTAAAAAGAATATGCATTCTGTGATGTTTAGGTCAAATATTCTACAGGTGTTTGTTTTGTCTATTGATTTATGGAGTCTTTCAACTCTAATGCTTCTCTATTATAGTTTTGTATGGATGATCTGCCTCTTGGTGAGAATGTGATACTGAAGTCATCCATTACTACTGTCTTGGGATTAGTGATCTCTACTATAGTTTGTTTTATGAAATTTGTAGCACTGTGTTTGGTACATATATGTTTGGAATTGTAGTGTAGTCTTGAAGTACCCTTAATCAATATGAAGTGGCTTTTGTAATATCTTCTCACTTGTTTTAGCTTGAAGTTTACTATGTCAAAATTTATAGTAGCAACACCTGCCTTTTCCTGATATATTTCTTACAACACCTTTTTATATCCTTTTACTCTAAGGTAGTATTTATCTTTGATGATAATGTGTATTTCTTGGAATCAGCAAATAGATGGATTCTGGTTTTGAATCCAATATATTTGTGTATTTTTGGAAATGAGACCATTGATATTTAAAGTTATTATTGACAGATGTCTGTTAATTCCTGTCATTTTTTTATTTTGAACTGCTTCATGTTTTCCTACTCATAATTTGCTTAACTAATATTCTACTACCAGTTTTTCTTGTTAGACTCCTTGTTAACATTTTATTTATTTATGTGTGTGACATATTGCCTGAATGGATGTAAGTGCACCCATGTCATCAATGCCTGCTAAGGACAAAAGAGGGCATCATATTCCCCTGGAACTGAAGTCATGGAGAGTTGTTAGCTGCCATGTGGTGTTGGGAATCGAACTCAAGTATTATGCAAGAGCAGCCAGTGTTCTTAACCACTGATCTGTCTCTCCAGCCTCCCCCATAGGCCCCTAATTGTGTTTATTATTCTCTATGGTTCAAATAATTCCTTTCCATTTTCCCCTCTTCCTTAGGTTTAGTCATCATATTTTAATTTAGCTTATTTTTATCATGGAAAACTTATTTCTCCCTTAATCATGGCAGATATTTTTGTTTGGTTTAGTGGCTTGGGTTTGCAGCTGTTATTCTGATGTGCTTGCTTTTGTAAGTGATTCAGCCCTTTTCTCTTGCACCTTTTTTTCTTTTTTGGTCTTTTTGAGACAGGGTCTCCCTTTAGTCCCAACTGGCCTGGAGCTCAGTATGTAGACAAAGCTGGCCTTGAACTCACAGAGATCCACCTGCCTCTGCCTCCTGAGTGATGGGATTAAAGTTATACACCACCATGCCCTGCTGTCTTGTGCCTTTTAATATGCTTTCTTTGCCCTGTATGTTTAGTATTTTGGAGTTTGATATTACATTGAGAATTTCCTCTCAGATCCAGTCTACTTAGTGTTCTGTGTCCTTATTGTACCTGAATGGGCATCTTTTATGCCTTTGGGATGGAATTATTCTATGTCCAAATCCAACTCATTGATTTGTTCTTTTAATGGTATTCCAAATATCTTCTATGCTGTATTCATGCATTCTTTTTTCATTTTCAGCTATATTTGAATTTGGTTTTTCATCAGCATTTCTATATCTTTATTGAATACTATTTTGTATGCTCACTTTACTTCATTATTTATTTCAGAACTTTATCCCTGTCATCTTTATTTTTTCCAAAGCCAATGTCTTATTGAAGCTCTTTATATAAAAATTTTATATAAAATTATAAATCAAATCTAGACCCATGCTCCCCTCCCTGGCCCCCCACCCCACCAGAGCTCATGCATTCTGCCAAACATGTTTTTCATCTTTTTCTCAGTCTCTCTCAAAATTCTTGATGCAGAAGTTTACCATTTCAGTCAGTGTTTTGACACAGTCTTTCTGTTGTTGTTGTTGTTCCTTCCAATATGCATCACTCCAAAATATGTACATGTGCATGCCACATATATCATTAGGTTTTACCATCTTCGGCTTATGATTTTTCTTAATTAGGCTGAAAGATGTTATGTTTGAAGTCTCCTCCTTGGCAAGCCCAAACCACCATCAGTTCTGCCCTTGTGTTCCACATTGGGGTTTTCCCTTCCCATGGTCACCAAATTAGGTCCAGTAAGCACCATGTCCTGTCTTGATCTTCCTGTACTGGTCTCCACGATACAGCCTGATTAGTCTAACAATGGGAGTCTATATTCTGAAGAGGTGGAAATCCCAGTACAGATTCAACGCAATCCCAATTAAAATCCCCAAGAGTTTCTTCACAGGCTTGGAAAAAAGTTCTTAATTTCATATGGAAAAACAAAAGACCCCGAATAGCCAAAGCAACCCTGAGCAAAAAGAGCATACAGGGGGAAATCTCTATACCAGACTTCAAACTATACTACAGGGTTATAGTCATAAAAATATCTTGGTACTGGCACAAAAACAGACCTGTAGTCCAATAGAATGAAACTGAAGATCCAAACTTGAGCACATTCAATTTCTGCCACCTCATATTTGACGAAGGGGCCAAGAAGACTCAATGGAGGAAAGACAGCATCTTCAGCAAGTGGTGTTGGCAAAACTGGATCACCACTTGTAGAAGAATAAAGTTAAACCACTACCTCTCACCCTGTACAAAAGTCAACTCCAAATGGATCAAAGACCTCAACGTGAAACACCAAACTCTGAAGGTGATAGAAGAAAAAGTTGGCAGCAGCCTACAAGACATAGGTGTGGGAAAAGACTTCCTAAATCAGACAGCAGCTGCGAAGAAAATAAAGTCAACAATTGACAAATGGGACCTCATTAAACTCAAAAGCTTCTGTACATCAAAAGAAACAATCAAAGAAGTGAAGAGAAAACCCACAGAGTGGGAGGAAACCTTCACCGCAGATGCATCTGACAAAGCATTGATTTCCAGAATATATAAACTACTCAAAAAAAAAGAAAACAAAGAATAAAGAAAACAAATGACTCACTCAAAAGATGGAGCAAAGAGTTGAACAGAGACTTCACAAGGGAGGAATTAGAGATGGCTGAGAAATATCTTAAAAAGTGTTCAACATCGCTAATAATTAAGGAAATGCAAATTAAAACCACTTTAAAATATCATCTCATTCCAATAAGACTGGCTAGGATCAAGGAAACAAATGATACCAAGTGCTGGAGAGATTGTGGGGAAAAGGAAACATTCATCCACTGCTGGTGGGAATGTAAACTTGTACAGCCACTATGGAAAGCAGTGTGGTGAACCCTTGGAAGACTCAAAATGAGCTTGCCACCTAACCCAATCATACCACTCCTGGGCATGTACCCACAAGATTCATCTTACCACAGAGATACATGCACAGCCATGTTTATTGCAGCTCTCTTCACAATATCGAAGAGCTGGAACCAATCCAAGTGCCCCTCAACTGATGAGTGGATAGAGAAAATGTGGTACATCTATACAATGAAGTTCTATGCAGTGGTAAAGAAAGATGACATCATGAACTTTGCAGGTAAATGGGTGGAACTAGAAAATATCGTGTTAAATGAAGTAACACAGTCCCAGAAAAACATAAGATGAATGGTAACCCTCCTCTGTGGCTGCTTAGTGGCAATTACCTAGTTGTAAGGAAAACTGAGCAATGTTAATGTTAATGTTATATTCCTGGTGATCTGAAAACAACTGTTGCTCTTATTTTGTGAATCCCTTAACAGGTCTAGAACTAAGCTACCATTATTTTCAGCGTTAGGAATTTTTGGATATGGATGGAAGATATGTATGCAATTTTTAGAGTCATATAATTTGAACGGGAATTGTGGAACAACTACTTGTCATAACATTATGTCTAAACCACAGTATTTATTTTATGGGCGTGCTCCTTAGTTAGTATTTCTTATACAAGGCTGCTTGAGATTTGTCCAAGCATTCTAAAATATTAACAGTAGTTAAAAAGTATCAGGCTGGTGTTACTTAGCTTTTCTGGATGCTTAATGACCATTCTTAATGCCCATACCAATTTGGTGGAGGGTCTTAAAGGCTAACTTTGTTCCTTGTGTCAAGAGGTCAACTAAGTCCCAGGTGTACCATGCATGGGGGGCATCTCTTGAAATGTCCTGCAAATGTGAGTCCACCAGTCTTCCCTGTGCAGAGAGGTCTTGGATATCCACTAATGGGACTTCAGCTAGTGTCCAGGTCTATAAAGAGGAAAGTTGCTCATGCTTCAACAAGGGAAAGCTGTCTAGCAAGACCTGACTTTGTCCCTGAGTGGATGGAACTGGTTGATTGAAAAAAAGCCAAAAAGAGCCAGGGGCTCCCTCCCTCCAAAAAAAACCTGAGTGACACCCCTGACTGACAGATTTTCAACTGACCTTGAGAAAACAAAACTTTGGTTAACTGGGCTAACTGTGTATAGCCTTAAATATCCAAAAGTAAAGTATAATCATCAATAACATAAATAAATAAATAAAATAAATCAATAATAAATAGTCCTGCGACATTGTACTGTAGACATAGAACTTGAGATTTTAGTAAAAGGACAAAAAGTAAAAATAAAATAAAATAAAAACGAGCCACAACTGATTTGCTTGTCTTACTGAAAAGGAAGCTACCTGTGGCTGCCATTGTTTTGCGTCATTCAAAGACATGAGACCAGCTTTTCAACCTTCCCAATACGGATTGAAATAGTGGGGGGAACCCCCATGCACACCCCCCCCGGCTCGCACTACACCCCACCCCCCCGCCCCCCTCCCCTCCAAACTTCGGCCAGATGGCCCCGCGCACATGATCGTGTGTCCATCTTCCACACGGATACAAGTCTGTAGTGGTTACTTCAGCGGTTTGTTCGCTGTTTCTTATGATACGGCTCTCCGATATCCCTGTCATCTTAAATTCAGGAAGTAACTTGTGTTCTACTTAAATTCTTAAAACATATCTATTGATTTTTAAAATTCTTGGGAATTTCTTCTGAGTGGCTTTCATTAGGGATCTTTACTATAAGATTAATCATTTGCTGGTGGGGACATATTTTTCTTAGTTTTCCCTGTTGCTTGTGTTTTGTGTTGGGACTTCTGCATTTGGAGTTAGTTCATTGGTTGAGTCTATTGGAGACAGTTTCTAGATTACTTCTGTTGAGTGGGTGTTTGGATCTCTGCTTGGTCTTGCATCAGCTAGTTGATGCTTGAAGTTCAGTTACATTGGATGGGTTAGGAGGGTGGACATGCAGTTCTAAACTAACAGAAATGTCCTTCTGTGGCATGTGGATGCATAGGGTGCTAGGGTCAACTGTGGTTCCAGTACATGACCTCAGAACCCTCCTACTTCTGAGGTCATGTACTGGAACCACAGTTGACCCTAGCACCCTATGCATCCACATGCCACAGAAGGACATTTCTGTTAGTTTAGAACTGCATGTCCACCCTCCTAACCCATCCAATGTACATGACCTCAGAAGTAGGAGGGTTCTGCCGGGCGTGGTGGTGCACGCCTTTAATCCTAGCACTCGGGAGGCAGAGGCAGGCAGATCTTTGTGAGTTCAACGCCAGCCTGGTATTAACAGAGTGAGTTCCAGGACAGCTGGGGCTATAGAGGGGGGACCCGGTCTTAAAAATACCAAAAAAAAAAAAAAAAGAAGTAGGAGGGTTCTGTGTGATTCTATAGTATGGAGTAGAGTGCCAACAGTAAATAGGCACTGGCATCTGACCTCAAAAGCAGGCAGGCTCTCCTTATGATTCAGCAACTAGAGGTTGGGTGCCACCGTCTACTGGGGAACTGACTTCTGATCATGGAAATAGGCACCCTTCTGTACTATTAAACACTTGGGGAAAAGGTTCTGCTGATGTGACAGGCCAGAATAATTATTTTAAGGAAAGTAAATGATATATACAAGAATTCAAGTAGATAATTTAATGAAATGGAGAAAATGATATATTAACAAAAAACTGGAAGTTAAATAAGGAGATTAATACAATAAAAACAGCTAAGTAGAAATTCTGGAGCTGAAAAAATGCGGTAGATGAAATTTCAAATGCATTAAAAAGAATCAAAAGACACATAATTTGGCAAATGTTTATAGTCATAAATACTGACATGGTAAAAAAGAAAGTTTTCAAGTAAACAACATAATTTTTCTCCTCAAAGAGCTAGAAAAAGAAGATCAAAATAAGACCAAATTTAACAAATAATAACAATTCCCAGGATCATATAAGAATTAAAGGAAATACAAACTAGACAAGACTAATAGAACCTAGAGAATTTAAAATAAATCAAATCAGCAAGCCTTTAACTGGGCTAACAAAAGCAGAGAACAAAATAAATTGTCAAAAATGAGACATATGAAAAATGAGAACACAAAATAAAAATAAAAGAACTATGAATTATTATACACTGAAAAATTGGATAATATAGATGAAACAGAAGATTTCCTAAAATACAATCTATCAAGACTGAATCATGTCCTGATTGCTAATTGATTATGTTATGACATTCTGTTTTTGCCCACTTATACACATTTAACTATTTTCATTTTTATTTTGATCTTGATACCTTTTGTCTTGTATTAGCTATCAATATGAAAATTTAAATCTATTAAAATTTTGAAAAAAATTATGTTCACCTCTCCCCCTCCCAAAAGAAGAAATAATCTTTAAGCACCTAATATTCCTGCTATAGTTTGAATGTGTTCCCTAAAATTTCATGCTCAGAAACTAATTGTGAAATTCATATGTTCCTGTATTTTGAGGTGGGGCTTTGGGGGTTGTAATTCTGATTAGATGAGATCATGAAGATGGGGCTCATACAAAGTGGCTCCATAAAAATAGGAAGACAGATACAAACCAGCATGCTTGTTTATTCTTGCCATGTGATGTTCTCAATCATGTCATGCTACAGTAGGAAGGCCTTCACCAGATGTTGAACAGATGCTGGTCCCATGCCCTTGGACTTTCTACATTCTACAGACATGAACCAAGTAAGCTTTTGTTGTTTGTAAATTGCTCAGTCTCTGGTACTTTGTTATCCTAATAGAAAACGAAGTATGACAATGACTACGTTGTAAACTGTTCTCCCATCTGTGTATGAGATTTCACGACTTAGACTATAGACTCCCAAAATTACTTGTACACTTACTTTCTTGAAAAGAGAAACTTAAAAGCTCATGGGTCTCACATTTTAGTTTTAGTTAATTTGTCACTATACCTCATAATAACAGTTTAACCTCAAATTCAAGGAAAGAGCCTCAAAACTTCAGTCAAGGATATTTGTCTTCCAACATGTGAAAATTTTCAAAATAAAAATGAAATTTAAATCTTTTCAAGAATCTCACAACCATGAAAATGGAAGCACAAAGAGTTCAGAGAACTCATGAAAAAAGAGGAACAAACCATGAAAAATTTGAAAAGGCTAGTGGCAAACAGATTGAGGCAATAATTTAAATTCTTTTCAAGAAAAGAGTTCCACAACCTGTAGTCCACTGATAAATTATACTAAATAGTTAAAGAAAAATCAAAGCCAGTCCTTCTTAAATTTCCAAAAATGGAAAGAGGTCACACTCTCAAACTAATTTTGTGATGCCAGCATTACACTGATACCAAAACTAGATTAGATATGGAAACTAGGTGTGGTGGCACATGCCTATGAGCCAAAGCTCTAAGGAATCTGAGGCAGGAAGATTGCTGTGAATTTAACTGATACCAATACTCCTCAAAATATTGCAAAAGATAGAAAGGGTAGCAACCCTCTGTTCTAGTCTGTTTTCTATTACTATTATAACATTCCCCCCTCAGATAACAGTGTCATTACTGCACCAATAGGGATAGCTTGCTGAGCCAGTTGTCACAGCTATTAGTTGTTTATTTTATTGATAACAGCAGCTCTGACACTCTATAGCCAAATACATATGGCTGGAGAGGACATAGATCTTACAGAAAACCCTTTCTCTAAACAAATGAAAGTTCTTACCATAAGCTAAACATGGATCCTTATATTTACAGACAAGCATACCTTGCACCATTCATCAAGGAAGCTTCTTATTACAACAGATGGAGGCTACTGCAGAGTTCCACAACTGTTCAAACAAAGAGAATATATGTCTGAGAGAGGCCCAGTCCTAGATGGGACATCTACAGTTAAACCTCTGCATCTAAAGCTCAAGGAACATAGCAGAGCAAGAGGTAGAGAGAAAATAAATGCATCCTTCAACCCTCACCAGTCAAGTTTCCTTATACAACAGAGTGTGATGCACACATGTCATGACTGGCCGAGATTTTTATATAATATTTTTATTGATGTTCTGCATATTTCATACATCATTTCTCAATCCAATTTAAACACATTCCCTTTTCCATGCCCCCTCCTTACCCCAGTTCATGCATTGTGCCATACATGTCTTGCATCTTTCTCTCAGTCTTTTAAAAGTTTTTTCTCTGCAGATGTTTATTGTTTTGGGCAGAAGTTAACTGGTTCAGTCAGTTCTTTGACCCAGTCCTTTTGATGTTGTTACTCTATAATATGCATATATATATATATNGTTCCCTCCCATCTGTACTGCTCCAAAATATGCGCATATATATGTGTGTGTGTATATATATATATATATATATATATCACATATACACCAAAATTATGACCTCTGAAAATAAACTGTATGTTAATTCCAAAATATGTTTAGGAATTCACATTTTGCCTTTAATTTTATATTACTCTAAAATATGAATACATACTCTCCACCCATATATCACAATTACAAAGTCTGAAAATAAAAGGTAAGTTAATTCTAGAGTCCATTAAAAGATTCACATTATAACAGCACAGCTTCTTTCAGACAAAAAGAAATATAACATTAATGCTGTTCAGCTTGCTTTTCAACAGGGGATTTGGTGCTAGCTTCCACAAATGAGGGATACCATTTGATGTTTATTCTTCTGGGACTGTTTTACTTCACTTAGCATAATGGCTTCAAGTTCCATCCATTTACCTGCAAAGTTCATGATGTCATCTTTCTTTGGTACTTTTGAGACAGGGTCTCCCTTTCGTCCCAACGGGCCTGCAGCTCTCTATGTAGACCAGGCTGCCCTTGAACTCACAGAGATCTGCCTGCCTCTGCCTCCAGAGTGCTAGGATTAATGTCATCTTTCTTTACCACTGCATAGAACTCCATTATGTAGATTTACCACATTCTCATTATCGACTCATCAGTTGAGGGACATTTGAATTGTTTCCAGCTCTTTGCTATTGTGAAGAGAGCTGCAATTCGCTTAGATGTGCATGTATCTTTGCAGTAGGATGGGTCTTGTGGGTATATATCTAGGAGTGGTATGGCTGGGTCAGGTGGTAGGCTCATTTTGAGTCTTTTAAGGATTCTCCACACTGATTTTCATAGTGGTTGTACAAGTTTACATTCCCACCAGCAGTGGGTGAACGTTCACCTTTCCCCACAACCTCTCCAGCATTTGGTTTCCTTTGTTTTCATGATCTTAGCCAGTCTTATCAGAGTGAGATGATATCTTAAAGTAATTTTAATTTGCATTTCCTTAATAATATTAATAATGTTGAACACTTTTTAAGGTGTTCCTCAGCCATTTTTACTTCCTCGCTAGTGAAGACTCTGTTCCGATATTTAGCCTATCTTAATTGGGTCATTTGTTTTCTTACATCTTTGTTTTTGAGTAGTTTATACATTCTGGATGTTAATGCTCTGTCATATGTATCACTAGTGAAGGTTTCCTCCCACTCTGAGGGTTTTCTCTTCACTTCATTGATTGTTTCTTTTGACATACAGAAGCTTTTGAGTTTGATGAGGTCCCACTTGTCAATTGTTGACCTTATTTCCTGCACAGCTGCTGTTTGATTTAGAAAGTCTTTTCCAATGCCTATGTCTTGTAGGTTGCTGCCAACATTTTCTTCTATCACCTTGAGAGTTTCGGGTTTCACATTGAGGTCTTTGATCCACTGAGAGTTGATTTTTGTACAGGGTGAGAAGTAGGGGTTTAATTTTGTTCTTCTACAAATGGTGATTCATTTTTGCCAACACAATATGCTGAAGATGCTGTCTTTCCTCCATTGAGGTTTTTTGGCTCCTTTGTCAAATATGAAGTGGCTGAAATTGTATGAGCCCAAGTTTGGATCTTCGATTTTGTTCCATTGGCCAATGGGTCTGTTTTTGTGCCAGTACCAGGCTGTCTTTATGACTATAGCCTTGTAATATAGCTTGAAATCTGGTAGAGCAATTCCCCTGTATTGGATTTTTCACTCAGAGTTGCTTTAGCTATTTGGGGTCTTTTGTTTTTCCATATGAATTTAACAATTTTTCCAAGTCTTTGAAGAAACTCATGGGGATTTTCATTGGGATTGCATTGAATCTGTATATTAATTTGGGTAGAATGGACATTTTTATTATATTAATTTTTCCAATCCATGAGCATGGGAGGTTTTTCCATCTTTTGATGTCATCTTCAATCTTCTTCTGGGTTTAAAAAAAATTTTGTAGAGATCTTTGGTGTCTTTAGTTAGGCTTGTTACTAGGTATTTTATTTTATTTTTTTGAAGCAATTGTGAGTGGGAAGGTCTTCTTATAGTCTTTCTCCAGTTGCTTGCTGTGGGTGTAAAGAAAGGCTACTGAAAGTAAGTGGTAAATTAATTCTAGGGCTCCTTATGAGATTCACATTATAACATCACAGTTGCTTTCAGATAAAAAGAAATATAACAATAACGTTGCTCAGTTTGCCATTCAATTGGGAGATTTGGTACTATCATCCACAAATGAGGGAAACCATTCCCCATTTGTTATTTTGGGGGACTGTGTTACTTCACTTAGCATAATGGCTTCGAGTTCCATCCATTTACCTGTGAAGTTCATGGTGTTATCTTTCTTTTTTTCCATTTTTTTTCTTTTTATTGTTATTAAACTTTTTCCATACATCATACATTATTTCTCAATCCAATTTAGAGTCATTTTCCTTTCCATGCCCCCCATCACACCTGAGTTCATGCACTCTGCCATACATGTCTTGCATCTTTTTCTGAGTCTTTCCAGAGTTTTTTTTTCAAAGCAGAGGTTTATTGTTTTTGGGTGAACTTCACTGTTTCAGTCTTTTTTTCCAAGTTCTTTTGTTTTTGTTGCTGTTGTTGTTGTTGTTCTTTTCAACTTGTATTGCATACACACATACACACATACACACGCACACACACATACATATATACATACACATATCACCTGAATTGGAGGATTTTCTTTTCTTTTCTTTCTTTTTTTTTGGCTAAAACGATGTCATGTTTTCCTTAAGGAAGTGTTTAAAGGATCCTCCTTGGCAAGCTCAAACAGCCATCAATTTTGCCCTTATGATTCATACTGGGGACTTTCCTTCCCAGGGTCACCCAAATGAATTCCAGTAAGCACTGCCTCCTGTCTTGTTCTTCCTGTACTGGCCTCCATAATACAGCTTGGGTAGTCCAACAATGGCAGTCTATACTCTGAAGAGGCTGAAATCCCAGTAGCTGCTCAGTCCACAAGCTGGATATCTCAGGAGTCCCCATCTGGCATTGAAGGTTTGGAGGATTCTTGGAGAGACATGAGTTTTCAGTCCATATTGGAGAGTTAAAAAGCTGTGTCTCATGTCTTTGAAGAATGGCAAAAGCAGTGGCAGCCACAGAATAGATAGATGCACTTGCCAGTAAGAATTGAAGACAGGCCAAACAACGGTTCTCTCTCTCATTCTCTCTCTCTCTCTCTCTCTCTCTCTCTCTCTCTCTCTCTCTCTCTCAACTGAGATCTAAAGTTTTATATCTGAAGTGCAATTTCTCAGGCCTTACTGATTGTTTCTGGTTATACTTTCCTTTTGGATGCTTAAGGCCACACAGCCCAGATTAACCAAGTTTTTTGGTTTTTCTCAAGATCAGTTGAGGATCTGGTCCTCAGGGGTCACTTGGGGTTTTTTTTTGGGGGGGGGGAATGGGGTGGGAGCCTCTGGCTCCTTTCAGCTTTTCATTTACCAGTTCCATCCACTCGAAGACAGTCAGGTCTTGCTAGACCAGACTTCCCTTTTGGAAGCATGAGTGATCTTTCCTCTTTATAGACTAGACAGTGGCTGAAGTCCCATTAACGGGTCTCCAAGAACTCCCTACACAGGAAGACTGGTGACTGGCATTTGCATTTCAAGAGATGCCCCCATGCATAATCCCCTGAGACTTTGTGAGAATGAAACATTGTGTGTGGCTTGAAGCAAGAAATTGTAAGATCTGTCCTGGAAGATCTCTGTTATCTGATATCTCTGTGGGCATTCAGTTGCCTCTGTGAGTTATCTGTAGCAGGAAGGTTCAGAATATTACAATGTTTCTTGCTTCGCCTAATCTCTGCAAAGTTTCAGAACTGGATGGCCCCTTCCTTTGAGGAATTGAGCAAAATGTTGCACCTCTAGTTAGTTACCTGTTGCACAAATAGGAGCTCTGCAGCCCCTCATTAGAGCCAAGGTGGCTCACCCCTTCCTTCCACCTGTCCCCCACTTACTTGCCCAGAGCACAGTAGCCTTCAATATATAGACCTCACTGACAGAAAATAAACGGAGTTACTATCTTCCTGGCTCTCTGCATTTAAGTCCATTCATTTTCCATGGGTGATCTCCTGCAGTTTTCCCTCCCCCCCTTCTTGCCAGAGCTAAGCCTAGAGACTGTCAGCCTGCAGGCTGGAGACAAGTCCTGGAGCTTAGCCAAGAAGGGAAGAACAGCATGTGGAATGCAATCGCGTGTGACTCAAAACATTGAACAAGGACAAGACTTAGTTGACCTCTGAGGGTAAGGAAAAAAGTTATCCCTTATGTCCCTCAGCCAAATTGGTATTGGTGTTAAGCATGGTCATTAAGCACCCAGAAAGGCTAAGTTACAGCAGCCTAATACAATGCACCTATACTAAAATTATATCTTTTTATTTAAATTTAATTAATTTTATTATGTGTATGAATGTACTGTCAGCATGTAGGTCTGTGCACCTGTGTCATGCAATACTGCAGAGGTCAGAAGAGGGTGTTGAATTCACCTGGAACTGGAGCCAAGGCCGTTCTCAGCTGCCATGTGGGTGCTGGGGATCAAACCCAGGTCCTCTGCAAGAGCAGTAGGCTCTTTCAACTGCTAGACCATCTCTCCTGCCCCTTAAAATTATGTCTTCTAGCACACCAGAGCATGTGAGGTGCAGGGTGTGGGCTGGCAGGCAGGTGCGTCAGCCAGAAGGATCTTGGGAATTGAGGTTCAAATCCTTAGCCTGCCTTGCATAGAGGCTGCTGGCGTATGCCAGAGCAGCTGAGGTGCTTGCTTTCATAGTTTGCACTGAAAAGTCAGTTGTAATTCTGATAGGTTTCTCCTTATATGTAACTTGTTTTTCTCTGCGGCTTTCAGAATTTTGTCTTTGTTTTGGGCATCTAGCATTTTAACTATGATATGGCATGGGGAACTTCTTTTCTGATCTTGTCTATTTGGTGTTGTATGTACTTCTTGTATTTGTATTGGTTTGTCTTTTTTTAGTTTGGGGAAATTTTCATCTATTATTCTGTTGAAGATTTGATCAATACCATTCTCTTGGGATTCTTCTCCTTCCTCTATATCTATGATGCAGAGGTTTGGTCTTTTCATAGTGTCCCACATTTTCTGGTTGTTCCACTCTTGTGTTTTTAAATTTTCTTAGTCTCTACTTGAGCTTTTTAGTTGTTCTGTGTTTTCTTCTAGGTCTGATATTCTTTTTTCCGCTTCCTCTATTCTGCTTCTGAGAGTTTTTCCCATTCTTTCCTCTTGGTTGGATGAGTGTTTGATTTCCTTTTTCATTTCATCCTGTGTTTTCTTTAGTATTTCCACTTCCTTTTGGAACTTCTCAATCTCTTCTTGTAGCTTCTTGCTTTGCTGGTAGGTTTCCTTTTTCATTTCAGCATAGGATCTTTTCAGTGTTTCCACTTCCTTTGGGAGTTTGTTATTTTCTCCCTCTAGCTCTTTCCCAAGTTTGTCATTTTCTCCTTTTAGTTCTTTCTGAAGTTTGTCATTCTCTCCCTCTAGGGCCTTTCTGAGTTTTTCATTCTTTCCCCTTAGTTTTGTGATTTCTTTGAATATATCTCTCATTGTCCTTCTGAGATCTGTGTCCTGGGTTACCTCTAGGGATATCTCATTGTAGGAATGTTCTATAGGCTCAGTAGAGTTTAGTGTGGGATTATTCTGCACTTTTCCCATATTATTCTTTCATTGTGCTTTTGGCATGTGGATTTCCTTTTGCTTGTATTCTGATGCAAATCTCAAATGTTTCTTCACTGTGTTGAAGGATTGCTTTCCTTGAGTCCTTCAAATGCCTTCATTTTCTCCTTGTTCATGTAGTGTTGACTTGTCTAGGTTTCTGGCTTTCAATTTTGGTTATATATTAGAAGGTATAGGTCACTCGTCCCTTTCTGTTCTGCAGGTTTCCAAGGACTGGGTAGGTGACAACCCAAACAACACCCTTTGAGCACTGTACTCCCTCTGCTGCCAGCCAGTCCTCTAGGATGGTTGCAGGGCTTACACTATCTCTGGAATTCCAGTTGGTGGCGGGAAGGGGGAGGGGGTATAAGTTGCTTCCTTAGCCTGTGTGCCAGTACCCCGTGCCTCAGCTGGTCTGGCTGAAGCAACCAACCTCTATGCCCAACAAGCCAAAAATCCAATCCTCCAACACTCTGCCCAACCAACATGCCTGGACCACATCCTGTGCCTCAGCTGACCCAGCTGAAGCAATCAATCTGAATGCACCCAAGTGTCCTAGAGGCAACACGCCCACCTGTGTTCAGGCTGGCTGGGTATCTTTTGCCACCCTCTTTCTTCCTTCCTTCCTCTTTCTTTCTTTCTTTCTTTCTTTCTTTCTTCTCTCTCTCTCTCTCTCTCTCTCTCTCTCTCTCTCTCTCTCTCTTTAAAACAGCAGAAAGGCCAATCTATCTATACAATTTTCCATCATCTTGTATTCTATTCTGGAATACTTGAAACAAAATCTCACTTCAACTAGCTTAATCCACACAAGGTATTGGTCACAAATAAAACAAACCAATAAGGATTATCAAATAGGAAACACAGCATTCAAAAATTTTAAGTAATTTTATAGCTACTAGCCAGAGACTGTAGAAATAAGACAAAATGAACAGAGACAAAAACTAACTTCTCAGTTCATTACATCCATGAGGATAAAATGTATGGCACTTATGTGATACTAACATAACTGTCAATTTAATCTGGGAATGACTTGAGGACACTAAAGTCACATATGAGCAAGAGTTAGTCAATCTTAAAATGTTAAAATGACACAGACCGTCTCTTTTTTTGTAAAAGCACTAGGTGTGCAATGAGTATAGATAACTCACTGAAAATTTTTATCTCCCCCCATTGTAGTGTCTCAAAATATTCTTTATCTTAACAGTTACAACAGTCTGATTTTTAAGATCTGTACAATCTCTATTATGTTATTTTATGTATGGTAATAATGCTTCTATATAAAAAATACCTAGTTGTAAATCATAGAATAAGCAAAAAAATTGTACTTTTTTCAAACTAGCAAGAAATAAATTATATCATGATATACCAATTAAAATCTATCAATATTAACTAACAGGTCTATGGTAGACTATTTTCCCCCACAAAATTAAGCAGTGCAGAATAGGGCTTGGCTACAGTTAATCACATTTGGTTTTCTTAAAAACACAACTTTATTCACTATAAATAATTAAAAGGCAGTTTTCTTCCTCCATAATACACACAAACATTAAATCTATGATTTTTTAAAAGTGTCAACTACTTATTAAGAAAATTATTTTTAAATGGTTAAAAGGAATAAGAATACCAAAGTTTAGCATATGAAGAGTAGATATAAACAACCAAGAAAAAAGTAGATCATCGGTGTTGAGTATTTCACATGAATAGCTGAAAGTAAGTTCCAAAGTTTTTCCACCTTTACAAATAAAAAGATGTCCTTTCCAGCATGGGGCTATGCATTGTATATCTCTCCCAACAAATATATGAGTAGGGTTTCAAAACGTTGCCAATATTAAATTCTTCAGTTCCTAAAATTAGAGGACCGTAATATTATAGTGGCAATGGTACATCAATTCTGAAAATGTAGTTAGGATCCAACACGACTTGTGGTGGTTCTTTATCTAAGAAAAAGCTTTTCAGAAGAAATACCTGCCCTATGCTAACCACCAGAAGAATGAGGGCTTCTCCCACCGACCAATAGGCCGCTCTTGTATTTAGATCTTCTACGCAGCTTCGGCCTTGAGCTTCTCTCAGTTGGAAATGAGTCTGATAGTCATGACAGACTTCAGAGCTTTGTGAATGGAAACACAGACAGAATCCACCTGAGTAAGGGCACTGACACGGTTCTCACTGGGAAACAAAGGTGGGTCTTCTCCAACTTGAAAGTCAAAATACAGTTTTATGGGTGAAGGTAGAAAACTCACTGCTGAAACAAAATTTGTATGTCCCATTTTCGAGCCTGTTTCTTCAACTCTTTATATAAGACTTTACCATCAGGATCGACAATCTACATCATAGTGACCACCAGTAATCACCTGGAACTCGAGGGTGCACTTGATGCCCTGAGTGATGTCCTCATAGAAGCACTGCTTGGCATTGTCCTGTAGCTCTAAGGTGATTCGTAGGCCTTGCCGGGCAGATAGCAGCATCAGCAGCGCCAGCAGCCTGCAGCCCCAATGCCCCCTGGTGGCCACCCAGCTCCCCGCAGACCCCTGCCGCGGCATCCTGATCCATGGTGGCCTCAACAGAGCTACATGGACTCGACACGTGCGGCATACCTAGGCCCCCACCGTCCTTCGTGGTTGTTCAGCACAGCCACCCGAGCCTTGAGGAGGCATGCTACCAGCAGCCATCCAAGGGCTTCCGGGGAGAAGCACTGAGGGGCAGGTGCCGCCATGAAATACTATTATAGCCGGGCGTGGTGGCGCATGCCTTTAATCCTAGCACTTGGGAGGCAGAAGCAGGCAGATCTCTATGAGTTCAAGGCCAGCCTGGCCTACATAGTGAGCTCCAGGCCAGCTAGAACTAAAGGGAGACCCTGACAAAAAAAAAAGAGAGAGAGAAATATTATTATAGATTAGAATGCCTCTCAACCTTCATCAGAGAATTTTCTTTTTACAGTAGATGACAATTAACAGAATTCCAAAACTGGTCAAAGTACATAGAATAAGAGACTTCAGAATGCTCAGAGGTAAATGGGACAAATCTATCATACCTCTCCTCCCAACTCTCAAGAATCAGTGTGAAAGAGCTGGTAGACAGATTATCAGAGCCCTTGCAACCTCCCAGCTTGGGTTCCAGACACCACTGAGGCATGGGCACAGCACAGTGCCCTGAAAAGGTGGAACTGCCTTGGGGTTTTGGGGCCCTACACCTGCCCCTGGAACCTCCCAGCTTGGGTTCCAGACACCACTGAGGCATGGGCACAGCACAGTGCCCTGAAAAGGTGGAACTGCCTTGGGGTTTTGGGGCCCTACACCTGCCCCTGGAACCTCCCAGCTTGGGTTCCAGACAGCATCGCAGCATGGGCACAGCTCAGTGCCTGAGTAAGGGAGAACTGCCTTGAACTTTGGGGCTTTACACCTGCATCCAGAACTTCCCACCTCGGGTTCCAGAGAGCACTGTGGCATGGGTGCACCTACACAGAGGTGCAGTACATCAACAGGGTACCAGTGGGCAGGCCAAAGGAGCAAACACGCCCCCCCACACCAAGCTGATGGTACTGTGATGAGGGCTATTTAACAGGCACAGTATTAGTGAATCTAGTCTATGGGCAGCCAACGTTGAGGCACCAGAATCCAAAACACAAACAAATATACAAACAAAAACCAAATCCATATGCCAAAGACACAATGAAAAAATAGCACGGGAAAAGCTCATAACAAATCCACAACGAGCTCTTAACAGTCTGACAGAAGATTCGTACAATATGATCTCCCTGGAAGGAAACCAAGACACAGAACTTGGAATAACAATTTTAGGTATATTCAAAGAAATAAAAGAATATAAAGAACAAGTCAGAGAACTAAGGGGAGAAAATGAAAATCTTAGGATCAAGAAGTAAAGAATTATAAACATTGGAAAGAACTAGAGGGAGAAAATGACAAATTCTGAAAAGAGAAACACAAACTCCAAAAATAACTAGAGGAAAAAAGACACAATCTCTGAAAAGAACTAGAGGGAGAGAAGGATAAACTTGGGAAGGAAGTTGAAATACTGAAAAGATCCCAGGCTGAAATGAAAAAAGAAAGAGACCAATGAAGAAAGGAGCTACAAGTAGAGAATGACAAGCTCCAAAAGGAAATGGAAATAATAAAGAAATCACAGGAAGAAATGAAAAAGGAAATGGAACACTCATCCAGTAAACAGGAAAGGATGAGAGAAAGCCTGAGAAGCAGAATGGATGATGCAGAAAACAGAATATCAGACCTGCAGGATAACACAGATCATCTAAAAGGTTCAAGTGAAGACTATGAAAAATAAAAAGAACACAAGCGTGGAATAACCAGGAAATGTGGGATACTATGGAAAGGCCAACTCTCCACATCATAGGGATAGAGGAAGGAGAAGAATCCCAAGACAATGGTATGGATCAGATGTTCAACAGGATAATAGAAGAAAATTTTCCCAAACTGAAAAAAGACAAACCTATACAAATACAAGAAACATATAGAACACCAAATAGACAGGACCAGAAAAGAAACTCCCCAAACCATAACTTAGATAAAACACTAGATGTTCCAAACAAAGACAAAATACTGAAAGCCATAAAGAAAACAACAAATTACATATAAGGGGAAACCCATCAGAATTACAGCTGACTTCTAAGTGCAAACTATGAAATCCAGAAGAGCATGGACCAAAGAATTCTCAGTGCTAAACGACTTTAGACGCCAACCCAGATTACTATACCCAGCAAAAATGTCAATTATAGTTGAAGGAGAAAGAAAAATACTTCATGACATAAGCAAGATGAAAGAATACATGTCAAAAAATCCAACACTTTAGAAAATACTCAAAGCAATTCAAAGAACAGAGGAAAGGAGAAATTATCCCCAACCAACTAAAGAGAGAAACTAGTAAAAGCATAGCAGCATAAATACAAACGTAAACCAAGCATGCGAACCAAGAATAAGTTGAAAACCAATAATGGCCTTAAATATTAATGGTCTAAACTCCTTAATCAAAAGACATAGACTAGGAGAATGGATTAGGAAACAGAATCCATCTATATGCTGTCTACAAGAAATCCATCTCACCCTCAAGGATAGACACCAACTCAAAGTGAAAGGATGGAAAAAATATTCCAAGCAAATGGTACCAAAAAACAAGCAGTAGTTGCTATTCTAATATCAAAGTAGGCCTCAGAGTAAAGTCAATTAGAAGAGACTAAGAGGGCCATTACATCCTCCTTATCAAAGGAAAAATTAACCATGATGACATCACAATCCTTATGTACCAAACACAGGTGCACCAAACTATATAAACACAATTCTGTAGGTCCCCCAAGACACAGATTAATCCCAACACACTAATAGTGGGGGACTTCAATACCACACAGAGCCCCTTGGATAGATCAACTGGACAAAATATAAACAGAGAGACATTTGAACTGAACAATACAATACAGCAAATGGACCTCACAGATATCTACTGAATATTCCATCCAAACACCAGAGAATATACTTTCTACTCAGCACCCCATAGAACATTCTCCAAAATCAACCACATAGTGGGACACAAAAGAAACCTCAACAAATATAAAAGGATTTAAATAATTTCATGCATTCTATCAGATCACATTGAAATAAAGCTCAATATATATCAGGAATAAGCCTGACTAGCTACAAGAACACATGGAGACTAAACAATACAATCCTGAGTAATGAATGGGTCAGGGAAGAAATAAAGAATAAAATAAAATATTCATGGAACTAAAAGAAAGACAATACAACACAACAAAACCTGTGGGATACTTTAAAAACAGTCCAAAGAAGGAAATTTATAGCCCTAAATGCCCACATTAAAAAAAAGAAAGGGATCCTAGCACTTGGGAGGCAGAGGCAGGTGGATCTCTGTGAGTTCAAGGCCAGCCTGGCCTGCAGAGTGAGTTACAGGCCAGGTGGGGCTACAGGGAGACCCTGTCTCAAAAAAAAAAAAAACAGAAAGGGAACAAATAAATGATCTAACACTACAATAAAAACATTTGAGAGACAACAAAGACTGGACCCTAAACCCAACAGACAGGAAGAAATAACAAAAATCAGAGCAAAAATCAATGAAATAGAAACAAAGAAATCAATACAAAAAAATCAATGAATCCAAAGGCTGGTTCTTTGAAAAGATAAACAAGATAGACAGACCTCTAGCCCAGTTAACCAAAAGAAAGAAAGAGCAACTCCAAATTAATAGTATTTGTGATGAAAAGGGAAACATCACAATGGATAAAGAAAAGATCCATATGACCATACTAGAACACTTCAATAATCTATACTCTACTAAGGTTGAAAACTTAAGAGAAATGGATGAATATCTGAAATCTGGGGAATGAAAAAAGCTTAACCAAGAAGAGGTTGACAGTTTAGACAGACCCATAACATTTGAGGAAATTGAAGATGCAATAAAAAATCTCCCAACTAAAAAAAGCTCAGGCCAAGAAGGTTAAAAAGCAGAATTCTATAAACATTTAAAGAGGCCTTACAACAATTACTACTCAAAATATTCAGAAGGATACGAACAGAAGGAAATCTCTCAAACTACTTCTATGAAGCCAGCATCACTCTAATACAAAAACCAGGCAAAGCCACAACCAAAACAGAAAATTATAGACCCATCTAATTAATGAATACAGATGCAAAAATTCTCAACAAAATACTTGCAAATCGCATACGGACCTACATCAAAAAGATGATCCATCATGACCAAGTTGGATTCATACCAGAGATGCAGGGATGGTTCAACATATGTAAACCAACAAATATCATAAAACACATAAATGCACTGAAAGACAAAAATCACACAATCATCTCAATTGATGCAGAAAAAGCCTTTGACAAGATCCAGCATCCCTTCACTTTTAAAGTTCTTGAGGGAACTGGACTGAAGGGAATATTCCTTAATATAATCAAAGCCATATACAACAAACCCACAGCCAACATGATCCTAAATGGAGAAAAATTAGAACCATTCCCCTTAAAGGCAGGAAAGCAGCAAGTCTGCCCCCATCACTACTCCTCTTCAATATAGTGCTTGAAACACTTGCTATGGCAATAAGGAAAGAAAGGGAAATTAAAGGAGTACTAATTGGAAGAATGGAAGTCAAACTATCCCTCTTTGTAGATGATATGATAGTTTACCCGAGGGATGCTAAAAACTCTACCAGAAAACTCCTAGAAACAATTAAGAGTTTCAGTAAAGTGGCAGGATACAAAATTAACCTGGAAAAATTAGTAGCTTTTCTTTACACCAACAACAAGCAACCGGAGAAGGAATATAAGGAGACCTCCCCACTCACTGTAGACCCCCACCCCACCCCCACAAAAAATACCTGGGAACAAACCTAACCAAAGACACCAAAGTTCTCTACAACAAAAATTTTAAAGTCGTGAAGGAGATTGAAGATGGCATCAAAAGATGGAAAAACCTCCCATGCTCATGGATTAGAAAAATTAATATATTAAAAATGTCCATTCTACCCAAATTAATATACAGGTTTAATGCAATCTCAATTAAAATCCCCAAGAGTTTCTTCACAGACTTGGGAAAAAATCCTTAAATTCATATGGAAAGACAAAGACCCTGAATAGTTAAAGCAACTCTGAGCGAAAAATGCAATACAGGGGGGATCACCTGATCAGAATTCAAGCTATACTACAGGGCTATAGTCATAAAGACAGCCTGGTACTAGCACAAAAACAGACCTGTTGACCAATGGAACAAAATCAAAGATCCAAACTTGAGTTCATACAATTTCTTTGTGGTTGTTGTGGTTGTTGTTGTTCCCTTTAATTTTATATTACTCCCAAGTATGCATGTATACACTCCGCACATATACAAAAATTAGGACATCTGAAAATAAACTATAGGTTAATTCCAAAACATGTTTAGGGATTCATATTTTAACAGTAGAGTTGCATGCACATAAAAATAAATATTACTTTACATTCCTAAATTACATAGCAAGCTGATGTATGTTTTAATGTACTTTTTAATAGTAGCATCAGATATTATAGTTACTAAAAAAGAAAAAAAATACTCAGCTTGCCTCACAAATAATGATTTGGTGGTAGGAGCCACAAATGAGAGACACCATATGTTGTTTGTGTCTGTGGGACTGTGTTACTTTACTTAGCATAAGGGCTTCTAGTTCCATCCATTTACCTGAAAATGTCATGATGTCATCTTCTTTATCACTGCATAGAACTCCATTGTGTAGATGTACAACATTTTCTTTATCCAGTCATCAGTTGAAAGACACTTGGGTTGCTTCCAGTTGTTCGCTACTTTGAAGAGAGTTGCAATAAATATGGTTATGCATGTGTCTCTGCAATAGGATGAGTCTGCTGGGTGTATACCCAGGAGTGGTATGACTGGGTCAGGTGGTATGTTCATTTTGAGTTTTTTTAAGAGTTCTCCACACTGCTTTCCATGGGGGTTGCAAGATTTTACATTCCCACCAGCAGTGGATGAGTGTTCCCCTTTCCCCACAACCTCTCCAGCATTTGGTATCTTTTGTTTTCTTGATTATAATCTGTCTTACTGGGGTAAGATGAAATCTTAAAGTGGTTTTAATTTGTATTTCCTTAATTATTAGCGACGGTAAACACTTTTAAAGATGTTTCTCATCTTTACTTCTTCATTTGTGAAGGCTCTGTTTAGTTCTTTACTCCATCTTTTGATTGGGTAATTTGTTTTCTTACTTCTTTTTTTGAGTAATTTATATATTCTGGATGTTTATACTCTGTCAGACGGTTTCCTCCCACTCTGTGTGTTTCTCTTCACTTCTTTGATCGCTTCTTTCTCTTTACAGAAGCTTTTGAGTTTAGTGAGGTCCCACTTGTCAACTGTTGACCTTATTTCCTGCCCAGCTGCTGTGTGATTTAGGAAGTCTTTTCCTATGCCTATATCATGTAAGTTAGTGCCAACATTCTCTTCTATCATCTTCAGAGTTTCAGGTTTCACATTGAAGTCTTTGATCCATTTGAAGTTGATTTTTGTACAGTGTGAAAGGTAGGGGTCTAGTTTTATTCTTCTACAATTGGTGATCCAGTTTTGCCAACACCATTTGCTGAAGATGCTGTCTTCCCTCCACGGAGTCTTCTTGACCCCTTTGTCAAATATGAGGTGGTTGAAATTGCATGTGCTCAAGTTTGGATCTTTAATTTTCTTCCATTGATCTATGGGTCTGTTTTTGTGCCAGTACTAGGCTGTTTTATGACTATAGCCCTATAATATAGTTTGAAGTCTGGGATAGCTATCCCCCCTGTATTGCTCTTTTTACTCAGGGTTGCTTTGGCTATCTAGGATCTTTTGTTTTTCCATATGAATTTTAGGATTTTTTTTCCTAAGTCTGTGAAGAAACTCATGGGGATTTTAATTGAGATTGCACTGAATCTGTATATTACTTTGGGTAGGATGGGCATTTTTACTACATTAATTCTTCCAATCCATGAGCATGGGAGGTCCTTCCATCTTCTGACGTTTTCTTCAATCTCCAGCATGGCCACCATTCCATGAGGACACAATAGGAAGACCAGGAGGAGACTCTGGTACCTCTATCCTGGACTTCTCAGCTCTTCTGACCTAGGATCCAGAACAACAGCATCCTAAGTCCTTTGTTCACTGTATATCTCTGGACAAGGTGCTCAGCTCTGTAGGTTCAGTGCCCAGGCTAGGTTGTGCCTTCCTGGGAAGAAGAGCTCCTGTGCAAAGACAGCTTCAAGCTCCTTGAGGAGGAGGAAGAGAAGGAGGAAAACACAGAAACCAGTGGCACACTACCAGTAGACTGAAGCCCCAGGAATCCGGGATTCTGGAGTTGTCTGTTCAGAGGCCAGAGCCTGGGAGGTCAGGAAGCCAGCCCGGGTTTCAAGACTTATCTGTTCACAGGCCAGAAACACATCAATCAAGAACAGGGCTATGGAATACAGTGAGGTGTTTGATGCCCCAGCTGGCTCTGAGGTGTCCCAGAAACTGCTGGAAGAAATGATTTGGGTTTTTTGTGTAGAAGATGTGGCTCCTTGGAATTATTCCATCCTCACTCTGGCAGCAGTGGTGGTCGTGATAAGCATGTTCCTCCTGAGAAGGAGCATCCTGGCAAACAGAAACTAAGATGCAGGCACAAGACAAAGAAACAGCAGAAGCCACGTATCTGGATGAAGCCAAAACCAATGAAAAAGAAATCTTCAGCAACCTAAGAGGAGCTCATACAATTTCAGCCACCTCATATTGGATAAAGGGGCCAAAAAAAGCTCATTGGAGGAAAGATAGCATCTTCAGCAAATGGTGCTGGCAAAACTGGATTACCATATGCAGAAGAACAAAATCAAACGCTTACCTCTCACCTTGTTCAAAAATCAACTCTAAATGGATCAAAGACCTCAATGTGAAACCCGAAACTCTGAAGGTGATAGAATAAAATGTTGGTAGCAATCTACAAGACACATGAGTAGGAAAAGACTTTCTAAATCAAACAGCAGCTGCGTAGGAGATACGGTCAACAGCTGACAAGTGGGACCTCATCAAACTCAAAAGCTTCTGTGCAGCAAAAGAAACAATCAAGGAAGTGAACAAAAAACCCACAGAGTGGGAGAAAATCTTCACCAGTGATACATCTGACAGAGTTTTAACATCTAGGTCATATAAACTACTCAAAAAACAAAGAAATAAGAAAAAACATGACTCACTCAAAAGATGGAGTAAAGAGCTGAACAGAGACTTCACCAGTAAGGAAGTAAAGATGGCTAAGAAACATCTTAAAAGTGTTTAACATTGTTAATTATTAAGGAAATGCAAATAAAAATGACTTTAAGATATCATCTCACTCCAATAAGACTGGATAAGATCAAGAAAACAAAAGACACCTAGTGCTGGAGAGGTTGTGGGGAAAGAACACTGCTGGTGGGAATGTAAAATCATATAACCACTGTGGAAAGCAGTGTGGAGAACCCTTAAAAGACTCAAAATGAGCCTGCCACCTGACCCAGCCATACCACTCCTGGGTATCCACCCACAAGACTCATCCTACTGCAAAGATACATGCACATCTATGGTTATTGCAGCTCTTTTCACAATAGCAAAGAGTTGGAACCAACCCAAATGTCCCTCAACTGACAAGTGGATAACAAAAATATGGTATATCTACACAATGGAGTTCTATGCAGTGGTAAAGAAAGATAACATCATGAACTTTGCAGGTAAATGGATGGAACTCGAAGCCATTATGCTACGTGAAGTAACACAGTCCCCAAAAAACAAATGGGGAATGGTTTCCCTCATTTATGGATGCTAGTACCAAATCCCCCAATTGAAAGGCAGGCTGAGCAACGTTATTGTTTTATTTCTATCTGAAAACAACTGTGATGTTAAAATGTAAATCTCTCTTAAGAGATTAATTAGAATTAACTTACCTCTTACTTTCACACATGGTAATTAATGTATATGGGGGGAAGGTATATATTCATATTTTAGAGTAATATAAAATTAAAAGAAAGAAAATGTGAACTCCTAAACATATATCGGAGTTAACATACAGTTTATTCCTGGAGGACATAATTCTGGTACATATATGATGTGTATATAGGCATACTTTGGAGCAATAAAATTGGGAGGGAACCACAAAAATATAAGGACTGGGTCAAAGAATGTACTGATATAGTTAAATTCTGCCCCAAACAATAAACCTTTGCAGAGAAGAACTTTTAAAAGACTGAGAGAAAGATACAGGACATGTATGGCAGAATGCATGAACTGAGGTTGGGTGGGAGGAAGGGAAAGGGGAGTATATCTAAATTGAACTGAAAAATGATGTCTGAAATACACAAAGCATGTATGTATATATCATAATGAAACCCACTATTTTGTGTAATTAATACACATTCATAAAAATAGCAGAGGACCTGAATAAAAATTTCTCTCTAGAAGACACAAATGCCCAACAGGTATATGAAAAAGTATTCAAAATTACTAATCATGAGGGGACTGCAAATCCACAATAAGCTATCACCTCACACATGTTAGGAAGTCAAAAAATGAAACTATGTTTGCCCATTTCTGCAACTCTGTAATAGTTTCCATCTGTTGTAAAAATAAGCCTCTTTGATGAGAGATGAAAGGCACACTTGATTGTAAATATGAGTATGCATATTAAGAATGAAATAAAAAATTACATTGGTCTAGGTATTTGGCAAAGGTAACTTTCTTCTCTAGGATCTATGACATCTCTAGCCATGTGTATTTGGTTATGTTTACAGCACCACATGAGTTACCTCCTATTGAGGGGGGTCTTAATTCTAATCAGTCAGCTGTTGATTACCCCTCAAGTAAAAGTACCCACCAGCAGTAGATGAGTGTTCCCCTTTCCCCACAACCTCTCCAGCATTTTGTGTCTTTTGTTTTCTTGATCTTAGCCAGTCTTATCAAGTGAGATGATATCTTAGAGTGGTTTTAATTTGCATTTCCATAATAATTAACTACAACACCAATACAGATAGTTTGGTAGGCCAGCCATTTTTATTTATTAGGCTTTATGGCTGAGTAAGACCATTGATTGTTTTTTGTCCCTTGGTACCTTGCATAGTATCCTCTGATACCATGAGATCCAGTCTTCAGGCAGGGGATTTTTAGGTCAGTTCCAGCTCAGTTGTTCTAAGTCCTGTTTCAGAACTGTGGCCTGTCTTTAACAATAGGGTCTTGCCTTTAAGTTCTGGGAGCCAATCAAGGGCTCTGGCAGTAACCTATGTTATTTTGGGAGTCTCTTGGACTACTGTGACCAACAACTCAAAGGTTGTACATATGCACTTGTATATATATTATGTATGTAATTTTTCAGGAGAACTTTGAACTCCAAGATACTTGCCCCTAAGTGGCACAATATCAATGGAACCTCTACACATAGGATGAATGTATCTCTCACCTCTCACCAGAGAATTTTCCTTATACAGCAGATGGTGATTAACACAGAAACCCACAATTGGCCAACGTGCAGAGAACAAAAGACCACAGAATGATTATCCCTGAATATGACACATATTTCAACTCTGGCTCCTTACCAAGGCTTGGGGATTACTCCAGAAGAGGAGGCAGAAAGATTTGTAAAAGGCAGAGAGGGTGGATGACCACAAGGAATCAGAGTCTTCCAGACAGCTGGTCTGGAATTATGAATTCACAGCAATGCTGACAGCATGCACAAGTCCCATGCAAGCTCAAACCAGATAAAATCCCAGCACAGACATGGGGAAGTGGGTAAGAAGTCCCAACCTAGCCCAAGGAACTTTTGGCAACTGATGGTTTCTGGGAGGGGGAAAGACAGATGTCCTATAGGTTGAGACCCTTGGTGGGATCAGTGGATGGTTCCACACTGAACAACATTGGGGGACACAAATGACGCTCTATAGGTCCTTTTACACATATATGTATATATACTCATGTATGACTAAGAGTTCATTAAACTGGATAGGAGGTAACAGGAAGACATGCAGAGAGGGGAGCGAGGAGTGGGTATAAGTGCCAGGAAACTATACTGTATGAAAATANATATATATATATATATATATCAAATGGGTTGGGGAGCTGGCTCAGTAGGAAAGAGCACTTGTTCTTCAAGCATGAGGACCCGAGTTTGAATCCCTAGCATCCAGGTAAAAGGCCAGGCATGTCCATGTGTACCTGTAACTCCCACAATGGGGAGTTAAAGATAGATGGATCCCAAGAGCTCCATCTGATAAGGCCACCTTCCAGTTCAGTGAAAGACACTGTCTCAAGGCAATAAGGTAGAGATAGGTGAAGACATTCAATGCCCTGCTTTGGCTGACACATTTATGTGTACAGACAGGTATACCTACATATTTACATGTATATACCACACACAACATACACAATGAAGTACACATGTAAATACAATGAAATAACCATCCCTTAAATAGACAGCAATGTAGATGATCCTGGAATTCACTGATTATTCCCAATGAATTAGGTGACACTAAAAAATTATGCATGATCTTATTACTACTTTTTAGTGGTCTTGGGAATTAAAACCAGGGCCTTCTATATGATAGGCAAGTGGTCTACAACTAATCAATATCCAAAACCTGTTCTTTGAGATCTAATAATTTATTAACTATGCTGCAAGACATGTAACTACAGTACTTCCTATGATCCTATTTATATGTTGTGCTAGACAGCTTTAATGTCAATTTGACACACCTAGGTTGAGGGAGCCTAAATTGGGGAATTGGCTCCATTGGACTGGCCTGTGACCACATCTGTGGAGTATTATCTTGATTGTTGAGCAATGTGGGAGGGCCCAGCCCACAATGGGCTGTGCCACCCTGGGCAGGTTGCTCTGTATGATATAAGAAGGCAGGCTGACTCTTCAAAGCCATGAGACACAGCTTTTCAACCCTCCAATATGGACTGAAGGCTCATGTCTCTCCAAGAATCCTCCAAACCTTCAATGCCAGATGGGGACTACTGAGATACCTAGCTTGTGGACTAAGCAGCTAAGGGGATTTCAGCCTCATCAGAGTATAGACTGCCATTGTTGGACTACCCAGGCAGTATCATGGCAGCCAGTGCAGGGGATCAAGACAGGTCGCATGCTTAATGGACTTCATTTGGGAGACCATGGGAGGGAAAGACCCCAGTGTGGAGCACAAGGGCAGGATTGTTTATGCTTGCCAACCAGGAACCTTCGAGCACTTCCTTAAGGAAAACATGACATCTTTTAGCAAAAAAAAAAAAAAATCCTCCAGTTCAGGTGATATGGTATATATATATTATATTTATCTATATAATATTTATATATATTTTCTATATATTTTATTATATATATACAAATATGCATACATATTTATATATATTGAAGCATTACAAGTTAGAACAACAACAACAAAAGGTAAAAAACAACAAAAAGAACTGGAAAAAACTCTGGAAAGACTCAGAAAAAGATGCAAGGCATATATGGTAGAGTGCAGGGACTCATGTGGGATGGGGGGGCATGGAAAGGGAAGTCACTCTAAATTGATTGAGAAAAGTGATGTATGATTTATGGAAAAAGTTAATAACAATAAATAAATAATAAAAAAGAGGGGCAGGCTGGGCATGGCCAGGAGAGCAAGCCAGTAAAGCAGCATTCCTCCATGGCCTGTGCTTCAGCTCCTGCCTCCAGGTTCCTGCCCTGAGTTCCTGTGGTGGGTGGGCTCTCTCAGTGATGAACTGTGACCCAGGAGATGTGAGGTGAATAAACCCTTTCCTCCCCAAGTTAGAATTGGTCAGAGTGTTTTGTCACAGCAATGTGAAAGAAATCAGAACCAATTATGAAATCTAAAGAAAATGGAACTATTAGAAACAGAGGCTAGAGGATGGACATAAAAGAGCAGTGCTGTTGAAAGGGCAGAAATTCTGGAGACCCAGTGCGCATCAGGGTAAATCTAGTTTATGATAGTATATACTTGAAATTTTCTGAAAGAATACATCTTAGTATTTTACCACAGAAACAAAAACAGACAGCAGCTGTATATGGTATTTAGCTTGATTGGTGGTAATCAATTTATATATATATATATATATATATAGATATATATATATATCATATTGCATAACATAAGTATGTATATGCATATACACATGTCAATTATGCCTCAATAAAGCCGGGAAAATATTCTGTAAAGTCAGCTGAAGTAGGAAAGTCCAAGTGGCTGTCATAGGTCAAAGTACAAAGGGCAAACTCAATTCTACAGGGATTAAAGAGGTAATACAGATGAATAAGCCAAGTTAAGAAGAGGGCGAGCACCTATCTAAAGGGAAAAGCTACTACTTAGTTCCACCCATTCACTATCACATGGGAATTTTGAATGAAAATCAGCCTGACAAGTGAGTGAAGGAACTGACCATTCCCCTACTCTACCTCCCCACTCTATGAGGGAGATACAACTATCTCAGAACACATGGCCTCTAGCAAAAAGCATCTGGCTTCTTATCAGCTTCCTTGTAGATCTGGTTTCTTTCCAACCACCTCGAAGAAGACACCTGGTTCCCCTATCAGAACTCACCATTTCTCCTTCCCAGATCCTAGGAAGGAGTAGGACAGAACCCAAGAAGGCACACCCCAGGTTCTGGGATCCCAGAATGGCATGACCCTCTTTCTGGGACTTTCTGGGTCCACCCATAAATCCCAGACCTTTCCTAACCCTGATGCACAACCTCCATTCCTATGGGAAGGTTGCTTGTCCCTCATGGCTAACAAATCTATCTGCATCTGTTGAGGTCAGATTCCATTTTTACTTCTTTATGAAGATGCCTTCTCATCACGAATTCTAATATTTGGTGCTGAAACCTGGGAAGGGTTTGGGAGTCCTGAGCCCCATCCCTTCTCTCTGGGTGACCTTACTCTTTGTGTCTCTCAACTTCTCTTCCCCCCACTTCTCAGTGGTTCCCATCAAAAGCTAACGTACCCTCAAAGCTCACTACTGGGTTAAACAGCTGCCAGCTTAACCTGAAAACCTCATCCTTTGGGTCACAGTTTTTTGCAACCTTTGCCTATGTGAGTGGAACAAATCTCATACTCAGAATACATTGGTGTCTTGAAGAAACTCAAGCTATCAGTTTTTCAAAACTTTCCTTGACTCTCTCATCCCCTCTGACCTTCAGATCGGGGGTTCCTCGCTGTTTGTCTCCTGGACACACACACTATCCATTCAGATAAGGTAAGCCTCAACCTGATCTGGAGGTACCTCAGATCTCAGCCCCACTTGCAACCCTGGGAATCCCCACTCTGGCCTTTGCCTCCTTTCTGGAATCTTTGCATGGTGGGGACACTCCGTTCTGAATATTGGTATACTCCTCTGACTTTCCTCCATGCCCTGGATGACAACCCAGGTAACAAGAATGGTCTCTAAACCTTACCTTGCCCTAAAATATGCCCCTCCAAATGGGCACCAAATTGTCTCTCTCCAAGGACACCCCGTTGGCCTGCGTGAGACCAAACCTTAAAACCCTCTAATTGAGAGATCTCCTTTGACTCTCAACCCAAATCTGGCCTCAATACTAATTGGACAATGGCCACGGATGGCCTGAATTTGGCCTAACTGAATTGTATAACTACACTGATGAAACTGCAATTGGCAAGTGATCAGAGGTGCCCTTCATCCAGGCTGTCTTTACTATTCAAGCTCACCCCTCTTTTGAAAACTGCGCTCCACTTATCAGATCCACCTACTGCAGCCCTCCACCCAACATGAGCAGACTGGAGTAAAACCCCCGTCCCCACCCCCTTCTACTTTTTCTGACTTTGGCCCTGCTGATGAATCCCTTCCTTATGGGCCTTGAACTGTCCAAATCTGCACTTCTCATCTCATGGCTTAGCCTTTGTTTTACAAAATTACCCTGTACCCCTGTCCCATTCCACAACAAAGATATCTCCTCAGGGATCCCTGTTTCAGATGCAATGGAAAGGGTCATTGGGCTAAAGCCTGTTCTAATCCCTATCTTCCCACTAAGGCCCAGCCAATGTATGAGCAATGGAGACAGTGGAAGATGGACTGCAGGCAGAGATGTCCTAGTGCTTCTCCAGGCAACATTCCCTAGTAACCCATGGTCATCAGTTGCTTCAATAAACGAGCCCATATTCACAATTCCCAGTCAGGCCTTTACCTGACTCAGCCACTGAACTATGGGTGCTTAGGACAGTGGCTGGGCATGAAGTTTCTTTTGTCCTGGACACTGGGACATCATATTCTCTCCTTACAGAGTGGAAAGGTTTAACATAACCTATCCTTCCATCACAATTACAGGAGCCTCAGGAATTCCCCTAAACTCGAGATTCACCCCTCCAATCCTTTGCCAATTTCACAGTCTTACTCTCACTCACACATTCCTTTGTAGTCATACCAGAATGCCCCTTATGTCTTTTAGGCCTAAACTTGTTAACTAAGCTTAAAGACTCAATCTATATTCCACCCCTAAACATGACCTCATATTACTCTTTAACATGAACTTGTTTAAGAACCCCACACACACCCAACTTTCACACCCCTCCCTCATCCACCTCTTCTCCCAGGTTAATCCTGCTGTTTGGGATCATACACAAATGCCCACAGGTATTGCCAGCAAAACTTTTCTCACTCCTGCTCCTTCCCCTTTCTTCTCCATTCCTCTGGGTACATTCTGGGTACTTCTCTCTGCAAACTCCTTCAATCGGCCCCTTCTCTCTGCACATTCTTAGGACAGGTAGCTCCATACCCAGCAAGCCACTTGCTTTTCTCCATCCTGCTCAGTTTGGGGGCTTCTCTACTCTTTCCTTGTCTTCTTGGCCTGCACCATGGCCCTGGTTCCCAAAAGCCAGTTTTGCCTCTGGGTGGCTGGCAATGGTTTTGTGTGCTTGTCCCCTGACCTCTCTATGGCTTTTGTTTACCCTGTGTGCTGGTCTTTTCTTTGCATCTCCATCCACAACCCCCACTGCTACACTGGGATTTCAGTGGTCTTTTCCCTTTCCTTATGCCAGATGCGGTTCAAAAAAGCCACAGCAAATGTTCTACTTTATTTCAAACATTTTCTTACATCTGACCTTAATAAAGGGCCTGGCCTAACCTCATCTGACTGATTTAGCCCCATATTCCTGTCATCTCTACTACTGCTATCTGATACAGTTTGTCATATGTCTCAAACTTTTTGCAATTCTTTCTTTGGCTTTTACCTTAAAGTTACAAATCAAGGCACATGTTTATTACCTCAGATACTATCTGATGATAGTCTTAGCTTTGAGATTTATAGAAATCTATGGTTTGTTAGTACATCCCAGACCAAAACTAGTGCTCTCTTTGTCCATTCTGAATCATTGACCTACTGGCCATAAATCTATAGGTCAAATAGGCCCAACAAAAATGGCCCAAGATAATTTGGCCCTGGACTTGCAATACTCCAGACTTTCTCCATCTAAGAGTTCCAGCCACTTGTCAGCCTTAATTTAAACTTACAACTTCTTTCAGGGAAACATTGTTCACATCTCCTTGTATTTTATCTTTATTATGCACTCTTCTCTCTTTTATTATGTTTTTGAGACAGGGTTCCCCCTTAGTCCCAGCTGGCCTGAAACTAACTATGCAGACCAGTCTGGACTTCAACTTACAGATACCTGCCTACCTCTGTCTCCCCCAAGTGCTGGGATCAAAGGCATGCACCACCAGGCCCAGCTTTATGCCATCTTAATCTATTCTATTGGTGAGAATTCCCACGGAAATTTTGCTTGACTATGTGTTTCATCTATTTCAGATTGTTTTTTTCAGTATTTCTCTTTATTTAATTCTTTTATATCATCTCTATTTCATTCAGCTGCTTGTTGTTTTTTTAAGAAACTTTTATGTTTTTACATTGTTTTAACCTGTTTCTAAAAACATTGTTTAGGGTTTTAACTTTATATGGTATATTTATTGATTTCTAAAACTGACTATTTTATATAATACCACCTTGTTTTTAAAGAGATCTTTTTCCTCTATGGAAGCCTGTCATCAAACTCTCCATTCACTGCAAGTCTGTTTCCAGGTTTCCTGTGTCCTGAGGAGCCACCTTCCTGCATGCTTTAGGTTCCATTCTCTTTGTGGGATATCCATCCCACCCCTTCATTCTGTCTCTGGCATCTCCCCCACTCCTTCGCCCTGGCCTTCACTATCAACCTCATAAGACTAATTGTAAACCTCAGTTTGATAAGGTTTTTCTCTCTATCTACTGTCTACATTCATTAAAAACCTAAAACTCTCTAAACTATGTTTTCTATTAAGTTCATCTGGAATCCTAAAAAGCCCCAGTGTGTACATACACAGGTACTATGAATTTATTACATCAACTTTTTTTTAAAGACATGCTTCTTTTTTTTTAATTTTATTTATTTCTGTATGTGTATGAGTGTACTGTCTGCATGTAGGTTTGTGCACCCGTGTCGTGCAATGCCGCAGAGGTCAGAAGAGGGTCTTGGATTCCCCTGGAACTGGAGTTCTCCTAGAATTGGAGTTACAGATAGTTCTCAGCCACCATGTGGGTGCTGGGGATCGAACCCAGGTCCTCTGCAAGAGCAGTAGGTACTCTTAACCGCTAGGCTATCTCTCCAGCCCCTACATCAACTTTTATGTTTAATTTGGATTCCATGTTCTTTTAGTTAATTCTCTATAGTAGTCTCTTCTGAGTCAAACAATTGCCTTCTTCATGACTTGACCTGTGCCGACCTGCAAAAGATCATCATAATCAAACTTTTCTTTTTTGTCTTTTTTGAGACAGGGTCTCCCTCTCATCCCAGCTGGCCTGGAGCTTGCTATGTAGAACAGGCTGGCCTTGAACTTATAGAGATATTCCTGTCTCTGCCTCCCGAGAGCTGGGATTAAAGGTGTGCGTCACCACGCATGGCCATAATCAAATATTTTGATTATCATGTTTTGGGTGCACCTAGTTTTCATGTAATTATGTCATATGTATCTATGATAATAATTTTCATGTGTTGTTTAAGATATTATGTAATTATGTTATATAGGTGTTTTCATGTTTTGTGATCTCACATAATTCTGTCATGTGAGTCTATGATAATTGTTTTCATAGATTGTTTCTGTCAAAACAATTTTTAAAAACTGTGGCACCTTCAGTTATTTTCTTTTTCACTCTTTTTATTGTGCAAAAATCAATGGTTTTATTTTATCTTGGAGTGCCCAATTAAAACATACATGTGCAGATTTATAAATATGGGTATTTTGATGATTCAGTCAAAGGTCTTATATACTTGGGTACCTTGAATGTCTTTAAATCTACTAAACAATGTCTCTAAGTCTATTAAGTGTTTCTCAAAACTTTTAAATGCTAATTGTTTATACAAAACACCATGGTTGTTTAAGGAACCTATTTGTTAGATACTGTTTTTTGTTTTTGTTTTGCTTTCAAAGTGTTTTAAAATATCTATTTTTGTTTGCTTTGGAAGTATTTTGGTTTTGACATTAGTTTTTGTTATTGTTGTTGCTGTTGTTGTTGCTTTCAGACCTCTAAAGGCATGTTTGATTCTGACCATTTGTTTGTTAAAATTTACTAGCAATATTTTTTCTTTCTTCCCACCCCCACCCCCAGGCTCTTCTCCAATATCTAAACTAAGAAATGTAGAAATGTCTTGAGAAAACCAAACCCCAGCAAGTTTTATGTTTGATTAGTATATTAATTCGTCTTTAGAACTACAGATAAATTCTAAGATGAATTTTCCTGTCTCATCTTTCACTGATATTGCCATTCATGCCCTCTCTTCTATGGCAAAGCTCAGCTCTACACACAAATAGATTATAGCTTTTTTGAAGAAAGACCATTTTTCCTCCTGGAAGTTCTAATCACTTGGATATATCTCACATTCACCCCCCCCCACACACACACACCAAGTCCCTTTTGCCTGTCACTCTCATGCTTAAGTCTACATTAAGTCGTCCTTATTATACTAGCTATTCTTAAATTTTCCTTCAGCAATTGGAGCCAAGAATCTTGGTTTGGCTTGAGTAGAGGTCTCTAAAACTTAGGAGAATTCCTCAGGTTCCTACGAATGACCACATGGCAGCTATGTCTCAGTGACTTCTGAAGGTTTTGGACACTTCCTGGTAAGATCCATCTTGAAACATTCTTTGTGAGTTTCCTGTCTGTTCCTTGTATTATCTAACCTGCTAAGCATTTTGGGTTCCTTTGCTTCTGTTTTTCTGCCCAGAGACCCATTTAAAAATACCCTAGACTCATCCATACTCTGCTACCTGGGTCAAATACAATAGGATGTGGTTTCTTCTAGGATACATCATAAGAACTCATCGACAAGATGATCTAAGTCAGTCTCCTACCTCCAAGAAAACAGCCTGAGACAACAATGAGACAACTGCAATGGGTTTGGAATAACTACTTTTAATGTTTCCTTTACTGTCCTTTCTGTTGCCTCTGATTTATATAATGCTACTAGCTTAGTTAGATAAGGGGAATTTTGCTGGCTTCATGTGTAAAAATATCTCCTCCTGTAAGAAATATTAAATATTACTCTTCTCTATCAAACCTTGTAAAACTTAGAAACTGATGGCCTGGGCAGTGAAGCTCGTCTTCCTTTAAGCAGATTCTTTTAAACTGGATATGACTGGCCATGCAATGCACCCTTAAACAGAAGTAAAATATGCCTTGCCAAATAACTTTCGCATTTTCTATGTGTTTTTGTCTGGAGAGCTTTGTATAAAGTTTTCACAATAATCTCAACAAAGATTAATTACACAATCTTTGTTACTAAAACCTATCTTGTATATAATCATGTACATATGCATGGTGTAAATTAACATACGTATTTAGAAAAAAATTACTTGCTATCAAATTGATCTCTAATGTAAACTAAAATTGTTTAATTGACCCAAGAATATTTTTCAGATCAAAATGCTGTCTATTTGATTATTATTTAATTCTGCTTCTACAAATGGTTCTTATTGCTTAATTATAAGTTAATTTTAAAGGATGACTACTTGTCCTACAAGATGCAATTTATTCTATGGAAAATTTCTTCTTCTGACATGCTTGAATTCATTATTCCAAGGATTTAAAAAGATGACTTATCTCTGTGTTATATAAAGATGTTTAAGACATTTGTCCACTACTGCTTCTTTAAACCCAACAGTTTTGTCAAGGTCCATATCATTGCCAAGCCTATGTATAAACATCTGTAAACATTTAAAAAAGAAAACTGGTCATTTAAGAAAGCTGCTTCAAGGCTTACAAAGACATCTTAAAGCTTAAGACTTCTTAAAGTTTATAGATAATCTTAATATGTTATAATAAGATATTTGAAATAATTATTTACATCTATGCATATATATGGGTAAATATTAATTGCTTTGTAAATTTTCACAACAAATGGTAAATTTGATCTATCAATGCTATTATGTCTATGGCTGGATGTTTCCAGAATAGAAAAGATAATAAGAATGTTTGAGCAAGTTTATCGATGGTCTGAGGAGATTTGTAGAGATACAGAGTTGTTATATTAATTTCTATTATAGGCAAAAATTTTCAGTCCACTTGTCTGGGTTGTACTAGACACTCAGTTACAGTCTTAGATTGAATGGATGCAGACAAGTATTGGGGTTACCTATAGATACTGGCAAATGTCTTTTATGTTTCTCTGTAGTATACAAGTGTTACTTTTGGTGTTTTCTTTTGGCTACAATAAGATAATTTGGATCAAGAGGAGGTAGGTTTTGCCTCCTTGCACCAGATAGGTACAGTCCAGAAGGAAATGGTTTTGGTGAGCTTGGTCTGGATCCTGATCAACTTATTCCCTGTCTGTGGGTATGTGATGTGACCCTACCTTCTGTCTAAGAACTATAAATCAGGGTATGGGGGAATGGAAAAGAAAGAAGACTACTTTTGTCTGTAGTAGAACTGCCTTCACTTGAGATAGAACTAAGAAATTTGTTTTAAAATCTCTTTCCTGAGCTATTCCTACTTGACCCATGATGTTAAATCTCATCTTTCTGTAACCTCGGCCATAAAAGTTCAGTTCCTCATGGAAACCTACAGTGTTAAAGATTCCACTCTTGTCACATTCTTGAGACAGCCCTTTATATACCTAAATCCACTAAAGTAATCTTATAATATCTAAGGTCAAAGTTCAGTCAAACTTTTACTTAATTCTTATAAAGATTAACATAAGGAATATACTTCGTATCTTGTCAAGGTTTACTAAAGAATGTTTGGTTTTTTTCTATACAGTGATTAAAAGTATCATACTGGCTAGGCATGGTACCTTTGAGCCCAGTACTCAGGAGGTAGAGGCAAGCAGATATCCGTGAATTCAAGGCCAGCTGGGGCTACAGGAAGATCTTGTTTCAAAAAGACCAAAGAAAAGTACCAGACTAGTGTAATTGACCTTCTTGGATGTTTAATGATCATATTTAAAGCCCTATATTAATCTGGCAGAGGGACTTAAAGGGACGGTTTTTTGTTCCTTGCCCTCTAGGGTAGACTAAGTCCCAGGGGACTATGGAGCATCTCATAAGTCCTGTAACTGTGATGAATCAACTGTCCTTTTGTTCTGGGAAGCAATGGGGAGACCACTAGAGGGACTCAAACCAGTGTCCAGTCTACTGGAGGACAGGGTCAACACAGGAAGCATTCCCTTAAGAAAATAAAAGCTTCCAAGCAAAACAATGGCTTAGCAAGATTTTGGCCTTATTGTCACATAGATATCACTAGGAAAATGAAACCCAAAGGGTCCTCCTCCACACCCCAAGCAACCCCTAGTGATCAGATCCTCAATTGAGGAGACCGCGTTGTTCTTATCTGAAAACTAAATGATAGCTAAATTTCTTTTCTTTCCCTGTCTAGAAGCCATTTGGGAGGAAATTCACACTACAATTCTAAGCACTCCAATGGCTCTCAATTTGCCTGAAAACCAAACCCCAAGTCCAGCTGTGGTGGGCAAAAGAAAAATGAGGAGGAACCCAATAAACAGATGTTTAGGAAGCCGTCATCACTAAATTCTAATGGAGTGTGATTTGGACATTTAAAATTCACTCTCTTCTGACTTTTCCTGGTCCCCTACCTAGAGCTTGTAACTTCTCTTTCACATCTTCTCTGAAGCACCAGTCAGGACTTTCTTTTCTCTCTATGATGAACAGTTATACACATTGGGGGTTTTTTAGATAGATCCGTGTGAGATAACTTAATTTTTCTTTTGAATGGACTTTTCCTGAACATCAGACTCTGCTGGCAACAGAGACAGTGCTACTCAATGAGAGGCAGAGCAATGGATCCAGCGACCATTCTCAAAGAGCGTATGTATGGGGAGGGACTAAGAGCTTGAAAAGCCAGGACGCCCAGAGCGAGGGTGTGGTGCTCTCTGAGACCCTGACAGCAACAATGGGTGAGAGACTGCTGAGACCTCCAGCCCGGTATGGACGTGACTTTAGGCACTCATGCCACCCCCAAAATGGAGGCTTCCCCCATTCGCTTTGTAGGAGCAGCCCATAGAATTCACTAACAACTCTCTCAACTAAATTCTTTTCCTTGGTCTGTCTTTGAGCGTGCAATGGTGGGAGGGTGCAGAGCACCCAAATGGCTTCCAGAGCAAGCATCTGACCCAAGTGCCTGCTGCTCTCCTGAGAAGAGAATATTTCCTGAGACAATACACTAAAGGGGTTCCCCAAATTACCCTATTCTGAAGCCCTATTCAGCACGGAAGAAGCCAGAGAAGTCAGTGATCCAATTACCTGTTGGCAATTAAGGTTACCCTTTCTGAAGGGTGAGGGATGAGAGCAAGAGGTAGAATTTGGCTAGGTAGTTTTAGGGTGAAGATCCCCAAAGGATAATGAGTTTCTTTCCAGCCGAGAGCTAGAAATTTCCTTGGATTGGCCAGTAAGCTTGGTCCTACCTGAAGCTAGGGATGTCTTAACTCTCTAGTCCAAAGACGTCTCTAGTTGTGCTATAGCTAAGTGCTGCAGATGCCAATAAGGGGTTCTGTTTTTTTTNTTTTTTCTTTGTCTCTCTTTTTTCTTGAAGTAATACTGTGTTCCTAGAAGACATGCTGAGGACATGACCAGAATCTTGATGGACCTAGACACCTGGAATGAGATCTAAGCTGGCTAACATTTCTCCACTCTTCCCTCCACTAAACCCTATTGACTCCCCAGTGACCAGACTATTGTGTTGCCCTTAATCAATTGTTGATCTCCAAAGATTCTTAGAGAAGCTCATGACTGAGAAGCCTGTATGACGTGCCACCAGAGGACCATTTCTGTCAAGAGAGAAAGGACAGTTGCCATTCCTTTCTTTTTATGTCTTCAGGGTCTGAAATGAAGGAAAATCAGCCTGACAAGTGACTGAAGGAAGTGACCATTCCTCCACCCTGCCTCCCCACTACAGGAAGGAGATATATCTCTCTCAGAACATATGGCCCCTAGCAAAAGACATCTGGTTTCTTACCAGCTTCCTTGAAGATCTGGTTCCTCACCAATCATCTCGCAGAATACACCAGGGTCTCCTATCAGAACTCCCCATTTCTCCTTCCCAGATTCCAGGAAGGAACAGGACACCTCCCAAGAAGTCACACTCCACCTTCTGAGATCCCAGAAAGACATGACCCCGTTTCTTGAACTTTCTGGGTCCACCTATAAATCCCAGACCCCCCCCCCAGCCCTACTACACAATCTCCATTGCCCCAGAAGTTTGCTTGCCTCTCCTAGCTAACAAAGCTCTGCATCTGCTGAGGTGGAATTCCATTTCTACTTCATTATCAAGTTGCTTTCTCATCCCGAATTCTAACAAATTTAACTCCATAATTTACAAATCCCTTAGTTTTCAAGAGAAGTGAACGCTGCTTTAAAAAATGTTAAGTTATCCAATTTTTAAAAATATTGGCTGAATTTTAACTCCTGTGCAAGCCAAAAAAAACCACATACATATCCTGACTCAGTCAGTTAGTTTGTGTTCAGTATAGACAATGCCCAGTGTCTGAAAGGTAAGCAGGAGGTCATTGCTTATTAGTGTAGCTGCTGAGAACAAAATGAGTGCTAGAGGTCAGAGGGGGGTCACAACCACAGACTAGGTGTTGTGCTGAATATTAGGAAAAAAAAACATTTGCAGATAGTGCTCTGTGATTTGAGCCTTGAAGTCTGAGCAGCATGTGGATTGACAGGTTGACAGATAGATGGATAGACAGATGATAGATAGATGATAGATAGATAGATAGATAGATAGATAGATAGATAGATAGATAGATAGAGATGATAGATAGATAGATAGATAGATATAGATGATAGATAGATAGATAGATAGATAGATAGATAGATAGATAGATAGATATTCCAATAGATGGTTCAGGCTTGGAAACACAGGAGATTCTTTTATAAAAACTTGGATTCAAATGCGAAGGCTCCAAGCTAAATAATCTTTTCTGAAACTGTAAACAACCTCAATTTAAGGTCAGCATAGTAAATAAATTATCAACCTGCTTCCCTTTAGCCTCCAGCTAAAGACATAGCCAGTTTCAGTTTCTGAAGATTTTTTTATAATTTCCATGCAAACAAATTTCTCTGTGTAAATCACTCTGCCAAGTATTTTGGGAAATGAATAACTATGTAGTATGTGATTCATGGAGACAACAATGAAGCTTCTCTTCTGTCTCTTGCCCATATGAATGTGAAGGAACTACCCTTGAAAAATCCTTTTGTTGTTGCTGAGAATGTAGCTCACTGGTAGAGTACTTGCCTTGCATGAGCTGGGTTCAATCACTAGCACTGCAAAATGAAAGGGCGGAGAGGAAAAAAAAAAAACATCTCTTCTTCTGGCAGGACATGTAGCTTAATAATAGAATGTCTGGTATGCTCCATGCCCTTTGTTTTATCTCTAGCTCCGCAAATGAAAATACAACTTACTTTTGTCATGGTGAGTTACATTCTACATCTTCCCCTATCAACCTTTACACTTTATCTCACCCCTGCCAACTTCTGTATTCCCTTTTATCCTGTGTAATCAACAAGCTCAGCCTCTGCAGCAGTATTTGTGTTTGTGCCTTTAAAGGATGAAAAACATTTTGATTCTTAGCATCCCTTAACAGAAAGCAGACTTGAATTACAACTACATTCCTATGAGAGTATTGGAAATCACCCCAAATTATTGTAAATGGGATTTACAACAATGTTTCTGGGGTTCTCTCTCTCTCTCTCTCTCTCTCTCTCTCTCTCTCTCTCTCTTCAGTAGAAAAAAATGGTTTCTGGGAATGCATGACACACATTTTGTTTGAAGAGAAATGATAAACGGAATGTAGAGTTGTTGCTGTCCAGTAATGGCCATTATACTGCAAGATGTAAAGTGTGTCAGTTGAGCTACAAACCTTAATGAGAAATGGAGTTGATCTTTCCTCAGTGTATCTGGAGTGTTTGGGTTTTTTTCCCTGGATAGCTACTTTCAAAAGTAAAATAAATCAGTGTTTCAAGGCTTAAAGGCAAAGGCAGCATTCTCTGTGGCTGAAATTTCATCAGAGTAGCTTACTTCATTTTATGTCTCTTTCTGCCATATTTAAATAATTTTATTTGTGATGAAGGCCACTTGGATGCCTTGGATAGCAGCACCATTCCACCAGCTTCATTTCAACTCTAGTTACCCAACCTAGAATGGGTTCACATAGGGAATATCTTAAGGTAAGGAAGAGTAGGTTGGTGAAAACACTGAGGAGTCCTCCAAGGACAGGCATTGCTTCCTCTATGTTCGATATTGTTGCAGTTGGCTTTAAGGACATGGAGCTGAGTCCATTGCTTTACACTAGTTGGACTACTTCTAAGAATGCCAGTAAATGTACTTTATTAGTGTCAGATGAAAATCATCCTTCTCTGGTGACTAAAAAGGTTGCAATTTATTGGTAGGTAGGCAATAAAAATGAATGGCAGTAATTAGTAATAGGTGTAATTATGGATTTCTTTTTCAGGATGTAACCACTTTTTGCTTAGATACTCTTTATAGCAAATGAGAGGGAAGAAGAGAAATACAAAGATACCACTAAATAGGGAAGGCACCTTGATAAGTGATTGAAAATGAAGAAATTCTCACCTATGCCAGTATGTTCATGGAAATATAATGTGTAATTTGAAGTCCCACAAGCACACCTTTGGAGTATGAATAAATGGAAAGTGCCTATCCCAAGCTGTCTGAATCATATAGGCATCTTGAGAAGCATAAGTGACTATAGCTAGTAATATAGTTTGATTTGAGGATCACAGAATACTGCCCTCAAATATCTCTTTTCTATACTCTTCTTTCCTCTCTTATCAAGCTCAAATTTCCGTAATTTAAATTATTCTCCTTGGTTGGACAGCAAGAATATCAGTAGATGAAAGGGAAATCTCTAATCATCCTCCAGAAGCGCCTGATGAATACAAGCATTTTGACCAACTGACCACTATAACAAGTGTTTCCTGGAGTGGAGTGTAAAGATATAAGAGAGTATACAGAATTTGGGGTCCTGGATCCCAAATCACAGTATCAGTAGGAACAGGGAAAAGAATTGGTCACATTGAAAAGGGGGATGCCCAAAAGGGTATGAATCACCAAAAAAGCTAGAAAATAAAAATGCATTAAGGCCACAAAGATAAAGTCATTTATTTGACTACAATTCAAGCATCTTTTTCATATTTTGCTACATTTTGTTTGATAATTAACAAGATGATTATACATATTTAAAGTATCCTCTAGTGGATGGAACTGGTGATTGAAAAGCCAAAAGGAGCCAGGGGCTCCTTCCTCTCCCAAAACACCTGAGTGACCCTTGATGACCAGATCCCCAACTGACCTTGAGAAAACAAATGCCTTGGTTAATCTGGGCTGTGTGGCCTTAAACATCCAAAAAGAAAGTATAACCAAAAAGAAACAAATAGTAAGGCCTGAGAAATTGTACTTCAGGTATAAAACTTGAGATCCTAGTAAAAAGACAAAAGAGCACAGTTGTTTTGCCTGTGTTACTGGCAAGTGCAGTTACCCTGTGGCTGCCACTGCTTTTTCCATCCTTCAAAGATGTGAGAAGACACAGTTTTTCAACCTTGGAGAGACTCATGTCTCTCCAAGAATCCTCCAAACCTTCAATGCCAGATGGGGACTGCTGAGACATCCAATTTGTGGACTGAGTTACTACTGGGGTTTCCACTTCTTCAGAGTATAGACTGCCATTGTTGGACTACCCAGGCTGTATCATGGAGACCAGTACAGGAAGATCAAGACAGGACATGGTGCTTACTGGAACTCATTTGGTGACCATGGGAAGGGAAAACCCCAGTGTGGAACACAAGGGCAGAATTGATGGTGGTTTGGGCTTGCCAAGTAGGAGACTTCAAACATGACATCTTTCAGCCTAATAAAAAAATCATAAACTGAAGATACTAAAACCTATGATATATGTGGCATGCATATGTGCATATTTTGGAATGATGTATATTGGAAGGAATAACAACAACAACAACAACAACAACAACAACAACAGAAAAGTCTGCATCAAAGAACTGACTGAAATGGTGAACTTATGCTCAAAACAGTAAACTTCTGCATCGAGAATTTTGAGTGAGACTGAGAAAACATGTTTGGCAGAATGCATGGGCTCTGGTGGAGTGGGGGCCAGAGAGGGGGGCATGGGTCTAGATTTGATTTGTAATGTAATTTTGTATGAAATGCACAGAGCTTCAATAAAACATTGGCTTAAAAAAAAAGAAACTATATGTGTTTCCCTGATTTTCCCATACTCAATGCCTTTCAGGATCACTTGGCTCAGTGACCCCATGCCCTGGTAGACAATTCCAGAGCCCTTCTCCAAATCCCCCACCCTCCACACCACCAGGATTGTGTGACTTCAGGGACCCGAGCTCTAAATAGACAATGCCAGAGCCATTCCCAATCACAGTGACTCTGTGCTGTTAGGAATTTTTGGCACTGATCCTGAGCCCCAGATAGGCACTCATTCCTTCTGCCAGATAATCGCTCCCACAGCCCATCTCCCCACCAACCAAAGCTCCCACCATGCTCCCTGGGAACCTTGGAGCGTGTAGGACATTGACCCTAGGTAGAACCCAGCCTCCACTACATCCACCTCTGCCCAATGTCAATGTGACATGCTCTGCCCAGCCTTCAGGGAGCACCATTCATACCAGCTTGACCCCAACCCCTGCCACCCCAAGACAACTATGGAACTGAGTGAGCCCGCCACAAACTTGTGAAGATTGGCAGTCTTCTAACTCTATCTTCTAACTCTACAGAAAGTTGGCTGCTGGTCTAAGAAGTGCACATGGACCTGGCTGTGCTTGGAATATGTCTTATCCCTCATTTGCATATTAATAGAGTTTCCCCAAGACTGAACCCTAAGTGCTATTCAGCTTGTCCACAACAAGATAGTTAGGAGTAACAGCAAGCAAAGATCCAAACACTCACTCAATAAAACTGAGACCAGATAACCACACCAAGAAACAACAGCAACCTGACTCCAGAAACCTAAGTCTTACCCCATATGCATTAAAGGGAAAAAATCCACCAAGACAATCTTGGAATCCGAACGCTATACACACCAAACACATAGGAAGCCAGTTTCATAAAAGAAACACTAGCATACCTAAACCCAAAGATGGATCCCATCCCAGTAATAGTTCATGACCAATATCTACCCTCACCAATAGAGAGGTCTCCAGATAAATCTAAATAAAGTAATCCTGGACTTTAATGACATATCAATCTAATGGATCTAACAGATATTAACATAACATTCTATTCAAACACTAAAGAACACACACTTTCTTCTTAGTAACCCATGGAACTTTCTCCCAAACTGACCACATGTTGGGACACAAAGTAAGTATCAACAGATATTAGAACATTGAAATAACACCCTGCATTCTATCTGACCATAAAGGATTAAAGCTGGATATCGATAGTAGCAGAAACTACATAAGGTAGACAAACTGTGGAAACATACTACTACATCAAAATTAGGTCATGAGAGAAGTAAAATAAAAAATGAAAAATTCCTAGAATTGAATGAAAATACAGCATACTACACAATATTTATGGGACACGATGAAGGCTGTCCTAAGAAACCAGTTAATAGCGTTAAGTGTCTACATCAGAAAATTAGAGACATCACATACTAATTAATTTAATGATGTAGATGAAGAAACAAAAACAAACAACAACTGAAAACAGTGGATCAGAAGACATAAACAAGATCAGGACTGAAATTAATAAAATAGGAAGAAAAACAATACAGAGAATGAAAGAAAAAAGGGTTGGTCCCTTAAAATGATGAGCAAGATTGACAAACGTTTAGCCAGAATAATCAAAGGAAAAAGAGAGGGAGCAAATTAATAAAATCAGAGATGAAAATGGAAACATTACTATAGACACCAAGGAAATTCAGAAAATCATAAGGGCATAATTTTAAAAGTCTATATTCCACTATACTGGAAAATCTAAAAGAAAGAAATGTGCTTCTAAATATAAAGGATCTAAAAAGTTCAATCAGGGGTTGGAGAGATGGCTCAGTGGTTAAGAGCACCAACTGCTCTTCCAGAGGACCCAGGTTCAATTCCCAGCACCCACATGGTGGCTAAGAACTGTCTTTAACTCCAGTTCCAGGGGAATCAGATGCCCTCTTCTGACCTCCGCAGGATTGCACGACACGGGTGCACCAACCTACATGCAGACAGTACACTCATATACATTAAAAAAAAGAGAGAGAAAATATTTTTAAAAAGTTCAATCAACATGAAATAATTTAAATAGACCTATAACAGCAAAATAATTACAACTCTCTCAACTATAAAAAGCCTAGGAACAGATGTATTCAGTACAAAATTATACCAGACATTCAAAGAAGAATTAATGATGATATTCCTATTTTTTTCATAAAATAGGAAAGAAAGAAAGAAACACTTCAAAATTTGTTTTATGAGCCCAGTATTACCCTGATACTAAAACCAGATAAACACCCAACAAAGAATGAAAATTACAGGCCAATCTCTCATGAATACAGAAACAAAATTTCTCATCAAAATATCTGCAAACCAAGTTCCAGAGCACATAGTAAAGCTCAGACACTATGATAAAATTGGCTGCCTCCCATAGATATAGGGATGTTTCAATATGTTTAAATCCATAAAAATAATCTACCCCATAAATAGACTCAAAGACAGAAATTACATGATTATGTCACTACATACAGAAAAGGTCTTTGAAGATTCAAATTTTATTCCTTCTTTACCATTACCTCCTTCCCTTTGCAGTTCTATATAGATTATAAGTATCTTGAGATAGCATGTATAATGCTGGGAGACTAAATATACCAACAGACACAAGATAGACCATATATAAAATTAGAATTCTTATCCAAACCTGCAACAATCTGCCTGAGAAAACAAATTATTTCCCACAGTATCCAAACTATTTGTCCAATCCAGGTATCTATTTGTCAGACTTGTAGAAAGTCAGGGTGTGACCTGACCTCAAATGTATAGAATTTTATAAAAATATAACAGACTTAGCCAGGTGTAGTGGTGCAAGCCTTTAATCCCAGCTCTCAGGAGGTAGAGGCAGAGGCAGGTAGATCTCTGTGAGTTCAAACCAGCTTGGTCTACAGAGTGAGTTCCAGGCCAGCTGGGACTACAGGGAGACCACATCTCAAAAATACCAAAAGAAAAATTACCAGACTCTCTAATTTAAAGGAGGTTTATACATTAAGTCCTACTTTTAACTTACAATAAACAAGAGAAAGATATTGTTGCATCATAAGGTGTACTACTTAACATCTAGGCCACCTACAACTTCCTCATGACAACACCTTTGAATCAGTGCAAACCTAAAGCCATAATTTTTTCCACTATAAAACTTTGCCATTTCTCCATAAGGGTAGGCAGCTGGAGGTGGGGG
>VZQC01001522.1:1471202-1492092 GCA_009823505.1 Rhizomys pruinosus | reverse complement strand
CCAGCCTGGTCTACAGAGTGAGCTCCAGGACAGCTGATACTAAAAGGGAGACCCTGCCTCAAAAATACAAAAAAAAAAAAAAAAAAAAAAAAAAAAAAGAGGAGGGACCATAGAAGAAAGGTGTTATCAAGGTAAAAAATAGGGAAAATGGAGATACTTTAACTTGGGAGGGAGTAAGGATGTTTAGACAGGGAGAGAGAGAGAGAGAGGAGAGATAAATAATGCCTACCTGGTATAGAAAAACACAGGGAATCATAATACTTCAAAAACCTACTGAAAAATTATACATAGAATATCTCTACATGAGTCCATTTGTATAGCTGAAGTCTACATAATAAGAAACAGTGCCAGACAGGAGAAACCTCCCTTCAAGTTGTTGGCCAAGGTAGTCCAAAAGACTCCCAAAATTACACAGGCTATTGCTACAGTCTTTAATTACCTCCAGAACATGAAGGTAAATCCCTATTGCCAAAAACAAGACATATGATGGACACAGTACTTGGAGCAATGTCACTGGAACTGACCTGGAAGCCACCTTCCTGAAGGCTAGCTCTCATAATTTTGGAGAACATTATGAAAGCTGCTAAGGGAGATCATCAATAGTCCAACCCCATCTTTAGGGTTTAATGACCACAACAATGACCAGCACAGCAAACTGTATTGGTGCAGTAGTGGCTCTTCTATCTTGGGTGTAATCAACAGCTACCTAAGTAGACTAAAATACAAATCAATGGGAGGGAAGTCATATGTGGTACTGCTAACATAGCGAAATACACATGGCTGGAAAGGTCATAGATCTTAGAGAAAACCCTAAGGCTGTCACATCCCTAGACAAATGTAATATCTCACTGTGTGTTAAATATGAGTCCTTATATTTACAGACAAGTACGCCAGTCACCACTCATTAAAGAAGCTTCTTTTGCACTAGATGGAGACTAGAGAGTTTCACAACTGGTGATATTCAGAGATTAAGTGTCTATGAAATACTGAAACATCTAAGTGACACATCTACAGTGGAACCTCTACACCTAAGGCTCATGGAACACAGTGGAACAAGGGATAGAGAGAATACTAATGCATCTCTCTGCTCTCATCAATGAAGCTCCCTCATGCAACAAAGGGCAATGAAACAAGGGCTCAGGGACTATTGTGGAAAAGCGGGCAGAAAGATTATCCAGGGAGGAGGTACATGATGATATGGAACTAGATACTTATCAGCTCCTGGGACATTGCTCATATGAACTTTTAGCAATGGTGACAGCATGCATCAGACCCATGCAAACTCAAGCAGACAAAAATCTAGCATTGAACTGTGGGAATGGATAGCAGGCCCCAGTCTTGACTAAATAACTATTGGGCAGCTGATTACTACTAGGTGAGGAAAAGCTGGTCTTCTTTAAGAGAATGACTCTAGATAGGCTGACTAGACTCCAGTGGATAAACTTGTGTTGAGGGACTTCAGGGGGACACTAACTTGACTGTTGACTTAACATAAACTACAGAATGCATAAAATCCAGTGGGGAGACTATAGGAGGGTGACAACAGGGAAGGGGTATGAAGAGGATTAAGGTGTTTATGTACAAAATACACAAAAATTCAATACAAATATATTAAAAATAAAAATCACTACATATCATTGCACAAATTAGCGGGTTTCAATATGATATTTTCATACTTCTAAACAAACTGTTTCAGTCAATTGCATCCTCCCAATACCTTTTCTTTTTTAAATTTTATTTATTTATTGTTTTTTATATGTATGAGTGTACTGTCTGCATGTAGGTTGGTGTACCCGTGTCGTGCAATGCCGCAGAGGTCAGAAGAGGGCGTCAGATTCCCCTGGAACTTGAGTTAAAGATGGTTCTCAGCCTCCATGTGGGTGCTGGGAATCGAAACCCGGTCCTCTGCAAGAGCAGTCGGTGCTCTTAACCCCTGAGCCATCTCTCCAGTCCCCCAATACCTTTTCACACACTTTTTAACCTGCTTCCCATCCCCTTCCTCATTCTTAATAGTTCATTTTCTACTTTTCAGTCATATTTGCATTTTCCAGATATGAATAAACATACGAGAAACTTTTTTGTATGTCTGACTTACTGAATTTAACATGATGATATACAGTTCCATTCATTTTTATACAAATGAGATTTCATTTTTTGGAAAAGTTTCAGGTTGTGGATTCAAGGGGAGGCCATAAAATGGATTGTTCTTTCTATAAGAGGAGTTATTAATTTCATAGACATACAGACTGCAGCATGGCAGGGGCTTTGAGGGGAAATCAGGGCCATATGGCAGAGTGGACGTCTACTTTTCTGGGTTCCAGAGGAAAGGGTGTGGAAAGAAGATTGAAAAGTGTCCTTTTTTTTTTTTAACCACAGTTGGCTGATACTAAGGGTAATCAGGGAGTTGTGAATTCAAGAATGTCAGCTGAAGGATAAACATCTCTCTTGGTCAGTCATGACTAAGGTTCAGTAGAGCAGGGTGAGTAGAAATCTAGAAAAACAAGTTATTTTAGTTCTAGAAATGACATTTATTTAGTTTTGGATTTTGACACAGTTCAGCAAAATTAGGGAGCTTGCTTACAAAATACCAAGAACCTAGCTAACATTCTTTATGGCCAAACAAATTTCCATTGATAACATTTATTGCACACACACACATACACACACACACACATACACACACACACATACACACACACACACACACACACACACACACACACACCTGTAGATAGGACGCTGGTCTGATTTCACAGATTGGCTGTTGTAAATACCGGTAGAGAATCATGGACACGCAGGAATCTCTTTTGTACATTGACTGTTTTTTGTCTTTTTGAGACAGGGTCTCCCTGTCGCCCCAGCTGTCCTGGAACTCACTCTGTAGACCAAGCTGGCCTTGAACTCACAAAGATCTGCCTGCATCTGCCTCCCAAGTGCTAGGATTAAAGGCATGTGCTACCATGCCCAGCGTACATTGAATTTATTCCTTCAAATACATACTCAGGAGTGGGATCACTGTATCATATGTTAAGACTATATCTTTTTAATGAAAGTGGAATACTTTTTAACTAAAATTTTTTTTTGGTTTATGTGCACAAGTGTATTGCCTGCATTTGTGTAAGTGCTGTGCAATGCCTGCGGAGTCAGATGAAGGCATTGGACTTCCTGGAACTGGATTTACGGACAGTTGTTAGCCACCATGTGGATGCTGGGAATCAAACCCCAGTCCTCTGCAAAAGAAGCCAGTGTTCTTAACCACTGAGCAATCCCTCCAGCCTCTATTTTTATTTTTTGAACTACATGGATGTAATCTCATTTATGAACTTTTTTAATTTCCCTGTAAATCATTGCCTATCCCTGTATTTTAAGTGTTTCCTCCATGTTTTCCTGCTGTTGTTCCTAGGTTTCAGGAGTTCCACCAAGGTCTCTGTTGGATTTTTAGTAGGTTTTCATGTAGGGTGAAAGACAGAGCTCTCATTTCAGTAGTGTATATGTACATATTTAGTTTAGCAAGCATTATCTGATCAAGAGGCCATCTTTTCTCCAGTAGTTGTTTTGGTAGCTGCATCAGTAAGCTTTCTGTTGGAGTAACAAAATATTTGAGAAAAACAAAGGAGGAAAAGTTTATTTAGGCTCATTATTTCAGAGGTTTCAAGCCATGGCAGGATGGTTCTATTGTTTCTTGGTCTATGGCAGGGAGGGTGTAATGGGCTAAAGTGAGAGAGAGAGAGAGAGAGAGAGAGAGAGAGAGAGAGAGAGAGAGAGTGAGAATGGAAAGGGGAAGTGAAGGGAAGAAATAGGCACAGGGGGAAAATATACCCTTTCAGGGAATGCCTCCAGCTATCTACTTCCTCCTACTCGATTCCAGCATCTCCCAATAATGGCATGAAATGAGGAATCCATCAATGGATCAATCCACTGATTAGAGTAGAGCTTTTATGATCCAGTCACTTCCCTAAGATCCATCAACTAGCAAACAGTCCTTTAACACACAAACCTTCATGGAACATTTCAGGCCCAAGCCATAATAACAACCTTGTCTACAATGTGATAGCTGTAGTTTTCTGGGTTCATTTCTAGGTCCTCTATTCTATTCAATTTGTATACATGCTTATTTTTATACCAACATGATGCTGTACTTATTACTATGGGTCTACAAATGTACTTTGAAATATGATATTACGGTCTCTAGAAAATTCCTCTTTTTTCTCTTTCAGTTATTTTGGCTCTTTTGTTCTCCCATGTGAATTTTAAAAGTTGTTTTATTTCTATGTCTGTGTCTGTGAATAATATTATTGGGTTTTCAGTGTGGATTTACATAGAATCTATATATTACTTTTGATAATATAGCCAATTTTAACATGAATTCTACCAATCCATGAACAACATGGAAGGTCTTTTGCTATTCTAGTGTTATCTACAACTTCTTTCTTCATGTTTTATAGTCTTCTGTGTAGTGTACTTTATAATTTTTGGTTACATTTATACGTAGGCTTTTTAAAAATTCTATTATGAATTTTTTGATTGATATTAATATTCTCATCTCTCTCTTTCTCTCTCTCTCTCTCTTTCTCCCTCTCCCAGGTTATTTTACACACTAGGCAAGTGAATTACCTCTCAAGGTCTTTTTCATCACTTCTTTTTTTAGTAAAGTTCACTGTTGTACAGAAAAGCTACTGATTTCTATAAGTTGATTTTGAATTTTGCTACTTTATCTGAGGTGTTATCAGATCTAAGAGACTTCTGGGAGAGGCTTTTAGATCTTTCAATCTTAGGATTATGTTATCTGAAAATGGGAATAATGGAATAATTTTACTTCTTTCTTTGCTTTTTGTATGTTTTATACTTCTTTCTTCTGGATTACTGCTGTAGCCAAGATTTGAAGCAAGATATTGAATAAAAGGCTTATTAGTTGGGTGTGGTGGCACACGCCTCTAATCCCAGCACTCGGGAGGCAGAGGCAGGCGGATCTCTGTGAGTTCAAGGCCAGCCTGATCTACAAAGTGAGATCCAGGCCAGCTGGGACCAAAGGGAGACCTTGTCTCAAAAATATAAAATAAGGAATTGAATAAAAGTCTTATTGAATAAACATCCTTGTGACCTTCCCGATTTTAGCAGAGTTGCTTTCAGTTTCTCTCTATTTAGTATACTAGTGCCTACAGACTACCATCTGTGTACTGAGGACAAGTCTGTGTATCCATGATATATACTCAAAACTCTAATATCTATATTGGGTTAAGGAGTGAGAATCAAGTGATTCTAAATTTATACTAAGTTTTCACGCTCTTAGACCTGGGTCTTTCATAATACCTGATACAACTACTTTTCTTTATAATCTCAGATGGCACAATCACCAACTGCTGTGCCGTCACACCTCACTGTACTTATAACTCATCAGGCTCCCACTGTCCTGATTGGCATCTTCCACTCAGTGACTGTGGTAAGGAGTCTGTAGAAACACTAATCCAACATTTTTCTTCCCCAGAACAGTTCAGCGTAAACAACAAATCTTTTCTCATGATGGCACCTGCAAGCAAGATGTGCCTCAACTGAATGACAGTTGTTGGATTAACGAACTGCTTGCTGATTGGATTTGAGGACGTTTCCACAGGAAGAGACTCATGCCTGGTTCTATAAACCTGTTCAAGAACTGTGGCTAGCAAGGTGCCAAGTGAGAACCTACTACCATTGTTTCACTAAACAGCCATGATGTTAGTCTACCTTTTGAATATTCATATCTATGGTAGATTTTAACAATGTGCAGCCTTCATCAGAGAGGTTTTGTACTGTAGTGGGTAGCAGTTAATGCAGAAACCTATAACTGGTCAAAGTACCAAGATTAAGTGATGATAGAGTGCTTGGCCCTAAATGGGATAGCGATATCACCCCCTCAGGGGTGATATCATGGAAGAAGGGGTAGAAAAAAAACGAAGAGCCATAGGATAGAGAAATGTAGCAAGATGTCTTCTGGACCTGATATAAATGTTGCAGTCATGAACTCACCGAAGCTGTGATTATCCACACAAAGTCTTCACAAGATTATACTAATCAACATTTCATCATGCACGGGTGAAGAGCCATACCCTTCCCTAAAGGACTATTTCCTAGTAATGGTTGTTGATAATAGGATGCAGTTTTCTTCAATGGTGTAGCCACCAATGAGTTTCCCTTGCTCCAGTAAACAACCCCCCCCCCATGGTTAAGGGAGAAACTGTAATTAAACTCAGTGGGCCGCACACACAAAGAAGACATGAAAGGAGGGGGACCTTTGTAAGAGGAAGAGTTCCAGCAGGAGAGACTGAGATGAGAGATGGGAACAGAAGAGAAGAATAGTACTAAAATTTATTATATAAATGTATGAAACTCTCAAACAAAATAGTACCTGGCTACAACACTCTTATCATTTGCTGGACAATGTTTTAAATTTCTTTTCTAGAGCTAGCTTTTTGTTCAAAAGGACTCATTCTTCTATGGTTTTAATCTGAAATGTCCCAACAGTCTCATGTTTGACTGCTTGTTAACCAGGTGGTGGCACTAATTTGGAAGGTGCTGGAACCTACAAAAGTTTGGCCCTACCTGCAGAAGCGGGTCAGTGAGGAATAGGGCTTTGAAGGTTATACCTTAATCTTTGGCTCCAATGTCTTCTCTGCTTCCTGTTCTGCTATGATTCAAGAAGCTTCTGTCACATGTTCTTGAGACCATGCTATCTCTTCCCTGCCAGAATAAGAACTTCTGAAACTGTGAGCCCAAATAAATCTTTCCTGGGGTAGACAAGTTACGTGAGTAGAATGTGTGCCTAGTATGCATGACACCCTCTAGGCTCAGTCCTCAGTACCAGAACAAAGAAACAGAAAACAAAATAAAAATTTCCTTCTGTAAATTATTTTTGGCCCAGTAACACAAAAATAGCTAATGTAAAAAAAATGGTGCTTGGGGTTGGAGAGGTGGCTCAGTAGTTAAGAGCACTGGCTGCTTTTGCAGAGGGCTTGGGTTCAATTCTCAGCATGGATGTGGCAGCTAGGAACCATCCTTAACTCCGGTTGCAAAGGAATATAATGTCCTCTTCTGACCTCTGCAGCATTGCACATCACAGGTGCTCTCACATATATTCAGGCAATAAACTCATACATGTAAAATAAAAATAATTTCTTTAAAAAAATGGTGCTAACCAGCCACATGGGCATATCTCATCACTGTAATGAGATGTGTCCATGTGGCTGGTTAGGATTTTGGAAAGGGTCTGTGAGAGAGAATTGGAAATATTTGGAGATGTGAACTACCTTCTATAGTACCTAGAATGCTATAAACAGAGATTAATGGGCCATTCTGGTGGAAATTTGGAAGACCAGGATGTCAACAGGAATGTGGAAAGTAAATAATGTTCTTATACAGTTTCAGTTGGGAATAAGGACCTTATCAGGAAGTGTAAAAGAAGCTATTAATTTTAATTTTGACAAGTTATTTCTATTCTACCCACGTCATGGGGGCTCAAGGAACGATTAATTAAAAAGAATGAATTAATCTTGTGGAGAAAGACAGCATATTAGTCAAGCTACAGCATAGTTATTGCTGGCTGCTTTTAGCAAGGTTTACAGTTAAAATCAGAAGCAAAAAAGCTGATGAGAAAGGTATGAAAAGCTTTCATCATAGCTATGAAGTAAGAATGTCTTTGAAGTTGTACATAAAGTGTGTGCAAAAACAGCCATAACTGTTAAAATTAGTAATCTCTAAAAAATTAAAGAGAGGTAAAAAAAAAATTAAAAAGGGGGGGCTGGAGATAGCCTAGTGGTTAAGAGCACAGGCTGCTCTTGCAGAGGACCCAGGTTCGATCCCCAGCACCCACATGGCGACTGAGAACCGTCTTTAACTCCAGTTCCAGGGGAATCCAACACCCTCTTCTGACCTCTGCAGCATTGCACGACACGGGTGCACAAACCTACATGCAGACAATACATTCATAAACATACAAAAAATAAAAAATAATTAAAGAGAGGTTATGTTCTCTGTACTTAATCAATAGTAAATGGGCCTTAAATGGTGAAACTCTACTTACTAAAGGCTTCTGGGTATAAAAATGAAAACTTATTGAGCGACATTCCTTTCGAAAGGGAAACGCTGAAAGGAGACATTCTCTGTGCTGGAAAAAAGATTCTCTCCACTGGAAAAGAACTACCTGGGGGAATTTTTTCCAGGTTCAATAATGCAGGGACTCAGAGACTGCTGAAAAACCCTTCAAAGGGTACAATTACTTCTCAAGTTGGCAGTAGAACTTATTTTTTTCAGACATGCAAAATAAAACAATTACAGGGCCTTGGAGATTTGCACCAAGACTTTTAAGGAAAATGTATAGGGCCAGGCAATGTATAACACAGTTGTATTTCCTCCAGGGAAACTGAGAGAGACCTATGCCTGAGGATGAAAGGGTAAAGTCTGAGTTGCTATAGAGTTCCCCCAGGATGTTGGAGATGCCAGTAAGATGGAACATCTACTGAGGAAAGCTGTAGGCACTAATAAAACTATCTCAACAGGAAGGCCATGTGGGCTGTAAACAGCAAATACACGGGAGAAGTGCTTTCTAATCCCCTGAAGTTCGCATCTTAATACCAAGTGCTCCAGGTGCCAAGCATGAAACTACAGGATTTATGCTTCTATGTTTCAGTTTTTCTTTAGTTTGCTTTTCCTTTGTTACCCTTCCACTGCTCCCATTTTGAATGGGAATGTTTACACATGTCATTGTGTATTGGAATTATACAGTTTCTATATGTACTCATACTTAAGAACTTGTCTTCAGTTTACATAAAGACTGGACTTTTGAACACTGTTGAAACAACTAAAGCTTTGGAGACACTGCAGATCCTTCTCTACACTTTGGCCATTTGTGACCCTTTGGGGTCATTGCCCTCTGTTGCATGAGGGAGCTCCATTAATGAGAGTTGGCAGAGGCATTAGTATTCTTTTCACCTGTGCTGGATAGCTTTAGTGTCAACTTGACACACCTGGGTTGAGGGAGCCTCAGTTGGGGAATTGGCTCCATTGGATTGGCCTGTGGCCATATCTGTGGAGTATTGTCTTGATTAATGCGCAATGTGAGAGGGCCCAGCCCACTATGGGTGGTGCCACCCTGGGCAGGTTGTTGTGTACTGTGTAAGAGGGCAGGCTGGGCATGGGCCAGGAGAGCAAGCCAGGGGAGCAAGCCAGTAAACAGCATTCCTCCATGGCCTGTGCTTCAGCTCCTGCCTCCAGGTTCCTGCTCTGAGTTCCTGCCTTGGGCTCCCTGAGTGATAAACTGTGACCCAGGAGATGTGAGCTGAATAAACCCTTGTGTGCTTCGTATTAAACAGATTTTGTTTAAATCCTTGCTGTACCATTTATTAGCTGTACAATGCCTTTTGAGACATTGCTCACATTTAAAAAAGAGAATAATATCTCTTTGTAGAACTTTTTAATTGGTATATATAATGACCTATAGAGTCTGAATTGTATCCCTAATTGTCCTTCAGTGTGAGTCTATCCACTGAGTCTACCAAGACTCCCATTCCTGTAAGACAGTCTCTCCCCTTGCCAGTAGACATCAGTGGCCAAAAGTTCCTTAGGCTGGGTTGAGACTTCTTACCCACTTCCCCATGTCTATGCCGGAATTTTGCTTAGTTTGTGCTTGAGCTTGCATGGGACTTTCGCATGATGTCACAGTTGCTGTTAGTTCATATGAATAACTAACTGTCTGGAAAACTCCTTGTGGTTATCCACCCCCTCTGGCTCCTCTTCTGCAGTTATCTCTGAGCCTTGATAGGGAAAGGTTTGAAATAGGTGTCCTAGTCAATGATAAGAACTCTGTGGCCTCTTGTTCTCTGCACATGGCCCAATTGTGGGTTTCTGTGTTAATCGCCATCTGCTGCACAAGGAAACTTCTGTGGTGAGAGTTGAGAGATGCATTCATCATATGTGTAGAAGTTGTTTAGAAGACATTTCACTTTGGCTTAAGCATTTCACAAACACTTACTCTCTGCATTTAACCAACTCTGTAGTAGTCTCCATCTGTTGGAAACAGAAGCTTCTTTGATGAAGAGTGAAAATGGGAAAGAGTGAAGACTGTCTTGGCCAGTCAGGTACTCTCTGGGAACCTCAGTGGGACAGGGTCAACATTGAAGGATAGTCAATGGTAACATTGAAGGATAGTCAATGGTAACATTGAAGGATAGTCAATGGTAACAACAACGGTAAATTCTAACCTTGTAAAATTTTTATAATAATTTAAACGTGGTATCAGTCTGAACTTCAGTTTTATGCCATTAATAGTTGGATCAGATGTTTGGAATGTTCTAGGCTTTATTTTTGATGAATCTTTGATTCCTTTTCCTGAACCTCTAGTGTGTAAAATTTTCTCTGTTTTCTATGCCAGATTAGTGGGGTCCTTGAGTTCTCCTTTTTATGTACTCTAACCCTGTTTCGGGGAGAAGCCTCACTTTTAGGGCTTGACCTATCCACATTAGTGGATTAAGTCTTAGGCTTCTCATTCTGATCTATACTCCTCTTTGGGATATCAAAGGGCATGACCTCAGAGAAAGAGTATTCAGACCCCAGCCTATCTGAGAGGTATAGTGAGGAGACATTACTGATTATTCTTAAATATATACTAGCCAGTAGATTGTGTATATTATCTGCTTATGAGGATTATATTAGTAAGAAGAGAAAGAACATAAATCCCAAAGGCATTCCCGGACACAAACCATAGCCAGAAATTGCAGGCTATCAAAATGAATTGAGCTCATTTCCCCCAACTCTCCTGTTATCTCAGAGAAACTCAATCCAGGAAGCTAATAAAGACCTTCTCATCTCCTTCACTATGCCAACTCCTATCTACCATTAGGTAGAGAGACAATAGATAACAAATGTTTATTGATTCCCAGCTAGAGAGAGAACACCTGGAAACAGAATCGTGGTGAAAGCCCCTCCCGGCAGGTGTAAGTCAAAACAACTAAGATAAGTTGGGTCTGGCTGGCTAACGGCATGATTCAGGAGGCCCAAAGCAGGGAAATGTTACTTGTCTCTTACTGAGACCTCAAGAATTAAGCAATTTGTAAGGTCAATGGAAATAAAAGAGGAGAGACCCACTAAGTAAGGCGAACATACTAAGGCTAACAGGAAGAAGAAGAAAAAAAACATTGCTGGGAAATACCCAGTGCAGTGACAAGTAGGGGTCAATAATACAGAGGTCAACTGCTTGTAGCATATTATTCCAGAAGTTAGGGCAGGAAGGAGCCAGCAATGAAGCCAGGATCTGGCAGTCTCATACAGGATGGAGATCAGACTGAAAGAATCTGAGAAATCCTAACTACGGTGATGGAAAAACAAAGACTAAAACGGAAGCCAAAATCCAAAGCCAGGTAATGGTTCACTTCACCAAGCAGGGAAGAGAGCAGTGTCAGCAATTGGGTCTGACCTCACTCATGTCTGAGACACTTCTGATTTTTAAAGTGACACGTATTTAAAGAAAGTCCCAGGAGCAACATGAAAAATAAGGAGAAGAAAGCAGGGACATAAGGCCATGCCAAAGACACTAGCTTTGTGAGAAAAGAAACAAGAAGGGCGGCCAAATAATGGACTAGGAAACTACAAACTCTCCTAGAACTGCAATAAAGAACCAGGTGGAGAGTTGGTAACTAGATAGCATGCTATATAATATAAGGTACATTGTTCCATGCCCTATTCCTAAAAAGGCTCTTAGAAATAAAAGTGAAAAAGGATAAGGGCTGGAAATGGATGCAGTTCAATTATACGGAGTTTGACTAGTATTCTCAAGGTTACTCCTTAGTACTAAAAAAACAAAGGAAGAGGAATAGACAGTGGTGACTAGTGGCATCCAATTGCTATCCTACCAGTGATTTTCCCACCTGCAAAGGTAAAAGCCCAAGTGGAAGAGGGCACCTTTCAAATCTCTCACTGATTTCCACTTCTAAAATCCCGAGGTGAGGGCTAGGCACTGTGGGGGGCTGATGCTTATGTCTCCTCTTCCAAGCAGCTAGAGTAGTGTGGACAGTCATGTTGTTAGATAAGTGGGGTGAATGGAGGAGGAGGAAGGCCTGGAGCTTCGCCTTTCTGCCATATCAAACTGTGTGAAGTTTATCAAAAGTGCTATGTGTTTTGACCCTTTGATACCTTTGCATATTTTGCCTGTATCAGTGACTTTTCAGGTTGCTGTGATAATGCATGACCAAAGTCACTTGAAGAAGGAAGAGTTTATTTCACTTACAGTTCCAGAGGATACAGTTCATCAAGGCAGAGAAGGTACGGCAGCAGGAGCGGGAGACAGCTGGTCACATTTTGTCCAGTTAGGAAGCAGAGTGCAATGAATTATTTTGCCCAGTTTGATTTCGTCTTCATTCAGACTGAGACCCCAACTGAGAGAATGATGCTCCTTGAATTTAGGGTAGATATTCATACTTCAATTAATATAACCTAGATAATCCCTCTCAGACATGCCCAGAAATTTGTTTACATAGTGATTCTAAATCAAGATTCGCCATCATAATGCTCTAGGCTTAGATTCTCTTTCTTACTGCTTGCTGAAGACCAAAATGTTACCTATTCTTTTCCTGCTTCCTCCACCTGTTACTACTCACCATACTCTTAAGACTTCTATTGAGCCGGGTGTGATGGCGCATGCCTTTAATCCTAGCACTCAGGAGGCAGAGGCAGGTGGATCTTTGTGAGTTCAAGGCCAGCCTGGTCTACAAAACCAGTTCCAGGACAGCTGGGGCTATAGGGAGACCCTGTCTCAAAAAGACCCCCCCCCCAAAAAAGGCAGAGGCATGTGGATTGCTATGAGATTGAGGCCAGCCTGGTCTACAATAGTGAGTTCCAGGCCAGCTAAGGATACAGGGAGACTCTGTCTCAAAGAAAAGACTTCTGAATTGTTGATTTACTTCCCTCCAACCCTTGATTATAATTTATAAATCCATTTTGAGAACCCAGTAGAAAACATATATTTTACCTCAAAAACTGCATATATTCTTGTATATAGAATATATAATAAACATAATATAATAATATATATATATTATATATAATATATATAATAAAACATATATAAAAAAACCGATAGGTTTTTTTTTTTCTTTTAGCTCTGTGACGTCTCCCCCGTGAATATCATCCATTAAGTCTCAGTAATAATCCATTTTGCACTCTGAGCACCAAGAACAATTATAAATGCCCTACTGTTGATCCCACCCTCTCCCCTCATGTTTGCTGGAATTCTAGAATTCATCCAGGGTGGCTCTAGTTTGTATACTTCCCCTCACTTTCATCATCCCTAGCCCTCTAATTCCAGTTTAGATCAGAAACTAACTTTGTTCTAGTAAATTTTCCTAGACATCCTATTCAAATGTCTATTTGGAGATGATTTGAACATATTTTGGGTTGAAAGGAGTGCATTCTATTGCAACTGAGTTTTGTGGTTTTCCATCCTAGTACATAATATCAAACTGTGGTTAACTTCTTGACCACCAAACTCAGCATTGCTACTACATCTACTTGACATAGTCTCATGAGAGAAACTGTTCAGGACTATCCTTCCTAATTTTTGCCTCTACCATGGTCATGGGAGGGGAATATGTATAATTTTACAACTAAGTAGAGACTTTGTAGACATGCCTGTCTTTGATCATGGCTATGCTGTTTTCTTGCTCTGGGACCTGGGGAGGTCACTAGTCTTCTAAGCTTCAGTTTCTCATTAAAATGGAGTAACAATGACTCCTTGGTAAGGTTAACTAGATCATATTAAATAAGGTGAGTAAAGAAAATATTATCATCAGCATGATAATAAAATATAAACTTAATTGTACGATAATGAAAATTTGGGAATTTTTTTTGATTGTTATGACTAATAGAGTCTAATATGGAGTCATTTTTTTTTCTTTTTTTTTTTAAGAAACCACTCAGACTGCATTCTCTCTCCCAAAAGAGAAGAACAATCATCAATGGCAAGTGGCAGTTGCAGCAAAGCAACACCTAGAGCCGGCTTCATGCTCAGGAGGGAATGCTACGTCTCCTCCTCGTGGTTTCTGGTACTCTACACAGTCAGAGAAACTTCTCCAGTAACATACTATAGAAATGATCCCTGAAAGTATAGTCTTAATATGGAGTCTTAAAAACTAGGCAATCACTCAAGAGGATCTGAAGAAGTCCTTGGTAAGTCATGGAAGGATATTTTTTGTAGCAAGGAAGATTTGAGGAACATTGTCAATGAAAATGAGGGTTATGGGTGGGCAGAACAAAAGTTTCCAGTTAAACAGGAAGAGGGAGCTTTCAAAAATTAATGGAATCTCTTGTTCTGAAACCATATCCTCATCATTGAAGACATGGAAAAATGCTAATATTGCTTGAGAGCAGAGGATTAGTCTAAAGGGTACACCAAATCGCCTGCTGTAGAGAAGCTTCTTGCAGCAGATGGAGATTAATCCAGAGACTCACAACTGGTCTACATGCAGAGAATGAGAGTATGGTGCACAGCCCTAAACTGGACAACTATATCACACTCTCTCCTCCTAAGGCTCAGGGGTCATTGCAGAAGAGGGTTAGGAAGATTGTAAGACTCAGAGGTAGTGGATGAATACAGGAAAATTGTTTTCTGTACACAACAGGGCAGTTGAACACATGAACCCACAGTACTTGTGACATGTACAAGACCTATGTAAGCCCAAACTAGACAAAACCCCAGCATGGATGGGGAGGTGGGCAAGAAGCTGGGCCCTAGCTGAAGAATTGGCAACTAATAGCTTCTGGTTGAGGGGAAGTCAGTTTTCTTTAAGAGTGTGACTGCAGGCAAGTTGACCAGTGTCCAGGAGATGGACACACACCTAAGAGCATTAGGGGAACACAAATTAGACTCAATAGGCCTTAAAAATAGAGGACATGAAGTGAGGGGGTAGGGAGGTGGGGATGTATCTCAGAGGACGTGGGGAGGGGATCTGCATATGTGAAAATACATTGAAATCCTCAAAGAGTAATTAAAACTCTTTTTTTTTTAATTTTATTTATTTCTGTATGTGTATGAAATCGCATCTTGGGATTTTTTTTGACAGAGTTTCTATGTGGCCCAGGCTGACATCAGTCTTGGGATCCTTAGTCTCCTATATCCTGCAAGTACAGTTATACACTTTTTCTGGAGTGAGTGTTAATGTACAGATTCCTAGACCTCAACTCCAGTGTTTTTGATGCAGGTGACCTAGACTATGGCCTAAGTATTTGGATCTCTGACCCATTTGAAATTGGTATTAGTTTAGTGACTAGACTTTGGCAAGTACTGTTGCAGACTTAAAAAATTATTAAAATACAAAGTATGTTTTGGCAGGTCTTATGTGGGAACTGAGATGCTGTAGTATCAGAGCTCTCCCAAATGATACTAATGCTCAGATCCATGGGTCACATTTTGAGTATCTAAAGACTAGATTTCCAGATGACTACGATGTGTGCTAAGTGTGAGAAAACTGGTTCAGTGTGACTATCTCAAGTTCTCCAGCTTGGGAGCTCTTTGGCATCACTGGAAGTGAGTATAAAACATTATTATGGCTGGGCATGGTGGCGCATGCCTTTAATCCTAGCACTTGGGAGGCAGAAGCAGGTGGATCTTTGTGAGTTCAAGGCCAGCCTGGTCTACAGAGTGAGTTCCAGGACAGCTGGGACTACAGGGAGACCCTGTCTCAAAAAGACCAATAAAAACCCATTATTATGTCATGTTCACACATATATTTCCATCTATCTGTATAATAACCTTAGGGGAAAGACAGGTAAATCTGTATTTCAGACATCTGTCATTTCCCACTGCAAGATTTAATTACTTATATAGGAAACTTGGTCAGTAGACTTTCTTAGATGATAGATCAATTCCTTATGGGGCCCAAGTACATGTGATAATATGTGGGTAAGTTAAGAAAGATTAGTAATTTACTGCTTGCACCTATGCTGAGAGTATCTAATTATCCTAGATGAGCCTATTAAAAGCAAGACAGAGTAAAAAAAATTAAGAATTTCTTGAAGACATGTAATCAATTATTTCTGAATCAGAACCCCCAGACTGTGTTCCCACATATTTGGGGAAAACAGAGAAGATAGATTTTTCACAAATAGTTCAACTTATTTGGTATTTATCAAAATTTGAGGAGAATAACATAGCTGGAATCTCATAGGAGAAAGTCTTTCTTCTCTGCTAAGGCTTTTTCTGAGATGGCTCCAGTTAGTTGTAAACCTTGAAAAATTGAGAGTGACCACTGTTGTGGGAAGATTTTTGAAAAATACTACCTATGCTTTAGCAGAGTATGAGAGGTCTAAGAGAATTCTTGGCTTCTTATGCATCAAGAACTGTAGCAGCATTTTGCAATATTCATACAGAAGGGTGAACTGGAATAGCCAACTGTTCCAGGAATTCTGGCCTTTAAAATTTATGGCCTTTAAGATTGATTGAGCTTAACACCTGGGGTTGTACTCCAAAGCAAACAGCGGCTGCTTCAGACTTTTCAGAGTTCAGGAGACACATGCTTGGAACAGCCTTATTCTCAAGGGATAAGAGACAGGAGGAAATGCACGTGGGGCTGGTGAGGGGAAATCCCTGTCTCCCTGTCTGGAAGGATTCTTTCCTTCCCAACACAGGAGACTTTCACCTGCATGTCTATGGCCTGTTACAGCCACACACACACACACACACACACACACACACACACACACACGGCCTTAGGTGTGGAAGTTTTTTTTTTCCCACTTACTATGTTGTTCTAGAGACTTTATATTTAAATCAGTTTTAAAATAAAAACACCAGTCAGAAGCTGGGTGTGGTGGCTCACATATGTAATCTCAGCACTCAAGCGGCAGAGATAGAAGGATCAGGAGTTCAGGAGCAATATCAGTTATATAGCAAATATGAGGCCAACTTGGGCTATATATGACCCTTTCTCAAAAAAAAAAAAAGAAAACAAATAAATGGACAAAACCTACATGTAGTCCCGGTATGAAGGAGGTATACAACCTTCACCTGTGCTGAAAAGTAACAGTACAACGGAATGGACACTGAGCTGAGAGTCATGAGACCTATGTTCTAGCCAGGCGTTTTCACAAAAGTACTCTATGAACTTAAGAATCTTCCAAAACAATAATCCTCTGGTTTGAAAAAAACTCTGGAAAGACTCAGAAAAAGATGCAAGACATGTATGGCAGAGTGCATGAATTCAGGTGGGGTTGGGGGCATGGGAAGGGAAATGAGTCTAAATTGGATTGAGAAATGATGTATGAAAAAGTTTAATAACAATAAAAAATATATTTAAAAAAAGAAAATTCTTGCAAAAAAAAAGAATCTTCCAATCTTCAGTTTCACCATTTGATAATATGATTGAAAGAATTGAGGGATCTGTCTCTGGAAGTGATAAGCTTAGTGATCAAAAATCAGGACATGTTCTGCCGCACTGATAGAAAAAAATGGAGTTGGGGTAGGGATAAAGTGATGTAGCAGAGAGAGGAAGCTTGTATTAGAGAGTGATAGACTGTAAAGATAATCCTGTTGCTGTCCATAAAAACAGTGTTATCTTTGTGTATTAAATGGACACATTAATTTAGCTAGGCTGGCTGGCTAGGTAACTTGAGGAATTTGCCTGTCCACAACTCTTCCAAGAGCCAAGGTACATCCTCTGCCCCCAGCCAGTTTTCTATATGGGTTCTGGGTATCTGAACTCATGTCCTTGCACTTGTGTGGCAAGCACTCTACTGACTGAGCTATCTCCCCAGCAACATAGTCTCCTGAGACTGAAGAAAAACTCTTAACTGTGAGCCCTTATAAAGACAAATTACAATATAAATAGCACAGAGTAACCATTCCCATTCCAAAAGGGAAGGATAGAGGCACAGCAAGGAAAGATGAAACAAAGCAAGATCAAAGTCCAACAGGGCAAACAGCAAACCCTGCAGGTGACTGTCTGCATCTGGGGCTCTGGATGGGATCAAGTATCCCCACCTCCAGTTTTGATACATGCAACACAAATAACTTCTTTCCTGGGCCATTTCCATTCTATGTATGATGTTTTTCTCAGCAGAGATTTTATTGTACTGGCATCTCCCACAATCTGGAGTCTCCATTACAATTTAGTCTTCATGATCCCAGTTTCATGTAATGGCCTCTCAGGGCCTCGTTGCCTGTACTATGATTCTTCCACACACTGCCTTGCCTCACAGGCTTTCTGAAACCTTGGGAAAAGCTCCATAACTCCCTTACTATTTTATCTATCTTATCTCCAAAACTAGTACCATGTGGACAATGTTGCCAAGTTCTGCTCCCAAGATAAATGTATCCTGGCTCAACTGCACAGTTGTAATGTCTTATGTATGTTTTGAAGCTGACTCTAAGAAAATACATTCATGAACAGTTGTTTTCAGCAGAGAAGATTTTCAGTGTCATTCTCAGTTCAAGGTTTCTTCTTAAAAATGGTTTTTGATTTATTTATTTTTATTTTATGTGTACGACTGTTATGGTTATATGTATGTGTTAGGTCCAGGCTTCCCAGAATCCCAAGGGGCACACAGGTGCCCACTTCCTCCAGAAGCTGTCAATCTTCTGACTCCTTCCCCTGTACCTGAGGCCCCACCCCATGGGCATAAATGGGTGGACCCCAGCCACCATCTCTCTCTCTCTCTCTATTTCTCTTTCTCTCCTTCTCTCTGCCTCTCTGCCCCCTCTCTCTGTCCTGCTCCTCTTTCTGCCCCTGCCCCCTGCCATGCTGTCCAGTTCCACCATGTGTCTACAGGCAGCTCACGCTGGCTTTCCCACATTGAAGTAAAGCATGTTCCTGGAGTGAACTAAGCCTCATGTGCCTTTTATTGGGGTTTGTGCTTTTTTATAACCTAACAGTATGTAAGTGCTACAGAGGATGGTTGTTAGCTGCCATATGGGTGCTGGGAATTGAACCTGAGACTACTGCAAAAAAAGCCAGTGCTCTTAAATGCTGAAGCTGAGCCATCTTTCCAGCTTCCAGGCTCTCTTCTTTTGAATTAATTTACACTTTCACAAGTTGGAGCCTTCCAAGAGTTGGGTGTTACCAATCATGACACCTTTACTATTGCCCCACAGCAGAGCACTAGGTTTCTCTTTAATGGTGTTAATCTGTTTAACAATTACAACTATTTTCTCAGTACTCACCTTGTTTGTGACTGTCTCTTTTTCCCCTCCTTCCAAAACTGCATATTGTTGGCTGTTTTAATTCTATTTTATGCTTCTCTCATTCAGTCTCTCTCTCTCACAATATAGACCTGGATAACAGCAGTGAACAGTAATAATGATAGCCTCAATAGTCTTGCCCTGAAATTTCCTCTTCCAAAAAAAATTTTAGTCCAGTTCTTTTGAATACAGCCTCACTTAAGTTATCAGCACACAAGTAGAAAGCAACTACATTCTTTACCAGTTTCTAATAAAACTGAGCTCTATCCTAGTTCTTCATAAAGTCTCTGTTTTCTCTCTGAAGCCTCATGAACCAGGACTCAATTTTCCACATTTTTTCTCAGCATTCTGATCTTCCAAATGCATCAGAAGGACTCATGAAGTTCTGCATACTGAATTCTAGAGCATGTAGACCATAGAGCTCCACACTCTTCCACATTCCTCCACAACCTAGTTCTACAGGCCTAATAACCACACAACCAAGCTTATTACAGCAATAGCCCCATTTCATAGTAGCAGTTTTCTAAATTAGTTACTCTTCTTATGATGTGACCAAATATCTGACAAGAAGTAACTTGACGGTTAAAGGGTTCGTTTTGGCTTACAGCCCATTATAGAAAGAAGGAATGTGGCTGTGAGGTAAGTCACATTGGGTCCATAATCAGGAAAGCAGGGAACAGGCAAGAAGTGGGGTCAGACTACAGAAACTTAAGGCCTATCCCTTGTAACCTACATCTTCCAGTAAAGTATTATTTCTTAAAGGTTCCACAACTTTCCAAATCAGCATCACAAGCTAAGGACAAAGTTTTGAAACACATGAGCCTATGAGAAACATTTCACAATCAAACCATAATTCTTGGTATTTGATAAGTTCTTCGAAACAACAGGAAAACTAGGTACTATGTTGAAAAAGGTTCTGCTTGCAGTGGTCTTCTTCAAACTCATTTGGTAAACAAATTGTGTGCATAAACTTAGAATCATAGTTATGCTAAATATATACATACATATACATATATATGTATATGTATATATATACATATATATGTATATATATTCATATATATATAGAATCATAGTTAGGCTGAATATATATATACATATATATTTTTTTTAAATGTATTAGGTAACTACCATATCATATTGTTCTGTTATAGGATGTTAAAAATAACACATTCTGGAAAATTATAGATACATTGATTTCACAAATTTAGCTCACATCTCATGCCAATTAATTTTAAAAGTAATCTGTGGGAATGACTTTTCTGTGAATGATAAATGAGAATCTTACCTAAATTTGGAACCTCCCATCGAAAAAAAGCCCAGACCCAGATGGATTCACAGCAGAATTCTATAAGGCATTTATTATTTTTATTGATACTTTGTATATTTCATACATCATCTTCCAATTCAGTTCAGGCATATTTCCCTTTCCCTTCCCCCCTCCCCACCCCACTCCATCCCAGATCATGCATTCTGCCATAACTTTTCTGCATCTTTCTCTCAGTATTTTTTTTCATTTTTTAGCAATAAGTGATAATTTATGAGTACAAGCATCCTTCATGTAAAACCAATTTGCAGGCAGTTGTGCCCAAACCCACACAGCCCATGGGTCCCACCATCCAGCGGGGGGGGGGTGCTTGTATATTCCATCAAGTTGATCAAATGAGAGTCCAGAATGTGTTATTTTTAACATACTAT
>VZQC01001522.1:1454097-1467969 GCA_009823505.1 Rhizomys pruinosus | reverse complement strand
TGCTTGTTGTTGGTGTAAAGAAAGGCTACTGATTTTTTTTAATTTTTTTAATTAATTTTATTTATTTCTGTATGTGTATGAATGTACTGTCTGCATGCAAGTCTGTGCACCCGTGTCGTGCAACGCTGCGAAGTTCAGAAGAGGGTCTCGGATTCCCCTGGAACTGGAGTTCTCCTGGAATTGGAGTTTCAGACGGTTCTCAGCTGCCATGTGAGTGCTGGGGATCGAACCCGGGTCCTCTGTAAGAGCAGTTGGTGCTCCTAACCGTTACATTCATACACATAAAATTAATAAATTAATAAATAAATAAAAGAAACATGAATTACTAATATTTGTGGCAATATGGATTAACCCCCAAAACTTTATATGAAATGAAAGAAGCCAGAAATAAAAGATTACATATTATATGATTTCATCTTTTGAAATGTCCAAAAAAGCAAATCTACAAATTTTTTAATAAGTTTCCTAGGGTTAGGATAGAAATGTGGATTCAGTACAAATTTGTACATAGGATATTTTGGTGATAATACAAATATCATAAAATTGTATTATGGTATTAATTGTATAACTATGTAAACAGAAAAATAGAATGAATTTCACATTTAAAATATTAATTTTTCTACAAATCAGAGCTAAATAGATCAGTATTTAATAAAATGCTAATGATAAGCCTCAGCATAAAGATGCACACCTGTAAGCCCAGCACTAAGGTGGGTGTGGTGGTTTGAATGAGTGTCTCCCATAGGCTGTAAGTATTCAGACATTTGTCTCCAGTTGGTGGCACAGTTTTTGGAGGTCTTAGAAGGCGTGGCTGTGCTAGAGGAAGTATGTCACTGGGGGCAGGCTTAGTGAGTTTAACAAGACTCGTGGTCTCCAGTTGATCTCTCTCTGCTTCCTGTGCTCTTTGCGAGATGTGACCCTCGGAGTGCTGCTCCAGCTCCAGCCGCCATGCCTCCCGCCACAATGGACTCTAATTCCCTGGAACCGTCAATCGTAAACTCAAATAAACTCTTCCTTTTATAAGTTCCTTGGTCATGGTGCTTTATCACAACAACAGAAAAGTGACTAATACAGTGGGGGAGGCAGAAGGGTTACAAGTTCAAGTCTAGCCTGAGCTGAGCTACACAGTAAGCTTAAAGCCAGCATGGGACACATAGTGGGAGAATTTTTGAAAGACTTTATGTTTGAAAAAATTAATAATGGGGGGGCTGTAGAGATGGCTCAGTGGTTAAGAGCACCAACTGCTCTTGCAGAGGACCTGGGTTCGATTCCCAGCACCTACATGGCAACAAAGAACCATCTTAAACTCCAATTCCAGGGGAATCCAACACCCTCTTCTGACCTCCGCAGCATTGCATGACACAGGTGCACCTACCTACATGCAGACAGTACACTCATATACATAAAAAATAAAAGAATGGTGAAGGGGATTCCATGGTAATTAAAAAAATTAATGTTGAATAAATTGTACTTAAAGATTGTTCTTACAATTCTAAGCAGAACTCTTCACATATAAACTGTAAAGAATAAAATATTGCAAGAATTTTATGTTGTTTACATTCACGTTTTATCCTTTGCATCAAATACAGATTCTTAAATATATATTTTATTTTTGATAACTTCATACATGAATAATTTATTTCTTTTATTTTCATCCCTCCCAATCTACCTCCAATTCCTCCCATGTCCTCCCCATTCCCTATCAAATGTTTGTCCTCTTCCTTGATTACTAGTGTTACATGTACATACATGTTTTTATATACATATATATTATATATATGTAGGTACTAATGTGTGCTGACGGTCATGCAAAGCTGGCATTCCCACAGAAGGACTTTGGAATTCTGGGACTTTGGGAGAGGTGGAGATGTACAAAAGGCTGGACGTTGAACGTTCTCTTCCCATGTCATCACGGGGGGCAGAGGTCCCTGAGTCCAAGTGGGGACTTTGGATTTACATGGGGGGAAGGGAGCTGCTACTTGGTATGTAAGTCATTTCCATTCACTTTGTAGGCAAGCCTGAGTTAGCTGGTTAGACTTCCTTGAACTGTGGTTTGGAGAGCCTATTTTGTGGGTCTTGGGAACCCAGGGGTGGGGGAGGTGAGATCCACGTTCATGGGCATCTCTTGGCTGGAATCTAAATTACAAATTGGCATAGTCACAGCAGGATTAAACAGAGCCATGGAAGGGTTTGGGAATAGACAAGCCAAAGACTCAGGAAAAGTGATGAAACTTTCTTGGTTATGGAAAAAGATGCCAGTAACTGAAGGAAATATAGCTGAAGGGAAAAACTGGACAGAGGAAATTTTTGATATGGTTAGCCATCCCTGTAGGCCTGATGTGGGTAGCAGGCATGGCATTAGGTACAGTGAGATGCATAAGTAAGGGTGAGACCACCCAAGCAAATGATGGAAATGGGAGAAACCTCAGGATGGAAATCCATGTGTAGGTGGTATGGAATAGCATGCCTGCTAGACCAGTGGGGTGCACCATGCTATTACAATGCATTGAGGTTGCCAGAAGGTTTAGAACCTACCAAGCCCTGGGAGTTATGCACCAGGAGCTAAGATATCAGAGAGCCGCTGTGGTGGCAGCCTGGCCACTGCTGTGGGTGATAAGGAATCTCTCTGAGGCAGAGGTGGTAGATCAGAGGGAAACTGGAGATGTAAGAGAAAAGTTAGAGCAAGAGAAAACCAACCTCACCAGTAAGTTGCATAAACGGGAAAAGGAGGTAGAAGTGTCAGCCTGCCACTTTTTACAGCCAGGAAAAAAGAGAGACAGTAATAAAAAGGAGAATGACGTAGGAGAAGCACCAGATTCCCCTGAGGTTCAATCTTTGATACAATGAAGGGAAAAACCCATGTCTCAGTTTCAACATGTTAATGGTAGCTTTAGCGATGGCCCAGAGCAGAAAGCTAAGGCAGTCAGGGAATACTAAGCATTAGAGTTGTTGAAATTGGGAAAAACTTTCAAGCAGGCAGTGAAGGAACCCCTCACCACCTGGCTTGTAAGGCTGTGGGAACTGAGAGTGGGTAGAATTATTTTAAGTGCTGCAGAAGCAGGAAAGCTGAGTAATATAACCACCCATCCTGCCTTGGGACATAAACTGCATAGCCTGAGACAGCATCAGGGGATAAGTCCCTAATGGATTGTCTAATAACATCCATTAGGGACACCTGGTCATCTGCAACAGAAATTCCCCTACATACCAGGGGGTGGAAAGTGATAAAACAGGGGCAAAGTCTACTAAGAGAGCTAGGCATTAGGAAAGCAATATATATTACTCAGTGTACTGGGCCAGACAGAGGTGTGTTTACCAGTGATTTAAGAAAAAGCCTGATTGAACAAGGACCTCCAGAGTGGTATGAAATTTTAATGGCAGTGCTGAGCTGTAGGAAGATCCACTTTGAATTGGGCACTAGTTCTCAGCTAGCACCCCTCAGGGCACTGACTGGATGGGAGTCAGGGGATTTCTCTGACCCCACCCCAAGGAGGAGCAAACAGTGTGGCCTAGGTCCATGATGCTGGTGGGGCGGCAGTATGCAGTGGAATGGAATTGGAGGGCCTGTGATTGGCTCTGGAAACTGACTTCATTTTGCTTATAAAAGCAGGCTATTGGGGCTGGAGAGATGGCTCAGCAGTTAAGAGTGCCAACTGCTCTTGCAGAGGACCGGGGTTCAATTCCCAGCACCCACATGGTGACTACGAACCATCTTTAGCTCCAGTTCCATGGGAATCTGACACCTTTTTCTGGCCTCTGTGGCATTGCATGACATAGGTGCACCAAACTACATGCAAACAGTACACTCATACACATAAATATAATAAATAAATAAAGTCACCAAATTAAAAAAAAGCAGGCTGTATGTAGCAAGCAATAAATCAAATTCTCTATTAACATCATTATGGAATTCCCAGCTATCATTTTTTTAATGTTTTCATATACAGGCCAAAGCAGGCCTGCATTTCATTCGGGCAGCGAGTGGGTTGGAAAGAGGTCCCAGTGAGGACCACCAAACTGGATAGCTGGTGTTGTGAGTGGACATAGGCTGAAGATAGGACAAGAGCCATCAGCCTGAAATTCCTGTCCAGGGTTGAGAAGTCTCTGGGCAGGTGGGAAGTCATGGCCAAGAGTGGAAATGTGTCTCATTGTCCCAGGCTAAGGGCCTGAGTTGGATATACCTCTCGGACCAGGCCACAGAAGTAGCAGACTGGTCTCTGAGCCGAGAGGCCTGTTCCCTACAGCAGCTGCAGGCAGGTTCTGTGTTCCCCTTCCCTTAGCAGGGCCGCATGGTACCCGTTCATTACAAAGAAAGCTTCCTACACTGAGCCCCTTGACAGGACAGAGTCGGTATGAAGTAAGGAAGGCTATGTTGAATATAGGTGACCTAGGCCAGCATGTAAAATATGTCTGTGTGAAGCAACCTAGAGGAGATATGTAAAGGATTAAACAAAAAAGGAATTATGCTTGGGTTAGTAGGAGGCAAATGTGGCAGGATCTGTGTAAGGACAAAGTTCCTAAAGAAAAAAAAATTATAAAAAACCAAATTCTCAAATTCTGTACTAAAAATCTTCTGGAAGGCTTTAAAGCCTTAGAAACAGTTCACAAGAGGTGTACAAAGAATAAAAACTGTTCATGGGTGGATAATGAACCCCCCAAGTTAAACAGAGTACCTTTCTTAGCTGAGAAAAATCATGCTGGTGGTAGAAGCAGTTTGCCTGGCTGGGGCCTCCCCCAGAAGCCAGATGATGTCAGTAAAAAGAAAGCAGATGTTCTGACTACAGACAAAACTCAGGCCCAGAGCCTGCCTGACCCAGCTAATCAGCAAATACAGCAAAGACAAAGGAGAAATATCCCTCCTTAGCCTGTGCAGGGCTAGGCATCTTGAAACAGTCCCAATAAGTCTACCAAAATTAAAGGAATACAGGGAGGCTATGGAAAAACAAACAAACAAACAAACAAACAGGATACTGGATGGATTTGAGAAAATGATGGCAGGTGCTGAAGAACTAACTAAATTAATGTCTCTCATTTGTGCTGTTGTACCCATCATGAATCTTTTGAGACAATATTTGGCACAAATAGATAAAATCTTCCCATGATATGTTGGACCTGGTTTATGTTTAATTTAACACCTAATGTTAATGTCTGACTGTTTTACAGATCTGAGACCAGTTGGAAACATATCCCATACACCTGAAGGAACAAAGATTAAAAGTAAATTCAGTGAGGAGGGGTACCAGGGCCAGGTTTAACTATGGAACCTTTGAGAGCTTTATGGTTAAATAAGACACATTGGTAGATAAAGGCTTCAGTACCAAGCATAGACTGCCCTGCTAGGAGCTATTGTCTGGGTAGGCTCTGAAAGTCCTTCAAAACAAAGGCTATTTGCCTGTGATGTTGGGTGATGATGAGGCAAAAAAGGATGTTAAGAACCTGCTGCTGAAGACAACATGAGGGGCTGGAGAGATGGCCTAGCGGTTAAGAGCGCCGACCACTCTTGCAGAGGACCCGGGTTCGATCCCCAGCATCCACATGGCGGCCGAGAGCCGTCTGAAACTCCAATTCCAGGAGAACTCCAGTTCCAGGGGAATCCGAGACCCTCTTCTGACCTCCGCGGCGTTGCACGACACGGGTGCACAGACCTGCATGNAAAAAAAAAAAAAAAAGACAACATGGTATTGGCATGAAAAGGAAAAATTGTGTTAAGACCTTGCACTGCAAATGGACAGTTAATCTTCATGATGCCAGAGAGTGTCATGCAGATATCACTGGAAGGAAATAGTCTCAAAAGTTCTGCAAAACTATTAGGCTAAACTTTACTTGCCTGGGAGAGTGCAGATAGTGGCTGCCTAATATTTGTGCACCCCCAAAAATGTCTAATTAGATATATGGCCCACTCCTTTGGAGGGTAGGATTCATGACTGATACTGATACTCCCTAGGGGTGGAAAGCTTTATAGGCCCCATTTAAAATCTATAATGCCAGGATTAAGATACCATCCAAGCATTTATGTTTGTGCCCATAGAGTAACTGGTCATAATAGTTAATGTTTATTTAGAAGTCTGTGCTTCTGGTTATTTGTGTTTTATTTAGTAGAGATAAAAGGGAGACTCCAGAATGAGCCAATGGTTCACTGAGGACAATTTGCTGTGTCACCTAAAAGACTATCTCCCACTCTTCTGAAACCCAGGGACTCTTGTGGAAGAGGTTGGTACATCCAGTTTGTAAGGCCCAAAGAAGGGGCGTGGAGTGTAGGATAAATTATTTCTTCTTTGAAATGGGCTCATCACCCTAGTTTCTCCTGCGGTGCTGACATATGCTGACATTAGCACAATGTTGGCATTCATGAGATGCTGCTGTTCCCGAGATGCTGGCATTCCCATGGAAGGATTTTGGTAAGGGTGGAGACATATAAAAGGCCCACTACATGAGCTGGATGCTCTCTCACCATGTCGTCATGGGGGCAGAAGTCCCCTAGTCCCTGTGGGGACTTTGGATTTACATGGGGTAAGGGAGTTGCTACTTTGTATGTAAGTGATTTCCAATAAATTTGGAGGCAATCCTGAGTAAGCTGCTTAGATTTCTTTGAACTGTAGTTTGAGAGCCTTTCTTGTGGGTCTTGGGAACCCAGGCGTCGAGGGAGGCAAAATGCCACTTGCATGGGCATCTCCCCAGTGGAATTTTAATTACAACATATAAAATGCACTGAGTCCATTTAGTAGTGTTCACTTGAGACTGGATAATTTTTCAGGGAGCTAGTCCTTGCAGAAATATGATTCTACCTCTTGGCATCCATTGATTGCCTGTAGCTCTTCATATTAAGGGACCCTGTGAAATCTGCCCCATCCACCTTGGTATGTCAACTGGCTTTGCCATTGTGCAGACTTTGTTAGGCTACCATACTGCAGAGATTTCAATGATGTCACTCCCTTATATGTCTATAATGTATTAACTAGCAGCAGGTATCTTGTCCCTCTGCCTCTTGCATTTTTTCTGCCACCTCTTCTGTGATGTTTCCTGAGCCTTAAGTATAGAAGTTACATAGCTGATGTGTCACTTAAGGCTGGGGATCTCATAGTCACTTATTCTCTACATTTGACCAGCTGTGTAACTTTGTGATACTTTCCATCAAATACAGATTATTCATGAAGTGACAAGTTTACTTTGTTGATATGAAGAAAAATCTCACAAATGCTAAAATTTAATATCCATAGTTTGTCCATCATTTTCCAATGTTTTTGTTTGGAGTTTTACTTCTTGGGTTTGTTTTCAGAAGTGTCTTACTATGTATTCCATGCTGGCCTCTAACACTCTTCCTGCCTTAGTTTCTTGACTACTAGAATTACAATTATGTAACACAACACTCACTTTTTTCAAGTTTTTAAAAACGTAGTCCATGAAAAATGTTGTTAATTCTCTGACAAATCAAAATCATGTGTACATTTTCTCAAATGAAGGATGCTTGTACTCACAAATTATCACTTATTGTTAAAAAAAATGAAACAAAACAAAACAAACCAGAAAGATGCAGAAAAGTTATGGCAGAATGCGTGATCTGGGATGGGTAGGGGTGGGGTGGGGGAAAGGGAAGGGGATATATGCCTGAACTGAATTGGAAAATGATGTATAAAATACACAAAGCATCAATAAAAAAAAGAATATGGAAGAACAAATCCAGCCTCACAAAGCTGTGTAGTTAGAAAAGGAAATACAATATTTAACATTTGAGGTAATTGTGGACTTTTTAAAATATCACACCAAAAATTTATAATTGTTTTTTAAAGGTTACCTAAAATGTAAAATCTAAAACCCTGTATAGTATCATTCCATATTCTGATACATTAAAATCCATTTGTCTTTAAAAAAAAAAAAAAAGAAAAATGTTGTTAATTCTCTGACAAATCAAAATCATGTGTACATTTTCTCAAAACAACCATAAAATTTCAATTTGCAGAAATACTTTATCTGTAATTTCTATTTTAGCATGCAAAATAATGAAAAAGACATTTCTTCAAGTAGTTTTATATATTTAATATAGTGAATGGCTTTAATTCCATCAATGAAACTTTTAAAAGAAACCAAATTTTTAAAACTATATGTGTAAACAGTAAGATGACTTTTTCTACAGTTTAGTGCTACTGCCTTGCTTCGTGCTAAGACAGCATTAGTATCATCCATAACTGCTTTTAGAATATCAGTGCAAATATCAATAAAAGAAAAAGCAAATAATATCTTGATGCCATTAGAAAAATAGTTTGGACATTGAAGACATCCTAAAAAGAATGTCAGGAGCTCTGAGGGAATATGAATACCACCTTTAGGACTGCAGATTTAGATAATTTCATGCATGTGTGCACCAGAATATATTCATTAAATTCTTCAATGTACAATTATTTCTAACTCTAAAAATCTGGAGACAACCGAAATGACCAACCAAAAAAGTTAATAATAAACTTAATTACACATTAAGTGTATTGGAATACTCTACAGTGTCGAATTAACCTGAGTGGCAGCTAGTGCTATGGATAGATCTCAGAAATGCAATGTTCATAACACGCATCTCAAGACATAATAGATTAACATAGACCTGATTCATCCTCCTTTAATATACATGTAGAAAGCTTAAGAAAACATGCAGAAAAACGGGTTTCAGACATTAGACAATAATCAGCATAGAACTGACCATATATGATATATGAAGGAAATTTTATGAAGTAGCTCAGCCCCAATATTGCTCAAATATTCTGTACATTGAAGAAGATAGGGCACTGCATTCTGGATAAGGTGAATAAAGAAATATATCAGTGTATGGATGCTGAGGCAGCTAGAAATTATTGGTCAAATTTCCATTTAAAAAAAGACCTATACTGCTCGTGTGGTGGTACACAGTTGTTATCTCAATACTGGAGAGCCTAAGTCAGGAGGAGAACCATTTGAGCCTAATGTGAGTTGAGTAGTGAAATCCTGCCTCAAAAAGTAAGGAACAAGGAAAAGAAGGAAGGAAGGAAGGAAGGAAGGAAGGAAGGAAGGAAGGAAGGAAGGAAGGAAGGAAGGAGTAAAGGAAGGGAGGGAGAGCTATAGGGTAGATTGGAGGGAGGGAGAGACAAGGAAAGGCAAGCTATGCAAAAAACAATGTTTCAGAAATTTGCATAGGGATCTCCTGAAGTCTATGGTGGACAGTAAGACATGCACACACACAAAAATGAGACTACAAGAGACTGAGCAAAGAAGAAGCAGAAAAGTGTGATCGGAACAGTTCCCAAAGCTCACATAGATTTGGACAATTTTACAGATATGACCTACAATAATGCAGAGTCCTTATTGACTGTTCAGAACTTTCAGTAGAAATCTAACAAATACCATACTTTAATAACATAGCTTAAGTATCAATTGAATAAAGGGGATTCTAAATTTGTACTAACAAAGCATAAAAACAAATATCAAACATATCAAACTAAGCAAGTAATTAAACTACTACTAGAAGATTGGTCAACACTCTTTAAAAGAAGACAAAATTCAGGCACTCAGCAAAATTAAACATTAAAATGCAGCTTCTTATTAAAACTTATTAGTTCAGGTATAGTGAGGTAGTTGGAAAATGTGACTCAAAATTCCATTAAAAAAAGACTATACTTTTTCAAAGGCATGAAAATATAATTCACAATTAATAAATTAGTCAATATAAATAACTCATAAATGTTAAATATGATGGATATTGCAGATATTAATGATTTTTAAAAATAGCTACATAAAACAATGTGCATTGAAAGTTGCTAGAGAGAAGGGACAAGTCACATATAAAAGCAGACACAGAAAACTGCTGACTTCTCACTGTAAATCTTAACAGCAATAATGGTTTAGAAAAGGTACTTCAAATTTTGAAAGATCATAATTTCCAACCCACACTAATATACCTGGCAAAACTATCTATCAAAATTGAAGGAGAAAGAAAAACTTTCCATAACAAAATCAGGCTAAATAAATTTATGATCTCCAAACCAAGCCTACAGAAGATAATGGAAGGAATACTTTGCATGGAAGTGAAAGACCAACACACCCTAGAGGCTAGAGGGAAAAACTAAACAAGATTAAGACAGGCGATACACACACACACACACACAAAAAAAAAATGACTAAGAAAACACTCGAAACTATAAGAAAAAAAATGACAAGACCCTATATACACATTTCAATAATATCTCTGAACCTTAATGATCTCAACTTCCCTGTATAAAGATACAAAATATCAGGTTTGATTAGAAAACAGGATCCTTCCTTTTGTTGCCTCCAAGATAGGAATAGACACAATTGTAGAGTGAAAGATTGGGGGGAAAAAGGTCTTTGAAACAAGTGGGAGCCAAAAATACACAGACATCATGATTCTAATATCTGACAAATAGTTAAAAATCAAATCTAGTCAGAAGAGATGAAGAGGATCACTTTATACTATAAAGTATCCAGAAAGAGAAAATTACAATTACTAAATATTTATGCACTAAACATAGACTCACCCAATTTCATAAAACAAATACAGCTAAACATAAACTCACAGATAAATCCCAGCATAGTAATACTGGGTGACATCAATATTCCACTTTCACCATTAGACATATCAACCAAAGGGTCACATTAGAGTTAAGTATCACCATAGGTCAAATAGATGGACATCTAGAATATTCTATCGAAACAGAATATAACACACATTCTTCTCAGCCAGCCATGGAACTTTCTCTAAAATAGATTGCATATTAGAATAAAATGAAAATCTCACCAAAATTGAAGCTAGCATTACCCTGGTTCTAAAACCAGGCAAAGTCACAACACAAAAAATAAAATTACAAACCAATCTCCCTGATTAACATAGATGCAAAAATCTTCAATAAAATATGGTAAACCAAATTTTTAAAACACATCAAAAAATCATTCACCATGATCAAGTTAGTTTCATTCCAACCAGGCAGGGATAGTTCAACGTCTGTAAACCAATAAATGTAGCCCATCACATAAATGGTCTCAATGACAGAAATTGCATGATCATCTCGATAGATGCCTTTAACAAAGAGCATTTTCTCATGATAAAATCCACAGATAGACTAGGCATAGAAGGAACATAACTGTACTTATTAAGGCTATATGTGACAAACATAATACCGACATTATAGCAAGTCAAGAAATATTCAAAGCATCCCCACTAAGATCAGGAACAAGACAAGGTTGTCCAAACCTGTTCAATACAAGGTTTGAAGTCTTAGCTAGAACAGTAAGGCAAGAAAAAGACATACAAAGGATACAAAGAAGAAAGGGAAAAGTAAAAATATGCCTATCTGTGGATGACATGATTCTACACATAAGAAACCTTAAATACTCTACTAGAAATCTCCTAAACCTGATAAACACTTTCATCAAAGTGGGAGGTAACAAAATCAACGTATGAAAACTAGTAGCCTCCTTAAAAAAAATGATAAACATACTGAGAAATAAATCAGGTAAAAAATCAGTGGCCTCAAAAAATAAGATACTTTGGAATAAACCTAATTAAAGACATAAGAAACATCCACAATGAAAAGCTTAAAACATTGAAAAAAGAAATTGATGAAGACGCTAGAAGACAGATTAATGTGAAAATGGCCAACCTACTAAAATCAATTTACAAATTCAATGCAATCCCTATCAAAGTGCTGCCTTGATTATTCAGAAAAATATTTTGGTTTTTTTTTTTTTTTGGACTTTTTAAGACAGGGTCTCCCTGTAGCTCCTTCTGACCTGAAACTCACTCTGTAGACCAGGTTGGCCTTGAACTCACAGAGATCCTCCTGCCTCTGCCTCCCAAGTGCTAGGATTAAAGGCATGCGCCACCACGCCCAGCCCAAGAAAAATATTTTTCATTCAAATAGAAGCACAAAAGTTAATAACCAAGACATTAAATGTAAGAATACTTCTAGAAGTATAATACCTGACTTCAAGTCATACTACAAGGCCATAGTGATAAAAAGTGTAGCACTACCATAAAAATAGACATATAAATCAATTTAATGGAATGAAGAACTCACATATAAGTTCATGCAATTATGGCCACATAATTTTTGACAAATAAGCCAAAAACATACATTGAATAAAAGACAGCCTCTTCAAAAAATGGTACTGGGAAAACTGGTTATCTACATGTGGAAGAACAAATCTTGATCTTTACCTATTTCCCTGCATAAAAAAATCTATTCCAAATGGAACAAAGACCTCAATATTAGACTTAAAAGTACAAAAATACCATAGGATTAAGTTGGGAGTACACTTAAACATATACCAATAGAATCTGGGCATGATGGTGTATGGTTTTAATCTTAGCATTTGAGAGGTAGAGGCAGGCACATCTCTGTGAGATCCAGATCATCCTGGTCTATATAGTGAGTTCCAGGACAGCTGTAGCTATAGGGAGACCTTGTCTCAAAAACAAAAAAAGAAATAGGAATTAAGTGGGGACTTTGTGACTGTGACTCCAGTCGCCGAGGAAATAAAACAATCAACAAGTGAAATCTCATGAAATTAAATGTCTTTTGTTCCACAAAGGAAGTTATTAATACAGTGAATAGGTAACCTATGTAATGCGAGAAAAATCTTTGTCAGTTATACATCTGACATCTGATGCAGGCTTAGTATAGAATAATATACAAAGACCTTAACAAACTAAATATAAAAAAAAGCAAACAGAGATCAAGATAGTGGCTCCTGGGGGGGTGGCAGGCACAGCTTGAGCAGCTGAGGTAAAACCGGGGGAGGGGAACCTAGCCCCCCCCCACGCTGTGAGCGTTGAAGAGCACTAAATGTGGTCCGAGGGCATTTGGACCCTTGGTGACTGCAGTTTGGGGCTGCAGACATGGCCAGAGGGTGTCTGGAGACAGCAGAGACAACCCTGGCAGGGGCGGGACCTCTCTCCTGCTGAACCCAGAATTAAGAGGAGACTGCTAAAGGACCCACCAGTCCATTGCAAACAGAACTTGGACAGTCCCAAGAGTTTGATGTGTCACCTCAGAGAAAAAAATGAATCTTATATCTCTCACTCTCTCACCCTCCCCTCCAAAGCCCAGGAACTCTTGTGGAAGAGGTTGGCACAACAGATTGTAAGGGCCTAGGAGAGGAGTAGTGAATTTTGAGATCACAGCAAAACCAGGCTGGATTGTTTTTTATTTGATCAACATGTTTGTGTAAGCAAACCTCTTCAACTGGGCTTGGGGACCCTGGGTTGTACAAAAACTGAAGTCAGATGTTAACTAATTGGGGATATATGGACACTCCTTATGTATATTGCCTATACATACTTACTGGTCAAATCAAAAATAAAAAAGCAAAAAAAAAAAAATCAGAAGCATTACAGGGAACATTTTTCTATGTGTAGGTTGCTCCAGGTAACATTTAGTCAAAAGCATCCCAGTTGTTTAATTAGTAGAACGCATTACTCGTGAAAATGGAGGAAGGTAATATGGTGGTAGAAAGGTATAAATACAGAAGGAAGTAGGGGGAAATGGAAGAGGAGCAGGAAGGAAGAAAAGGAACAAAAGCTAAAGAGAATTGGGAAAAAACACAAATAGAAACTTACTGTTTTATAAGCTTATTTAAAAATACAACTTAAAATAAGAATTTTGATGTATGTGCCTTCCAGGAGTGGATAATGCTCCTCCAAGAAACCATAGGTTATTAAACAAAAATTCCAGTGCCAGGTGTGGGGCATTTGCCTGAAAGTCATTGACTAGGAAGACCTTCAAAGATCCCCATGTAAGACAGGCTATTGTCATTGCTCTTGGTTTCATAGAGCTTAGATAGCTGTGTCCCTTGAGCTTTGCTGCTGATATATATATATATATATATATATATATA
>VZQC01001522.1:1435669-1446520 GCA_009823505.1 Rhizomys pruinosus | reverse complement strand
TGTCATTGACCATAAATTAAAGGAATACCTTATTTACTCTAAAGTGCTTCTTGGATGGTTCCTATTCAGGCACCTTTGCCATGGACTCACGACAATGACATTGAACTGTGTTCAGATGTTAGTTTGGACTATACGTAAAAATCTCCAGCTCTAGAATTGTCAGGGGCTGTCTATTAAGATACCAGAAATAATTTTATTTCTGTTGCCTTCTGGTTCACCCTTTCAAATAAATACCAGTGTCTGTAACTTAACATTTAATCCATTGCCCTGCCTTTTCAGTACACACTTCATTTGGTAGATTACATTAGCAGTGAATACATTACTTTGGACTGTGGTCTTTGCCTTTCTCAAGTCTAGATATGATTTTGTATTCTGGACCATGGTATGGTCATAGTATGTGTTATGGCAGATCTTTCCAATGGCTGTAGCTCAAGAATCAATTTTTGTAGTAAAAGCCTCCCTGTTGGATTCTGGGCCACCACACTTGGCTCCCTGAAGCCTACTTTAAGCTCTGATTTTAAAATATTTTATTTATTATTTTTATTTTATGTACATGAGTGTATTGCCTGCATGTGTACAAGTGCATTCATATTGTGCAATGTCTGAGGAGGTAAGAGGAGGGTGTCAGATCCCCTGGAACTGGAGATACAGACAGTTGTTAGCCACCATTTGAGTGCTAACCATTGAGTAGGAAGTGTTAGCTGTTAGTTGTTAGCCACCATTGAGTAGGAAGTGAGTCTGCTGGAAAAAGACCTTTTCTTTGCTCCACTCATGACCAAGGGTCCTCATTGAGTTGATGATGTCGAAGAGGACAGGCCCACTAGAGTGGATAGGGAAAGAGGACAAGGGGGAGGAGCTGAGGCCTCAGTGATACGAGGACATGTCGACATGTCTGATGGCCGGCAGCCAGCTTATAGCAAAGCTTCCTTAAGGGACTCAAAGTCTTTCCCAGAGATCAAGTCCTAAGTATGGTGGCTGAGGGCAAAGTCCTAGAACAGTCAGGGATCCAGGGTCCTTCTGAAAAATAGATGCTCCCTGACTTACGATGAGGTTAGCCATCATGCATTGAAAATACGATGAACTAAGCTGGGGTGGTGGCTCACACTTTTAATCCTAGCACTCAGGAGGCAGAAGCAGGCAGATCTCTATGAGTTCAAGGCCCAGCCTGGTCTACAGAATGAGTTCCAGGACAGCTGGGGCTACAGGGAGACTCTGTCTCAAAAAAATACAAAAAACATATGATGAACTGAAAGAGCATTGACTACACTTAACCCACCGAGCATTCTATGGTAGCAATTCAGCTGATTGTTGGTTGATTGCTCTTATACTCACAGGGGTTACTGGGAGCTGTGCACTGCTGATGCCTAGGATCATTGCTGCCTCTAGTTGAAGAAAAAACCCAGTTAAACACCCCAGTATGCTTTCTACTGAAGGTGTCTAGCTTTGATACCATGTAAGGTTGAAACATTGTATATCAAGCCATTGTAAGTCAGGACAGTTTGTATTTCTTATCAAAACAGATAAGGTGTTATCAACTGTGCCTGAGTCCGGGATATAATTGCTCTTAAGCTTCTTGTGAACTTTCTAGAAACCTAAGTGAAGTAACACAGTCCTAGAAAAAAAGGCAATGGTTTCCCTCATTTGTGAATGCTAACACCAAATCCCCAGTCGGCAGGCAAACTGAGCAACTTTATTATTATATTTCATTGTATCTGAAAGCAACTGTGCTATTATAATGTGAATCTCTCTTTTTTTTTTTGTCTTTTAGAGACAGGGTCTCCCTGTAGTCCCAGCTATCCTAGAACTCACTCTCATACACATTTCTTAATCAAGTTTACACTCCTCCCCTCCCCATGCCTCAACGAATCCTGTCCCCTTGCCCATTCCTCATGCATTCTGCCATACATGTTAAGTCCAATCTAGTTAAACATTTGTACCCAGATGTACTTCAGTGCAAATTCATCCACTGGAGTCTAGTCGGCCTATCTAGAAATCGTAAGGTCTAATCTCCCTCACCCAATAATAATCAATGTTCAAAAGTTCCAAGCCTAGGACAGGCCCACTGTCCATTTCCCTCACTCCACTCTGGGCGCTTGTCTGATTGAGTTGGCATGGGTCTTATGCTTGCCACTAGTTCACCTGTGCAAGCTTCCAGTGCCCTGAAAGCCTCTACTTCCCTATGTTCATGGACAAACCCTGTCTCTTGCAATCTTTCCTACTCTTCTACAATGTGCCTGACACATGGCTGGGTGAAGCTTAATATAGGTGTCCTATCCAAGTACACATGCTCTACAGTCTCTTATTCCAGAAAACTTGGCCAGTTGTAGCCTTCTGGGTGCATAGCACTCTGTCATAAAAGGAAGCTTGACTGGTGAGAGTTGACGGAAGCACTAGTTTTCTAGTTTTCTCTCTATTCCCTGTTCCACTGTATTCCATGAGGCTCAGGTGTAGAGGTTCCACTGCAGATATGTCTAGAACTGGGCATTTCTCAGACAAATATTCTCTGCATATGACCAGTTGTAGAACTCTGCAATAGGCTCCATCTGTTGCAAAAAGGATCTTCTTTGATGAGTGGTATACAGTATACTTCTCCATAAATATAAGGATCCAGGCTGGAGAGATGGCCTAGCGGTTAAGAGCGCCGACCGCTCTTACAGAGGACCTGGGTTCGATCCCCAGCACCCACATGGCGGCCGAGAACCGTCTGAAACTCCAATTCCAGGAGAACTCCAATTCCAGGGGAATCCGACACCCTCTTCTGACCTCCGCGGCATTGCACGACACGGGTGCACAAAGTTGCATGCAGACAGTACATTCATACACATACACAAATAAAAATTAAAAAAATATATAAGGATCCGTACTTAGGAAGCATATGATAAGAAATTTCATTTGTCTGGAGAAATAGGGATTTCTCTAAGATCTATGACCTCTCCAACCATGTGTATTTAGCTGCGTTTACACTGTCACTAATGAGTTCATGCCCATTGAGAGGGCTCTAAGTCTGATTATATAGTAGTTGATTACCCCACAGATAACTCTGCCGCAACTGGACCAACAGAGGTAGTTGGCTATGTCAGTTGTGGTTATCGTGCGTCCAGCCTGGGTTGGACCACTGATTGATTTTCTCCATTAGCAGCTTGCATAGTGTCCTCTAGAACTATGAGAGCAAGATTTCGGGTGGAAGGGTTTCAGGTCAGTTCCTGCTTCATTGCTCCTAGTCCTGTCTCTAAAATATGTCCTGTCTTCAGCAGTAGGGTCTTATCTTCAAGTTCTGGGAGATAAACAAGAGATCTGCCAATATCCTGTGTTATTGGGGGAATCTCTTGGACTGCTCTGACAAACCACTCCTAGGGAGTTCTCTCTTGTCTGACACTGTGTTCCTTGCCACGCTGTACCCAGGTATACATACGCACTAATGTTCAGACACCCTGTGTACATTTCTCAGGGGGTACTGGAGACAACGTGTTTCCCTCTGGCTTCCCTAACCTCCTGATCTCAATTCATCTCTCCTCTCTTGCCCCCTCCATCCAACCTTTCTCCTCCTTCCACATTCCAAGTACCCCCCCATATCCCCACCCTCCCCCAGATAATACCCACCTCCTACCATCCCCATCTCCTGAGGTCCCTCCTCCAACACCACCATGGACGCCTGCATGTCGTCCTGCCTTCCTCCCCTCCCATCCAAACACTCCCACTTTCTGCACCTTCCCCATCTGTTTCCTACTAGCTCCCTTTTTGGGCTTTTCATGTCCCTTTCCCTTTGTGCTTCCTTTCCATTTTCCTGCCTCTTGATGTTACTTCAGGTTATGCAATCATATATAAGTTATTGGTACTATGATCTGAAAATGAGGGTGAACATGCAACACTTGCTTATCTGAGATTGTGTTACTTAGTTTAATGGTCTTTAGCTCTATCTGTTTACCTATAAATTTCATCTTTTCATTTTAATATTTTATTTATTATTTTTATTTTAGTGTATGAGTGAGTGTATTGTGATATGTATGTAAGGGCACCTTTGTTGTGCAACAACAGAAGAGATCAGAAGAAGGGGTTGGATTTCCCTGGAACTGAAGTTACAGACAGTTGTCAGCCACCATGTGTGTGCTGGGAATTGAACCCAGGTCCTCTTCAAGAGCAATCAGTGAGGTGTTGTTAACCACTGAAACATCTCTCCAGTCCCTCTTTCTGATTTTTTAATGTACACACTTAGAGCTCTAAACTTCCTTCATAAGAGTGCTTTTAAAAGTGTCGTAGAGGTTTTGTTGTGTTGTATTCTCCTTTTCCTTTATTTCAGGAGTACTTTTCTTTCTTAATTTATTCTTTGACCCATTCATCATTCAGGAGCGTGTTTAAACCCCATGAACTTATGTAGTTACTAGAGCTTCTTTTGCTGTCGATTATAAGCTTTACTGCACTGTGTTCTGATAGAATGCATGGAATTATTTCAGTTTTTGCACTTTTTGAGATGTGTTTTGTGTCCCAGAATGTGGTCAATTTTAGAGAAACTTGTATGGGTTTCTGAATAGAAAGTTTATTCTTTGGTGTTTAGGTGGAATATTCTGTAGATGTCTGTTAGGTCCATTTGATGTAAGATGTCATTTAATTCAGATGTCTCTCTTTTTATTCTTTGTCCAATTGACCTGCCTATTGGAGATAGTGAGGTGTTGATGACACCTACTATTACTGAGTTTGGGTTAATCTGTGCTTTATAGTCCTATAGTACTGTTTTTATGAAATTGGGTGCATCAGAATTTGGAGCATATGTGTTCATGATTATAATATCTTATTGATCAGTTGTTCCTTTTATTAGCATGAAGTGACCCTCTTTATCTCTTCTGGTTAGCTTTTTTTTGGTCTTTTTGAGACAGAGTCTCCCTTTAATCCCAGCTGGCCTGGAGCTTGTTATATAGACCAGGCTGGCCTTGAACTCACAAAGATCCACCTGCCTCTGCCTCCCGAGTGCTGGGATTAAAGGCATGTACCTCCACACCCAGCTTTCTGATTAGTTTTAATTGAAGTTTATTTTGACAGATATTATCACTGCAACACCTGCTTGCTTGTTAGAGCCATTTGCTTGGAATATTTTTTCCATCCTTTCACCCTAAATTAACAATACCTTGATGGTGAGTTTCTTGAGACAACAAAAAAATGTTTTTCTTTCTTAATCCTTTCTTCTACCCTGTGGATTGATATTTACTGTTATTATTGAAAGATGTGTATTGGCTACTGTCATTTTAACTTCTTTGCAATTGTGGGCCTATTTTCTGTGTCTGTTACTATACTTTGCTTTTTTTTCTTTCTGTAACCCCTTGGGTATAGTTATTCCTATCTTTAGTCCTTGAAATTGCTTCAAGTATTCATTGTAGGACTGGTTTAGTGGACATGAACTCTTTCAGCCTATTCACATTGTGAAATATTTTTGCTTCCCCTTTGATTACAATAAGTAGTTTTGCTGGATAAGTATTTGGAGTTGGCATCCATGGTTATTTAGAACAGAATACTTTAGTCCAGGCTCTTCTGGCTTTTGTAGTTTTCATCAAAAAGTCAGCTGTAATTCTGATGGGTTTTCCTTTATATGTAACTTGTTTTTTTCTCGCAGCTTTCAGTACCCTCTCTTTGTTCTGTACATTTACTATTTGGGGGGGTAATTTTTATTGAATTTTGTGTATTTCCTACAGAGCATCTCAATCAATCTTAGTCACGTTTATAGCCTCTTCTTCATTGACACCTCTATACCCCCCACTGGAATTCATATACTCTGTCATTTGCATTAAGGCCTATTGTGCCAAATTAGTGTCCCCAGATATTCCTCAATGCACATTCATCTACTGCCTAACCAGACTCTCTCACTTTAAGAAGACCAGCTCTTCCTCATGCAAAAGTAATCAGCTGCCAATATTTCTTCAATTATGATTAGAGTCTGCTGCCCACTTCCCCAGTTCCATACTGGGATTTTGTCTGCTTGAGTTTTCATGGGTTGTGTGCATGTTGACAGCATTTCTGTGTATGAGGAAGGACCCAGGAGCTTGTAGGATTCTATTTCCATATGGTCATTCACCCCCTCCCTGGCTCTTACATTCTTTATGATATGCCTGGTGAAGTTTTTGTTCTGGTCATGTCTAATTGGTGTTCTATGAGCTTCTTGAATCTGTACAGGAATGTCTTTCCTTACTTTAGGGAAGTTTTCTTCTATACTCCTGCTGAATAGACAATCGATGCCATTGGCCTGAGATTCTTCTCATTCTTGTATGCCTATGATGCATAGATTTGGTCTTTTCATGTTGTCCTTCCTGTCCTGCATATTCCATTCCTGTGTTTGGTTTTTTTTTTTTTTTTAATTTTACATAGTCTTTGCTTAAGTTCAGTCAACTTTGTCATCCAGTCTTTATATTCTTGATTTTCCATTTCATTCATTCTACTTATGAGGCTTTCTCCTATTGCAGGACAGTAGGCTGGTCTGGGTAGTTGGTGAGTCCAGGCAGTAGGCAGGCAGGTCGGGGCAGTAGGAGAGCCAGTCAGGCAGATCAGGAGCCAGGGGAAGATCCTTATCTTCTATAGGGTATCACCTATAGAGGGATTGTTCTAGTTTGTCTTCCATTGCTGTGACAAAACACTCTGACCGACACCAACTTGGGGAGGAAAGGGTTTATTCAGCTTACATCTCCTGGGTCACAGTTCATCACTTAGGGAACCCAAGGCAGGAACTCAGGGCAGGAACGTGGAGGCAGGAGCTGAAGCACAGGCCATGGAGGAATGCTGTTCACTGGCTTGCTGCCCTGGCTTATGCCCAGCCTGCCTTCTCATACCATATACAGCAACCTGTCCAGGGTGGCACCACTCATTGTGGGCTGGGCCCTCCCACACTGCTCGACAATCAGACAATACTCCACAGACGTGGCCACAGGCCAATCCAATGGAGCCAATTCCCCAATTGAGGCTCCCTCAACCCAGGTTTGTCAAGTTGACACTAAAGGTATCCAGCACAGGGATTTAGCAAACTATGCTATAGAGTTTAGCTGGTCTGGGTTAGGAAGCTAGTCCAGAGATGTGAGGCGGAGGAACTGGAACAGGGTTGGCCCCAAGGCTAGCAGGGGGAGAGGGTGGGCTAGGGTAGACTGGAAGTGTTCGGGCTCCATGGGAATGGAATAGAGACACTCCATGGGTGGGATCTGATTTACCAGGGTTGTAGTAGGGCTGGTCGGTGTCAGGCAGATCAGGGGCCAGGGAAAGGTGGGGGTGTGAACCACCTGTGGAGGGATTTAACAAACTGCTAATCTAGAGAGATGTATGGCAGAAGAATTGGAGATGGACTCGCCCCAAGGCTACTAGAGGAACAGAGTCTTAATTTTCTTTTAGGGTTCTTTCTGTTGCTAAAGTACATTGTGTGTGTGTGTGTGTGTGTGTGTGTGTGTGTGTGTGTGTGTGTGTGTTAATCTTGAACCTTGCAGCTTGGCATAATTTGTTAGTTCTAATAGCATTTTTGTATATTTTCTATGTATAAGATCCAGGACATCAACCACAAACTGTTTGATTTTGTCATTTCCAGACTGAATAATTTTATTTTGTCTCATTTTGTTTTGTGCCAGTACTGTGCCGTTTTACTTACTGTGGCTTTGTGGTATAATTTAAAATCAGGTATGTCAGGTATGTAATACCTCAAGCACTATTCTTTTTTGCTCAGGATTGCTTTAGCTATCCATTGTATTTTGTGCTTTCATATGAATTTTAGCATTCTTTTTCCTATATCTGTGAAGGGTGTCATTGAAAATTTAATGGGGATTGAATTGAATCGTTAGAGAGCTTTTAGTAATATAGACATTTCGGCACTTTAATTCTGCAAATCCATGCAATTTCTTCAGTGTCAAAATATTCACTGTAGAGCCTTTCCATTCATTAGTTAGGTTTATTATTGTACATTTTATATTTTCAAGCTATTGTGAATGAGTTTGTTGTCCTGACTTCTCGCTCAACATGTTATTGGTACACAAAGGGCTACTTAATTTTATGCTGATTTTGCATCATGTTACTTCACTAAAAGTTTTTTCTTTTTTTTTTTTTTTTTGGTCTTTTTGAGACAGGGTCTCCCTGTAGCCCCAGCTGTCCTGGAACTCGCTTTGTAGACCAGGCTGGCCTTGAACTCACAAAGATCTGCTTGCCTTTGCCTCCCAAGTGCTAGGATTAAAGGCATGCACCACCACGCCTGGCAAAGTTTTTAATTCTAAATGTTTTGTAATGGAGTTTTTAGGATTTCTTATGTACCAGATTATATTATCTGCAAATAGGGACAATTGAACAACTTCCTTTCCTGTATTCACCACTCTATTTCTTTCCTTAACCTATTGCTCTAGCTATGACTTAATGTAGTATATTGAGTAAAAGTAGAGGAAGTGGACTGCCTTGTATCAATCCCAGTTTTTATAAAAATGCTTTGATTTTTTTTTCTAAATTTAGTATAACTAAACTGGCTATAGGTTTATTATGTATATCCTTTATTATGTTGAGATATGTGTTCCATCTATTCCTAGCTTGTTCCCCAGATTGTATCATGAAAGGATATTGGAATTTGTCAAAGGATTTTTTGCATCTATGATTGTGACCATGTGATTTCTATCCTTGACATATTACATTTATTGACTTGTGTATGTTGAGGCAAACTTGCATCCCTGGAATGAGGCCCACATGGTTATGGCAAATAATATTTTATGTGTAATTGAATTAATTTTTCAAGTACAAGTATTTTTATAAAGAATTTTTGTATCCATATTCATCATCAGTGAGATTTATCAATAAGTTTCTTGTTCGTGCTGTGTTTATCTCATTTTAGTATCTGTGTAATGAGTAAAATGAGTTTGGTAGTTTTCCTTTCCTTTCTATTTTGTGAAATTGTTTGAGAATTGTGTTAACTTTTCTTCAAAGGTTTGAGAGACTTTGGCCATGAATCCACTTGAGCTTCATCTTTTTTTTTAAGAATTTTTATTATTGTTTCCATCCCATTGCATGTTACATATCTATTTACCTTTTTTATATCATCTTGGTTTCATTTTGGAAATGCCTAGAAATTTATTCATTAGTCTACATTTTCCAATTTATGGAATATAGGTTTTAAAAGTATTCCCTTATGATACTCTGAATATTATTAGTGTCTGTTGTGATGTCTTCCTTTTCATCTCTAATTTTTTAGAATGGATCTCTCTCTCTCTCTCTCTCTCTCTCTCTCTCTCTCTCTCTCTGTACGTGTGTATGTATGTGTGTGTGTTACTTTGGTTAAGGGCTTATAAACCTTGGTTATCTTTTCTTTTACAAGAACTAACTCTGTTTCTCTAAGTATTTGTATTGCTAATTTCTTTCATTCATTTTGCCATTATATTTACTATTGTTGTCTACTGACTTGGGTTTGGCTTATTCTTGTTTATCTAGGAGCTTCAGATGCATTCTTAAATTATTTTTGAAATCTCCCAATTTTTCAATTTAGGCATTAATGGCTATGAATTTACTTCTGAGTACCATTTTTCACATATCCCACAGATTGGGGTAGATTGTGTTCCCATATTGATTCAACTATAAGAATTTATATTGTACTCCTAAGTTTTCCAATTATCCATTCATCATCAATAATGTCTTATTCAATCTAATAAATTTTTGTATGTTCTGTAGTTTCTCTTGTAGTTTATTTCTAATATTTTATTTCCATTGTGATCAGATAGAGGACAAAAATCACTTGGGCCAGCAAGATGGCTCATCAGATAAAAGCACTTGCCACTAAGCCTGGCAATCTGAGTTCAATCCCTAGATCCCACATGGGGAAAGGAAAGAACCAAATTCTACATACTGTGATCTGACCCCCACATATGTACAAATATATACATACAATAAGCAAGCAATTGTAATAAAAGTAATTAAATTTTCTTGTGTTTGTGAAGACTTGCTTTCTGTGCTAAAATGTGGTCTATTGTAGAGAAAGTTCTATGGGGTGCTGAGAAGAATGTATATTCTGCAGGGCTTGTGTGGTATATTGTGTATATGCCCACTAGGTCCATTTGATTTAAAATGTCATTTAACCCTGAGGTTTCCTTGTCAGTTTCTTTTTATTTGAATGACCTATATGTTGACGAGAGTACAGTGTTGGAGTTAGTCACTAATGCTGTTTTGAGGTCAATCCACGCTTTGACATCCAATAGTGTTTGATTAATGAAATTGGACATACATAGAAGACATATAATCAAAGTGACAGAGAAAAATAGAGGAGAGAAAAGAAAATAGGAGAAAATAATAGGGGCTGGAGAGATGACTCAGAGGTTGAGAGCACTGGCTGCTCTTGCAGAGGACCCAAGTTCAATTCCCAGCACCCACATGGAAGTTAACAACAGTCTATAGTTCCAGTTCCAGGAGATCCTACATCTTCTTCTGACCTCTGTGGGCACTACCAGACATGGGTTCACTTACAAATGCAGACAATACACTCATGCACATAAAAAATAAAAATGAGGGGCTGGAGAGATGGCTCAGTGGTTAAGGGACGGGCACTGACTGCTCTTGCAGAGGACCTGGGTTCGATTCCCAGCACCCACATGGCAGGTAAGAACCATCTTTAACTCCAGTTCCAGGGGAATCCAACACCTTCTTCTGACCTCCACAGCACTGCACGACCCGGGTGCACCAACCTACGTGCAGACAGTACAGTCATACACATAAAATAATAAATAAAAAAGTAAAAATAAATAAAAATGAATTTTTTTAAGGAGGAAGAGGAGGAGGAGGAGGAGGAGGAGGGGGAGGAGGAGGAGGAGGAGGAAGAGGAGGAGGAGGAGGAGGAGGAGGAGGAGGAGGAGGAGGAGGAGGAAAGAAGAG
>VZQC01001522.1:1386854-1434809 GCA_009823505.1 Rhizomys pruinosus | reverse complement strand
TCTCTCTCTCTCTCTCTCTCTCTCTCTCTCTCTCTCTCTCTCTCTCTCTCTCTCTCTCTCTCTCTCCTCTCTCCTCTCTTTCTCTCTTCTTTCTTTGTATCCCCAACCATAGTATTCCACATTTAGCCCCCATGGATTCATACCATCTCATAGTGTAAAAAACATTAATTCCCGCCTCCTGGTGCTTCCCACAGGCTGTGTTTCTACACTGTATAGAAAGAGGAGGCAGAGCAAACCCACCCCATGTACACCTCAGCCTAGGCCACTGGGCCTGGTCTGTATTGTGAATGGGGAGACATGGTAAAAAAAAAAAATCAAACAAAAAAAAAAACATTAATTCCAGACCCAAGAAACTTAGTTTCACCATTCCAGTATTGATTCAATCTCTGAGTCTAAAGTCTCTTCTGAGATACAAGGGGAAATTCTCAACTTTTATCTCCTGTAAAATCGAAAAACATGTTACATACTTCCCAAAACAATGCTGCAAGAGGCATAGGGTAAGCATTCTTACTCCAAAACAAAGGAATAGCCAAGTAGAAAGGCACAATGGCCCAAGCAGGACAAAGCCAAGCCTGTCAAAGACTACATTCTGAAGTTTCACTACTGGCATTTGGGGCACACCACAATGAGGAGCATGACAAGCAACTTGGGTAGAACAGCCCTATGGTCACAGGTCACATGGATGCTGTCAAAATCTGATTTTGCAAACTACTTAAAATCTTCCTTAATGGGCACTGAAAATTGGTGGCACATTGACCTTCCAGATATCACAACTCTGTATTAATTCACATGGCTTCAAAAGTCTTCACCCCCCTCAAGGAATCCAACTCTGAAACAAATTGCCTGGCTTTTCAGTCTTTCAGTTCAAACCTGATGAAAGCTGCCATGAACCACACAACTTTGAATTTCTTTAGACCTTCAAAATCGGCACCATGTGGACAACGTGAAAAAGCCCACCTCTTGAAAAAGCTCATGGCCCACTTGAACCACAGCTGTAAAATCCAGGAAGCATGATTCTAGCAAATAAGAATCCTAGTAGAGCTGGGCGTGGTGGCGCAAGCCTTTAATCCTAGCACTTGGGAGGCAGAGGCAGGCAGATCTTTGTATGTTCAAGGCCAGCCTGGTCTACAGAGTGAGTTCCAGGACAGCTGGGGCTATAGGGAGACCCTGTCTCGAAAAGACCAAAATAAAAAAAAATCCTAGTAATGTGGGAGACGTGCAGATTGGGGAGGAGCTCTAAATAACAATGAAAATATATTTCATAAAATTTCAAAAGTTCAATTAAAAAGGAAAAAATTAAAATAAATTTAAAAACTGGAAAAGAAGGCTTCAAACCCACCCACAGAAATGGTAATTGTTTAACAAGACAGAAATATTATTTTGATTTGATCATTATACATTATATATACATATTACATTTCCACAATACATAATTATATGTTAATTAAAATAAAAAGTCTTTAAGAGTTTTAAAACAAAAGAATCCTGTTAGTCCTGGGAGTACAGGGAAACTTAAGGCTCTTTCCTGAAATAACATTTCCTGAAATTCCTCATTCTTATGGGCCTGTGACTAGCAGAAAGCCCCAAACATGTCTGCAATGTCCTGAAATCATCTTTACTAGTATCCTGATAATGAGAATTTTTGCTCCTATCTCTAGAAATGCTGCTCAACTACAGCATCCTTGGATTTTTACTGTGCTCTTTCCATAGTCAGAATGGTCACACTGAATTTTCTAAATCTTTTCAGTCTGTCTTTCTGATCACTGTAAAATTGACTAACAATAGTCAATAATATCCATGTTTCTGTCTGAATGATTTTTTTCTACTGGAAATCTCCACTGACAAATAAGTAAATCCATCGCCTTTAGGTTTTGACTTCTCCAAAGTCTTAGCACATGAGAAAAATACAACCAGGGTCTTTCCCACAATTTAAAAACAGTGAACTTTCCCCCAATTCTCAATAGAATCTTCATTTGTTTCTGAGATCTCATCAGTGTGGCCTTTATGGTTCACATTCTAGCAGCATTCTGATCATCTGGGGCCTCACCAGAACCACCTATAACACTGTTCCACACCATGCTAGACTTTCCCTAGCCTGCTCCTCCAAAACTCTTCCAATCTCTTCATATCAACCATTCTAAAGGCTATTCCACATTTTCGGTATGGGCTTTTTGTTACAGTATGCAGTATCCTTGCTTCACTTTTATTTAGCCCACAGTTCTGGAAATTAAAAACCTGAGATTAATTAGCCCCACTATTTTGGCCTCTAGTGAGAATGCCAAATGGTGCCGCACCATGAAGGAATTGGATGTGTGAGCAAATAGCTACATCCTATATTGCTTCATGCCTTGAGACATGATCTCTTTTTGATTTTTTTATTGTTATTAAACTTTTTCCATAAGTCATACATCATTTCTCAATCAAATCTGGAGTCGCTTCCCTTTCCACCCCCCCCCACCCCACCTGAGTCCCTGCGCTCTGCCATACAGAGACATGATCTCTTACTGAATCAGAAGTTCAACATTTCAGCTTCTGGGGTCCACGTGTCTCCACTCCCCAATGCTAAGGTTACATGCAAGTATGCAGGCTTTCAATGTGAGTGCTGGGGATTCAAACTCATGTCTTCATGTTTGGACAGGAAGTGTTTTTACTTGCTGAGCCATCTTTCCAGCCCCAGCCTTAGTTTTATTACACAATTTACTGAAGATGCTACCTTCACTTATTATGTACACTTTTGTCAAAAACATAAAATTACCTTAAACATATAAGCTTATATTAGACTTGTCATTCTGTTTCACTGAACTATGTCATGGTTTTTATGCCAGTAATATGACTTGATTACTATATCATAAAACTATGTCGTAAAGTCAAATAGCATGATGTCTTGGCTTTGTTCATTGTATTCGAGATTACTTTAGCTATTCAGGGTTTTCTGGTGATATTTGGATAAGCCTTGTACTGAATTGGTGGATCACTTTAGGGGATATGATGGCTTAACAATACTAAATATTCTCATCTGTGAGCACAGAATGCATTCCCATTTACCTGTGTCTTCTTTAAGTTCTACCCTTTATATTTTATATTGGCCCTGTACAGGTCTTTCACGTCTTTGATTAAACAATTTCTAGGCCACCACTGGAACCCCATGAGTAACTCTGCCTGAACCCTGAACCCCACAACACAGGTAGATATTCAGGCCCAAAGTCCCCCTTTCGAGCCCACACAGTGACCCCCTCCCTCAGCCCTGCCACCAAGACCACATGCATTGTTCCTCGCAAATCCAGAACCCCAAACCTCAGGTAGATATGCAGACCCAGAACCTCAACCTAGGCCCAGACAGTGAGCCCTCTCTGTGCAATGCTGCCAGGACTTTGTGTGAGCAGCTCCCTGAAATCCTCAAGCTTAGGTAGGCACTGCCAGAACCCTTCCCCTGCCAGATAGCAACTTCCAGAGCCTGTCTTCCCAGCACCAACAACCACCTCACTCACCATGCTGCCCAGAGACCATGAGAGGTCCTGAGACCTCAATTGCACATAGAGATTTGGCTTCTACCATACCCTCCTTTTCCTGAGGTCAATGTGAGACCCTTCCCTGGCCCATACAGAGCACTTCTCACTCCCACTGTGACCCCAGTTCCTGACAACCAAGGACCATCTATAGAGCCACATGAGGCTTCCACAGAATTCTGAAGACTGACAAGAATCTTCTAATTCTACAGGTTTGTTCATGGGCTAAAACATACACATATAGGAGCTGGAAAGATGGTTCAGAGGTTAACAGCAACTGCTGTTCTTGCAGAGGACTTGGATTTAATTCCCAGCACCCACATGGCTAACAACCATCCTTAACTCCAGTTCCAGGGGATTCCAGCACCCTCTTCTGACCTCTGTGGGCACTGCAGGATACAAGTACACTTACATACATGCAAGCAGTACCCTCATACACATAAAATAAAAATAATGAATAATTTTTAAAAGAAGTGCACATTTGCCCAGCAGTGTGGAAAACAGATCTGAAGCCCCATTAGCATAGAATTGACATAAGATTGAGACCAAGGACCATGCAGCTGGGCCACAAGCTGACAAGTTGAAGTAACAGCAAAGATCCAAATACCACTCAACAAAAGACTCATATATTAACCTGATCCACCCAGAGCTCAGGGATCATTGCAGACTAGGAGACAGAAAGATTGTAATTACCAAGGGCAGTATATGATCACAAGGAAACAGAGTCTTCCAGGCTTCTGGGAACTTGATCATATGAAGTTACAGCAATGGTGACAGCATACACAAGACTCATCCAAACTCAATCGGATAAAATCCCAGCATAGAACTGGAGAAATGAGCAGGGAGCCCCAAGTTTAGCCAAGAAACTTTTGGCAGCTGCTCACTGCTGGGTGATGGAGAGTCGGTGTTCTTTAAAGAAGTGACACTAGATAGGCTGGCCAAGCTACAGTGGATGACCTCATACCAAGGGACATCTGGGTACACAAACTTGACTCGATAGACCGTAACACATATGACAGAATGCATGAAATCTGCTGGGTGGGTTAGGATGGTGCAACTAGCAGAGGGGCTCTAAATATGATACAGACGTATTGTATGAAATGCACAAAAATTCAATAAAAATATATATTGAAAAAAACATATATTTTATAAAGATGCCGAGAGGGAGTGAGGGAGACATGGGAGGAGTTGAAGGGGTGGACATTATGTAAATATAGTACTCATGCATGAAATTCTCAAAAAATAAAAAATTACATACTAAAAAAATCTCCCAATTTAAAAAGCCTAGGACATTCGGATACCAGAATTCTACCAGGCCTTCAAGAACTAATACCAGGGCTGGAGAAATGGTTCAGTGGTTAAGAGCACCAACTGCTCTTGCAGATAATCTGGTTTTGATCCCCAATACCCACATGGTGGCTAAGAAGTATCTTTGCCGGGAGTGGTGGCACATGCCTTTAATCCTAGCATTCGGGAGGCAGAGTCAGGCAGATTTTTGTGAGTTCAAGGCCAGTCTGGTCTACACAGTGAGTTCCAGGACAGCTGGGGCTACGGGGAGATCCTGTCTTGAAAAGAACAAAAGAAGAAGAAGAAGAAGAAGAAGAAGAAGAAGAAGAAGAAGAAGAAGAAGAAGAAGAAGAAGAAGAAGAAGTAGAAGAAGGAGGAGGAGGAGGAGGAGGAGGAGAATCTTTAAGCCGGGCATGGTGGCACGTGCCTTTAATCCTAGCACTAGGGGAGCAGAGGCAGGTGGATCTCTGTGAGTTCAAGGCCAGCCTGGTCTACAGAGTGAGTTCCAGGCCAGCTGGGGCTATAGGGAGATCCTGTCTCAAAAAATGAACTAATAGCAATAATCTTCAAATTATTCTGTACAATAGAAAAGGAAGGAGCATCTCCCACAATTTTTTAAGAAGAGTATTACCCTGATGCCAAAACCAAAGAGCCAACAGAAAAGAAAATTATAGGCCATTCTCTCTGATGAATATAGATGCAAAAGTTCCCAGTAAAATCTGAACACAAGAACACATAAAAAAGATTATCTATTCTGACTTTCATCCCAGCACATGGGAGGCAGAGTCATGCAGACCTCTATGACACAGAGGCCAGCCTGGTCTACATAGCGAATCCCAGGCCAGCTTGGGCTACAGGGAGACCTTGTTTCAAGAAAACAAACAAAAATAAATAATAAAAAAATAAAACATTATCCACTCTGATCAAGTCAGTTTCATCCCAGAGAAACAGGAATGGTTGACCATAAGTAAATAAATAAATCCATGAAAGAAACAGACTCAAGGACAGAAACCACATGATCATCTCCTTAGATGCAGAAAAGACCTGACAAAATTTGACAACTTTTCATGATAAAAAGAAAACCAAGGAGAATCTAAAGATACAGAGGACACATACATCTCAACCTAAGAAAGAAAAACCTAACAAAGCCCACAGTTAACATCCTACTAAATGGAGAAAATCTCAGAACATTTCAACTAGAATCAGGGAAAAGAGAAAGATGTCCATTCTCTTCATTCCTGTTCAATATAATGCTTGAAGTCTTAGCTAGAGCAATAAGGTGAAAGAAGTTGATAATGGGGTAAAATTGAAAATAGGTCAAAGTATCCTTATTTTTAGTTGATATGATTCTTGTTTACCTTTTCAAGAATCAAATCTTGGGTCTGGAGAGATGGCCTAGCGGTTAAGAGCGCCGACCGCTCTTACAGAGGACCCGGGTTCGATCCCCAGCGCCCACATGGCGGCCGAGAGCCGTCTAAAACTCCAATTCCAGGAGAACTCCAGCTCCAGGGGAATCCGAGACCCGCGGCATTGCACGACACGGGTGCACAGACCTGCATGCAGACAGTACATTGATACACATACAGAAATAAAATAAAATAAAATAAAATAAAAAGAATCAAATCTTAGTTTTGCTGATTTGTAAAATTATTTTTCTTATTTCTTCTATTTCCTTCCTCATACTCACATAGAACTGGCCTGAGTCCTGCTTTTCTAATTCCTGCAGGTGTAACATTAGGTTAGTTGACAGTTTCTTCTTTTTTGATGTAGATAATTGTTGCTATAAACCCATTTTAGAATATTTTTGCTTTTGCTTCATGCTATAAATTTGGAGGTATTGTGTTTTAATTTTGCTTTGTCTCAGGATTTTTCCTCCTTTTTCTTCACCCATTGGTTATTTAGGAACATAGATTTTAAATGTGTTTTGTGAATTTTCTAAAACTACTCATTAGTGGTTCCTAATTTCATACGTTTGTAGATAGAAAAAGTGCTTGGCATGATCTGAATCTCAAAGTTGTTCAGACTAGTTTTATGGCCTAATAGATGATATATCCCAGAGAGTATTGCATATGTACCTGAGAATAATGTGAATTTTATGCTTTTGTGTTTAATATTTTATGTACACCTGTTAAGTCAATTTGGTGTAAAGTACAGATTAAGTCCAGTGTTCCCTTATTGATTTTTTTATATTGAATTCACTATGTATAGGGAAATATTACAACTTTTTTTTATTGATGCTTTCTGTATTTCATACATAATTTTCCAATTCAGTTCAAGCATATATCCCCTTCCCTTCCCCCCACCACACCCCTACCCATCCCAGATCATGCATTCTGCCCTAACTTTTCTGCATCCTTCTCTGTTTTTTGTTTTGTTTTGTTTTCATTTTTTAACAATAAGTGATAATCTGTGAGTACAAGCATCCTTCATGTAAAACCAATTTGCGAGCAGTTGTGCCCAAACCCACACAGATCATGGGTCCAACCATCCAGCAGGGGGGGCTTGTATGTTCAATCAAGTTGATCAAATGAGTGTCCAGTCTATATTGTTGTAGTTTCACCATTCACCCCAATCGCAGCCCTTACATTCTACCACGCCCCCTCTTCCGCAGGTTGTTCCCTAGGCTTAGAAAAGGGGCACAGGTGGATGAGAGGTAAAACAGTCCACTCTCTCTGGAGCTGTTGACTTGGACTCTGGTCAATTCTGGCTGTTTCCTTTCATGGGCTGACAGTTTGTCCAGGAATAACCTTTCGATCCTACTAATGAAGAACAAGCAATTAGATATATAGGTATTTAAGCAGCACTAATAGTTATGGTAGGTTACTTTAGCATAGACACATGTTTGGATATGTTAATCCATGAATTACAATTTTCCCCCCTGTTAAATATGACAGGGTCTTACTGTGGCTTATAACATCTCCTAACCTGTAGAGGATGTAAGCTTGTGGCATCAGCCATGGGTTATTTCTCCAAGGGGAGAGCCAATAGCCAATTAGATTTGGGATATACAGGCACATGGCTGCCTCTGCTGCACAGTATTTCCAGGCAGGTGAGGTGTAGCTGGTGCTGACGGTGGAGTCTTGCTTGACTCAGGGAGACCCATATTTGCTTTATTGGTTTAGTGGCCTTTGGTAACACTCTCTGGCATTCCAGAGGCCATCTGTACACTTGCATGTGTGGTCTCAATACATCCCTCCCATGTTAACGTCAGGTCTTCGGCAGCAGGGTCTTATTGCCTCTCCTCCTGTAGGTATCCCAACTTAGAGGCAAGGAGCCCTTACCTTTTGTGGGGCCTTGGATCCCCTGGCCAACATCCACCTGGTAGAACAATCCATTGCTGATGTCAGAGCTCCTGTATTAATATATTTTGCCTGAGTGCATAGCCCTAGGACTTTAGTATTATATTTGGTTCTGAACAGAGAGTAATCCCTTCCACAGTTCCCATGTCTAGTAGTCAATTAAAGAAAGCAGTTTTACCGGTTTTATAAGAGATTACCTCTACAATAGTTGTCTCCAATTTACAGTTGGGGAGCGACCTCATCATTGTCATATTTCTCCTTGTTCTATGGGTGGGAAGGCAAGGAAGTCTCTCATATCAGAACCTTTGTGGCACCTAGAAGGTAAGTTTCATTAGGACTCATTATAACTAGTTGTTACATGTAGGATCCACAGAGGGGTTCGATGTTTATGGCAATCTGAGGCTTTTCTTCCTTTGAATGTTCAGACGGGTCAGCCTTTCCGTTGCCACTTTTTGGTACATCCTACTCAATGCAAACCTGTATCTTTTCTTTCTCAGCCGTTAAGTTGGTGACGTTTTGTCCTGTTGGAACAAACAAATCTTTTCCCATAGTTAGTTTTAAGATTTGAATTGCAAGGGTTTGATGAAAAGGTTTCATGTCTTTCTGTATCCCCCCCCCTTTTTTTTAGCGTATGAGTCTCCAGAAGACAGTTGTATTATACATGACTATAGGGTGGAGTCAAGGCACAGATTTCATCAAATTCACCCATGTTGTTTTGGGTGACTATATATGATTAACTTGGGAAGCAAACTTAATTTTTACGTTAAATCATCTTAAAGAGAATGCTACAAGGTGATACTGTACAACAGAGAAATTATAGAGAACATTTGTATGTGTCAATCCCAAAGTTCTTGCTCTACAGATTTTATGTAAAGCAAATGTGGGCAACAGCGAATTATATCTCCATTTAATTCAGATGCATTACCATTTTTATCAGATTCTGTAAACCAATGTTGTTTAATATACACATGTTTACTTTTACTTTTACTAAGTCCTAAAACACCATGTGTCCTGTAGACAGTGTCTAGGCGAAACTGGGTACTTGCTGAGCTCACGTCAATTAAATATGCCTTAATCGAATATACACCCGTGTCCCTCTCCCACCCATCCCCCCTTTCCAATTCACCATTTCAGTCCATTTTCTGATGCAGTCTTTCTGTTGTTCTTTTACTATGCCTCCCTCTCCATGAGAAATATTTATATCTGGGTTGTTGGTACTAGCATCCACATATGAGGGACACCATTTGTCGTTTGTTTTTCTGGGACTGTGTTACTTCACTTAACATAATGTCTTCCAGCTCCATCCATTTACCTGCAAATTTCATGATGTTGTCCCTCTTTACTGCTGCATAGTATTCCATTGTATACATGTACCACATTTTCTCTATCCACTCGTCAGTTGAAGGGCACCTGGGCTGGTTCCAGCTTTTTGCTATTGTGAACAGAGCTGCAATAAACATAGCTGTGCATGTATCTTTGCAGTAAGTTGTGTCTTGTGGGTATATACCCAGGAGTGGTATGACTGGGTCAAATGGAAGGCTCATTTTGAGTCTTCTAAGGGTTCTCCACACTGCTTTCCATAGTGGCTGTACAAGTTTACATTCCCACCAGCAATGGATGAGTGTTCCCCTTTCCCCACAACCTCTCCAGCACTTGGTATCATTCGTGTTCCTGATCCTAGCCAGTCTTATTGGAGTAAGGTGATATCTCAGAGTGGTTTTAATTTGCATTTCCTTAATTATCAGAGATGTTGAACACTTCTTAAGATGTTTCTCGGCCATCTCTAACTCCTCCTCTGTGAAGTCTCTATTCAGATCTTTGCTCCATCTTTTGAATGATTCATTTGTTTTCTTTCTTCTTTGTTTTTTGAGTAGCTTGTATACTCTGGAAATTAATGCTTTGTCAGATGTATCTGCTGTGAAGGTTTCCTCCCACTCTGTGGGTCTTCTCCTCACTTCCTTTATTGCTTCCTTTGATGTACAGAAGCTTTTGAGTTTAATGAGGTCCCATTTGTCAATTGTCGATCTTATTTCTTGTGCAGCTGCTGTCTGATTTAGGAAGTCTTTTCCTACACCTATGTCTTGTAGTCTGCTGCCAAGCTTCTCTTCTATCACCTCCAGAGTTTGGGGTTTCACGTTGAGGTCTTTGGTCCATCTGGAGTTGACCTTTGTACAAGGTGAGAGGTAGGGGTTTAATTTCATTCTTCTACAAGTGGTGATCCAGTTTTGCCAGCACCACTTGCTGAAGATGCTGTCTTTCTTCCATTGTGTCTTCTTGGCCCCCTTGTCAAATATGAGGTGGCTGAAATTGTATGAGCTCAGGTTTGGATCTTCAGTTTTATTCCATTGGTCAACTGGTCTGTTTTTGTGCCAGTACCAGGCTGTCTTTATGACTATAGCCCTATAGTATAGTTTGATGTCTGGTATAGCGATCCCCCCTGTATTGCTCTTTTCACTCAGGGTTGCTTTGGCTATTCGGGGTCTTTTGTTTTTCCAAATGAAATTGAGGATTTTTTTTTCCAAGCCTGTGAAGAAACTCTTGGGGATTTTGATTGGGATCGCATTAAATCTGTACACTAGTTTGGGTAGGATGGACATTTTTACTATATTTATTTTCCCAATCCATGAGCATGGGAGGTTTGTCCATCTTCTGATGTCTTCCTCAATTTCCTTTTTCAGGGGTTTAAAATTTTTGTTGTAGAGATCCTTGGTGTCTTTGGTTAGGTTTGTTCCTAGGTATTTTATTGTTTTTGAGGCTATTGTGAGTGGGAAGGTCTCCTTGTAGTCCTTCTTCAATTGCTTGTTGTTGGTGTACAGAAAGGCTACTGATTTTTCTAGGTTTATTTTGTATCCTGCCACTTTACCAAAGCTCTTAATCGTTTCTAGGAGTTTTCTGGTGGAGTTCTTAGCATCCCTTAGGTAGACAATCATATCATCAGCAAAAAGGGATAGCTTGACTTCCTCTTTTCCAATTAGAACTCCTTTAATTTCCTTTTCTTGCCTTATTGCCCTAGCTAGGGTTTCTAGCACTATATTGAAGAGGAGTGGTGACAGGGGGCAGCCTTGCCGAGTTCCTACCTTTAAGGGGAATGCTTCTGTCATTTCCCCATTTAGGATGATATTGGCTGTGGGTTTTCTGTATATGGCTTTGATTACATTGAGGAATGATCCCTCCAGACCAATTCCCTCCAGGACTTTAAACATGAAAGGGTGCTGGATTTTGTCAAAGGCTTTCTCCGCATCAATTGAGATGATGGTGTGGTTTTTGTCCTTCAGTCCATTGATATGTTTGATGATGTTTATTGATTTTCGTATGTTGAACCATCCCTGCATGTCTGGTATGAATCCAACTTGGTCATGGTGGATGATTTTCTTGATGTGAGTCTGTATGCGATTTGCCAGAATCCTGTTTAGAATTTTGGCATCTGTGTTCATTAGGGAGATGGGTCTATAGTTCTCCTTTTTGGTTGTATCTTTCCCTGGTTTTGGTAGTAGCGTAATGCTGGCTTCATAGAAGGAATTTGGGAGAAGTCCCTCCATTTGTATCCTTCTAAACAATTTAAGTAGTAATGGTTGTAAGTCTTTACGAAATATTTTATAGAATTCTGCCGTGAATCCATCCGGGCCTGGGCATTTTTTGGTTGGGAGGCTACTTATTACATCTTCGATTTCTTCCTGTACTATTGGTCTGTTTAGGCTGTCGATCTCTTCTTGGTTGAGCTTTGGTGATTCCCAGGATTTCAGATATTCATCCATTTCTTCTAGGTTTTCAAACTTAGTAGAATATAAGTTTTTGAAGTAGTCCCGTATGATTGTCTGGATCTTTTCATTGTCTGTTGTGATATTTCCCCTTTCATCACAGATTCTATTGATTTGGAGTTGTTCCCTCTTTCTTTTGGTTAACTGGGCTAGAGGTCTGTCTATCTTGTTTATTCTCTCAAAGAACCAACTTTTGGATTCATTGATTTTTTGTATGGTTTTCTTTGTTTCTATTTCATTGATCTCTGCTCTGATTTTTGTTATTTCTTCTTGTCTGCTCCGTTTAGGGTTCATTTGTTGTTGTCTCTCAAGTATTTTTAGCTGCAGTGTTAGATCATTCACTTGTGCTCTTTCTGTTTTTTTAATGTAGGCACTTAGAGCTATAAACTTCCCTCTTAGGACTGCTTTTAAAGTGTCCCATAGGTTTTGCTGTGTTGTATTATCATTGTCATTCAGTTCCAGGAATGTTTTTATTTCTTTCTTTATTTCTTCCTTGACCCATTCATTATTCAGAAGAGTTTTGTTTAGTCTCCATGTGTTCTTGTAGGTTGTAGGATTTATCCTGGTGTTGATATTGAGTTTTATTGCACTGTGGTCTGAAAGAATGCATGAGATTATTTCAATCTTTTTGTATTTGTTGAGTTTTTCCCTGTGTCCCAGTATATGATATATTTTGGAGAATATTCCATGGGGTGCTGAGTAGAAAGTGTATTCTCTGGTGTTTGGGTGGAATATTCGATAGATGTCTGTGAGGTCCCTTTGGTGTATTGTATCATTCAGTTCAGATGTCTCTCTGCTTACCCTTTTTTAGTTCTCTGACTTGCTCTTTATAGTTTTTTTATTTCTTTGAGTATGTTCATGATTGTACTTCTAATATCTGTGTCCTGGGCCATCTCCAGGGGAATCCCACTGTAGGAATCTTCCACAGGGTTCATAGAGTTTGGTGTGGAATGATCCTGTACCTTTTCCATGTTGTCTCTTCTTCGTGTTCCTGGCATATGGGTTTCTCTTTGCCTGTATTCCAACGCGAATCCCAAATGCCCCTTCACTGTGTTGAAGACTTGCTTTGCTTGCCTCCATATGCCGTCGTTGTTTGTTTGATTGATTCGCTTTTCTCCTTTTCTCCTTTCTTATGGAGTGTTGACCTGTCTAAGTTTTAGGCTTTCTATTGGAAGTCTAACTCTTCCCTTTCTGTTCTGAAGTTTCTCCAAAGAATCCACTTGGACACTCCTTCGGCAATCCTAGTTCGGGGGCAGATATTGCTGTTTAGCCCACACCCTGGTACATGTGCTTCAGGTGGTCCTGGGAAATCCCCTTTATTAATCTTTTAAATACCATGTGATGTGTAGACAAAGCTTGGATAAAAAGTGAACACGTTAAAATAAATCTTAGTTAGATATACATTTTGCTTTTCAAACTACTTGACTGAACAATTCACCCCCTCCCCTTTGGCCCTTACAAATTGGCATGCCACCTCTTCTGCAAATGGTCCCTGGGCCTTGGAGAAGGGGGCAAGAGAGGGTGAGAAATAAAATGATCCATTTTTCTTTAAAGTGGCACCTCAGACCCTCAGGTCTGTTCAAGCCTTGTTTCCAATAGGTTGGCAGCTCATCCAGGGGTCTTTTTTTTATATATTAGAGAAATTAACTTCATCTATATAGTTTCATACTTCCCCTATCATAATAATCCCCCTCAGACATTTATCACTTGTTTAGACTATCTCATTATCATTATATAAATCTTTACTTAAATATTCCCATATATGAATATGGAACAGTTATTGTTAAAACACTTTCTGTGGCTTGAGGCAAGAACTTGTAAGACCTGTCCTGTAAGACCTCTGGTTATCTGATATCTCTGTAGGCATTCAGTTGCCTCTCTGAGTTAACTGTAGCTCCTGAAGGTTCAGCATATTACAATGTTTTCTTGCTTTGCCTATCTCTGCAAAGTTCCCAGGACCAGATGGACCCTTCCCTTGTGGCATTGAGCAAAATGTCACACCTCTATTTACCTGTTGCACAAACAGGAGCTCTGCAGCCCCCCTCATTAAAGCCAAGGTGGCTCACCCCTCCCTTCCACCTGCCCCCCACTTCCTTGGCCAGAGCACAGTAACTTTTGGTATATAAGCATACTGCTGGCATAAATAGAGACTCTATTCTCCCGGGCTTCCTCTGAGTCCATGTATGTCTGTCCTTATCTTTCCTTGTCTTTCTATTCCATCAGGTAACTCTCCCATGGTCTAATCCCTCCTCCTTGACAGAGCTAAGCTGAGAGATTGTCTGTCTGCAGGCAGGAGACAGCCTCAGAAAATGCAAGAAGGGAAGGACACCATGTGGATGTCAGCCATGCGTGACTAAAGACTATTCAGATGTTAATAAACTCCTACAGATCTCTAAAATGAAAATTTTAAATTATTGAAGGAGATTGAAGAAGACACCAGAAGATGGAAGGACCACCCATGCTCATGGATTAGAATTAATATAATAAAAATTACCATCCTACCCAAAGTAATATATAGATTCAATGCAATACCAATTAAAACCCCCATGACTTTTTTCCACAGATTTAGAAAAAAGTCCTAAAATTCATATGGAAAAATAAAAGACCCCAGATAGCCAAAACAACCCTGAACAAAAAGAGCAATACAGGAGGAATTACTATACCAGGCTTCAAACTATATTACAAGGCTATAGTCATAAAAACAGCCTGGTACTGGCACAAAAACAGACCCATAGATCAATGGAACAAAATTGAACATCCAAACTTGAGCTCTTGCAATCTCAGCCACCTCATATTTGAAAAAGGGACCAAGAAGACTCAATGGAGGAAAGACAGCATCTTCAGCAAATGGTGCTGGTAAAACTGGATCACCACTTTTAGGAAGAATAAAACTAAACCTCTACCTTTCACCCTGTATAAAAATCAACTCCAAATGGATCAAAGACCTCAATGTGAAACCTGAAACTCTGAATATTATAGAACATTGACAGTAACCTACAAGATATAGATGTAGGAAAGGACTTTCTAAAGCAGACAGTAGATGGGCAGGAAATATGATCAACAATTGACAAGTTGGACCTCATTAAACTCAAAAGATTCTGTACATTGAAAGAAACAATCAAAGTGAAGAGAAAACCCACAGAATGCAATTAAACCTTCAGCAGTGATACAACTGACAGAAGTTTAACATCCAGATTATATAAATTACTCACAAAACAAAGGAACAAGAAAACAAATGACTGAGTCAAAAAATGTAGGAAAGAGCTGAACAGAGACTTCACAAATGAAGAAGATTGCTGAGAAACATATTAAAAGGTGTTTGACATCACTAGTGATTAAGGAAATGCAAGTTAAAATCACTTTACAATTTCATCTTACCCGGGTAAGATTGGCTATGATCAAGAAAACAAATGATACCAAATGCTGGAGAGGTTGTGGGGAAAGTGGAACACTCATTCACTCCCAGTGGGACTGCAAACTCATGCAACCCCTATGGAAGCAGTGTGGAGAACTCTTAAAAGGCTCAAAATGAAGCTGCCACTTGACCCAGTCATACCACTCCTGGGTATACACCCAAACTATCCATCCTATTGCAGAGATACATGCACAACCATGTTTATTGTAGCTCTCTTCACAATAGCGAAGAGCTGGTAGCAACTCAGTGTCCCTCAACTGATGAATGGATAAAGAAAATGTGGTACATCGACACAATGGAGTACTATGCAGCAATAAAGAAAGTCAACATCATGAAATTTTCAGATAAATGGATGGAACTAGAAGCCATTATTCTAAGTGAAATTACACAGTCCCAGAAAAGCAAATGATATATGGTGTCCTTCATTTGTGGATCTTAGTGCCAAATTCTTATATATACCCACAGGGCCTGGAGAAGTGCCCAAATTGGAAACCAGGAATCCACTACAAGTTCTCTGCAATTGCACTAGATTCTCTTGAGTACTGATTCATCTCTCCAGCCCCTTTTGTACTGTTTGTTCTTTTTGTGGTTCTCTAATGCACTGGGCTTCCATAGAAACTTAAAAATTTGTTCTTTAGTGTTTTTTATACCAGGCAAGCCTTTTGAATTTTAATAAGGATTATCACCATGTGGAGATGACATTGAGTACAAACATCACCTTAATGTTAGTGAGTGTTCCAATTCATGAATATATAATATTTTCCATTTATTAATAGAAAGGTTTAATGTATTTTACAAAATACTTTTTAAAATTTCTTTGTTAAGTACTATACACACCCTTGCTTTAACTTATTTCTGTAGAATTTGTCCCTTTGGTGCTATGTTAAGTGGAATTGTTTTCATAAGTCAAATGTATTTTTATTGGTATCATATAGAAATACAATTTATATTTTGTGAAAAAATTTTTTTAAATCTTGATTGTAAACATCATTTTAAAAGCATGCCATTGGGCTGAAGAGATGGCCTAGCCGTTAAGAGCACCAACTGCTCTTGCAGAAGACCTGGGTTCAATCCCCAGCACCCACATGGTGGCTGAGAACCATCCCTAACTCCAATTCCAGGAGAACTACAGTTCCAGGGGAATCCAAGACCCTCTTCTGACCTCCGCGGCATTGCACGACCTGAGCGCACAAACCTACATGCAGACAGTACATTCACACACATAAATAAATAAATAAATAAAATTAAAAAAAATATTAAACCATGCCATCCACCAGCTGGCTTAGCTGCATGGAATTGTACTCATTTATGGTGAAGACATTGTATATTAATGTTTTCATTGCTTATGACAGACACTGCCTTTAAACTGCTTAAGCCAGCTGTACTGAGTTATTTATTGGGCTTTTCTTTTCTCCAAGTTGGCTTTTCCTTAAATAATGTGTTTTACTTACATAAAAAAGACATGAATTAAATTTTAAAGGATAGAGAGAACTGGGAAATGATATAAATGCTATACAAAATATACTATATAAAAGATGCCAAAATCTGGGGGGGGGGAAATCCCTTAAAAATACACAAACGTTACATGAACAGAGTTTAAATCCAAGACATTTACCTTTAATATCCACAAGAAGCTAAAGTGTAATATGATTTTATGCAGAAACAGGTTGGAACAATGAAAAAACTTTCTAAAATGAAAACCAAGACAAATTGTAAGGAGGTTAGATCATATGATTAAATGCTTGTGGTTGTATTAAGTTATTTAGAAATAAATCCAACTCCCATTAGGATTCTAGTCCTATGGGACTCCCATGACTCCCATTATAGGTTAAATGTAACATTTTTTTTAACTTTTAGATTAGGAGAAAATGTCTCTTTTAAAATTTTGGTGTTGGGTTTGGCTGTGAAAAGCCCTTAATTTGCATTAAAAAGGCCTGGGCCTAAGGAACCTGGAGTTGCCTGGCTCCTCAATTTACATCCAAAAAGGATGAGGAAGCTGTTTTACTGCTTCAATGAAGCAAAGCAGAGAAGTTTTAAAACCCTGCTTTTTTTTGAGAGTTGTAGAAAAATGTCTCTTTAAACTGGCAGCTTCAGGCCCAAAGGAACAGCTTAATAGATTGTACCTCTGATAGAGCATAAATGGCCACCCAGGTTCCCAGAAGGGAGTGGAGCTGCAGAAGAACACATGGAGTTAGGGAAGAATGCCCAGCTCCAAAAACTGAGCACTCCACCTCAGAAGGCAGAGGGTAGCTTCCTACAAAGAAAATTTAGTAGCAAAGGATCAGAGGTGTCATAGCCACCCACCTTAAAGGGACTCTTCCCACAGAAAGGCAGACAGGCAGATGTCCCAGGGTTAGGACTCACCTAGCCTCATGTCTCTTGGTTCTCTTCTAATTGCTAAGATGTCCAGGGAGCTGTTAGCTTTCTGGAGGTCATGCAAGGTTGATGACCCTGTGACTGGATCTGTGTCTTGAAAGCTGCTGGCCTCTCAATACACACCTAAGAAGCTAATGGTTTTGTGGGCAAACCTGTGACTGGGGAGGTGATAACTTGCCAGGAACACTTGGCAGGAAACTGCAGGTTTCTGTGGCCCCTACGAGTTCATGACCCTGTGGCCCCAGACTGTTAGTCTTTGCAACCACCAAGTGAATAATGGGTACAAGCCCCAAGTCTGAACAAGGCAGAAAGGTAACCAAAATATTAATAGTTTTATGATTGATCACATAATACGACAGAGATCTCTGGCTGGTAGCAAAGCTTGTAAGAATTTTCTTTATTCAAGCAAGGCAAATGGCTATATAGGGTAAGGACAGGCAACTCCCACACTGTATGACATCACTTCCCAGCAGCCAATGCCAGACCACCATAACATTGCGTATAGCCCCTACCATGCAAGGCAGACCCAGAGGCCTCCTGCTTGGCTCGTGATCTTAAAACATCATGGCAGTAATGTTAGCAAACTCACACCCAACCTCAGATAAATGCACAACAATTATAGCAGGCTCTCTTGTTTCCCAGACCCCCATATCCTGATTTATAATTTTCCAGAAGGCAGAAGTTGTATGACATACCTATAGACAGGAACCAAGATGAAAGTGGTTACCACACCCATTCAGACTCCTTCTGGACTGCATACTGCTGTTTCAAGGAGGTAGAACCCAGCTTTTCCTGAGCCAAATTATCTTGTTATGATCAAAAGAAATGTCAGAGCTAACACTTGTATAATACAGGGAAACATGAAGAACACTTGTGTCCATTTAATCTAATAGCTATAACTGGGAAACCAGTACAAATTGGGAGTGGATTGAAAATAAACAGCGCCAGGCATGGTGGTGCATGCCTTTAATCCTAGCACTTGGGAGGCAGAGACAGGTGGATCTTTGTGAATTCAAGGCCATCCTGGTCTACACAGTGAGTTCCAGGACAGCTGGGGCTACAGGGAGACCCTGTCTCGAAAAGACCAAAAATAAAATAAAATAAAATAAAATAAAATAAAATAAAATAAAATAAAATAAAATAAAATAAAATAAAATAAAATAAAATAATAAACAGCAATTCTGAATCCCTAATTAGCTTAAGCATGTTACTATTATCAATTCTGGAAATAGTCATCTATTTTAATCTTATAAAGGAGGTTTTTAGTTAATAATGTGAAGCTTAATAACCTTTACTAAGAAATATACCCCTAGTTATTAAAACTTACTAAGTATTCAATATTTATTCCCATATATAGGTGGAAGAATTATTTTAAATATACCACTATAAAGTATAAACTTTGAGATATCCTTGCAAGTCTTGGGGGTAGGTTTTAGATGACCAGTTTTTTCCAAATGTTCAGAGATATTTTACATAGGTTTGGCAAAGCATGTCTGTTCACTCTAAAAATGTTTTATCTAGTGGACAAAAATCTTACATATAATATCTAAATGCAGAAATGAATCGCACACTGGAGCTGAAGTAATCATTCCTTTAAATTAACTAATATCCTGAAAGACCAGGAACCCTTTTGTGATTTCTCACTCTTAGCATACACAAAGATTTATTTATCAGTAAGTAGGTTACCAAAAACTTTGCCTCAGGTTTCAAAGGAATGTAAACAGTAAGTAGAGAGAGGACATATCTATGTAGTATAACATTAAATTGATATTATATATTTCGATCCCATGCATCACTTTTCGTATAGACATTGTATACCATGATATAAGTAGCAATAACATTTTTGAAATTAGTTCATTCCTTAACTCTTCTCAACTTTACAATGACTTAAATCTTAGATGTGAAAAAAATGGAGACATATATTTCAAAATATATCTATAAAAACAATCATTTTGATAATATCTTTACTGACCAGTTACTCATTTTAACTTACATATAAGGATTTGGTACAGCCTGATACTTTTAATCACTGTATAATATTCAGATAAGGCTTGAACAAAATTCAAGCAACCTTGCATAAACATTGACAGGAAGAGAGATTTAACATCATCGCTTAAGCAGGCAAAGCCCATGAAAGAAATTTAAAACAATTCATGCCTATCTTAAATGTAGACTGTTTACTACAAACAGAAGCAGTCTCTTTTCTCTCCCAGAGCCCCATATCCTGATGTACTGTTTTTCCAGAAGGCAGGAGTTATCTCACATACATATTGAAAGGAAATAAGCTGAAAAGATTTACCAAGCCCATGCAAACTGTCTCCTTCTGAACTGCATACTGCTGGAACAGGGAGGTAAAACCTAGCTTCTCTTGAGCCAAATTATCTTGTTATGGGCAAAATAAATATGGCAAGTAACATTTGTACAATACAGAGAAACATAAAGAACATCTGTTAGTAACATAGATAACCCAAAACTTGTCTGTGTGCATTTAATCCTAATCTGTAACTATGAGTCCAGTACAAACCAGAAGTTGACAGAAAATCAATGACAAATCTACATTTTATAACACTCTTAAGGCCATTAGTAAGCTAGACTATTTTTATTCTTGAAATATTTAGCCATTTTAATTTAATACAGGTATCTTATCCTTTTATTAAAAATTTAAATACCATGTGATACATAGATAAAGCTTTGGCTTGGTGGCACATGCCTTTAATCCTAGCACTTGGGAAGTAGAGGCAGGAGGATCTCTGTGAGTTCAAGGCCAGCCTGGTCTACATAGCAAGTTTCAGGACAGATGTAGCTACAGGGATACCATCTGAAAAAGAACAAAACAAAACAAATGAGAAGGTAAGCTAAAAATGTTAGAAGGATTTAGAAATGGAGATATTTTACTAAGAATTTATATAAAGATGGTGAGAAAGCCTATGAAAGTGACAAAGGTCCAAGGAGGTTTGTTATGATAGGTAAAGAATGAGACTATAGAGATAAGCTTAATTTTTCTAAGGTCCTAGGTCAGTCATGTAGGTTAAGAAGCAAAATGTATATCTAGTCAAGGTTTACTTAGCAATGTAGTCTGGACACTCATTTGATCAACTTGATTGAACAAACAACCTGTCACCCCCCACTGGATGGTGGGGCTGTAGGTGTTTGGGCACAACAGCCTGCAGATAGGTTTTGCATGAAGGATGCTTGTACTCATGGATTATCACTTATAGCTAAAAATGAAAAAAAAAACTGAGAGAAAGATGCAGGACAGTTATGGCAGAATGCATGATCTGGGATGGGGTGGGGGTGGGGGGGGAGGGAAAGGGAAATAAGCCTGAACTGAATTGGAAAAAATGTATGAAATGCACAAAGCATCAATAAAAATTAATTTAAAAAAAAAAAAAAAAGAATTTCCTTTCTTAATACCATGAGACATGATAACATTGGTAAACAAATCAAACCTTATTTGTGAAGATTTACTAAGTAATTAATATTTATTCCCATGTAATGAGATGGAACAGTTATCACAAATATACTATTATAAAGTATAAACTTTGAGATGTCTTTGAAAGCCTGGGAGCAGGTTTTAAATGACCAATTCTCTTTGAATGTATAGAGATGTTTTACATAGGTTTGGCAAATTTTCCCATATATAAAGCATATCTAAACACAGAAATAAATTACACCCTTGAATTTAACAATCTTAGCTTCCATGACAACTTACTTATAAGTCAATTTGATATCAAGTAAATTAAAATTGATTTCAGTAATTGCTTCCTAAGCCTTATGCATGAGACTATACATTTAAACAGTCCCATAAAATAAATGCTGTGATTAGACATAAGGTCATGACAAACTAGTTTCAAAAACAAAACTTAAACACCATGATAAGAATTCTAATCAGAGTAAAATGATTCTAAATTTATGACAATTAAAATAATGACATTTAAAACTTTATGGGTTATACAGTAGTGAAAGCCTCTAGGTTTGGAGCACATTTGCCTTATAATTAAAATATGAACATACTGAAAATAATTAATTTTAATGATACATTATAAATGTTGTACTAAGTGTTTTATTAATGTTCTGATAGGTTCTTAATATTTTATATTACAGAATTCTTAACTGTCAACAGAATTTCATTCCCATGCATATGCATATGTACAAACCTACTCACACATGAGATTCTTATCTTAGTGTTTGTCCACATACACTGCTAATAAGAAAATTCACTTGAGGAGAACATTTTCAGAAATGTAGTAAATATCCCTAATTCAGTTTCAAACTAAACAAGTGATGGAAACTGGAATGATACGTCCCATTCACACATAAAGCTGACCACAACTAAAAGTTACAGGGAGATCAAAACAGGATAATGATTAAAAAGTTTTAATTACAGGCAAGTCCATTAAATGATAAGGTAAAAATGGGGTGACAAGACAGTATTGATAAGGCAAAAAGACCCTTTAAAGACTGACAATATCAAAACCATGAAGTATAGTAAAAATCATTTTCATGAGTTTTATTCACCCACAGTTGTCTACAGTTAACTCTATCCCAAGAGCCTATAAAGTTTCAGAGATTACAATACAAGCACACAGTACACAGGGTCACATGAGACAGCTAGCCAGATCAGCAGGCCAGCAGTTCAGGTCCAGAGAGGTTCCTTTGCTTCCTATGAGGAGGAAGGAAGGGGGACCATGCTGCAGAAAAATCAAAGTCCAGCATAGTCCCAGGCTGCCCTCCCCTACTCTGTAGAAGCAAGAGAGAGGACTGTTCCACTACATACTAGAATCCAGGAGAAGCCATGCAGCCTCAATTGGACCAAATGCAAGAGTCCAAATAGGTCTCCAGCCAGAGAAATGGAAGCACAGCCACAATCCTCAGGAATTCCCAAGCTCCAAAGATCTATCTCATTTTGCCTCAGGCTTTTCTCTTGGAGGCAAAAGGGTGGCTTAAGCCATCTTGGGGTTCAGCTCTTTTCATATAATTTGCCAATTTTATAATTTTGTATTAAAATACACTGGTCATGTGATGGTTTTAAATTTTTATTGCCTAGGACTTCTATACATACATACATACAGTTTTGTATAAACAAGTAGTACTTAGATTTGTAGAATAATAGACATTTAAGGATGTTTTAAGGTACCCAGGTTTATAAGGACTTTGAATACATCATCAAAACATTTACATTTTGATTGGGCATGCCAGAATAAATTTTAAAAAAATTTTTAATGTTTTATTTATTATTTTTTATGTGTATGAATGTACTGTCTGGATGTGGGTTGGTGCACCTGTGTAGTGGATGCTGCAGAGGTCAGAAGAGGGCATCAGATTCCCCTGGAACTGGAGTTAAAGACAGTTCTTAGCCACCATGCGGGTGCTGGGAATCAAACCCCAGTCCTCTGCAAGAGTAGTTGGTGCTCTTAAACACTGAGCCATCTCTCCAATCCCCAGAATAAATTTTAAACTGATAATTCTTGTACACAAAATAAAGAAGAAAAAGTTGGTGACTACAGCTTGAAATTGTTTTGAGACAAGTAACACATGAAGACAAAGACAATTTAATTACATGAGATCTTTGCAGTTTCTCTGCATGTAAATACATTAGAACTTAACAAATGGAAACATACAATAAAACATTACAGGGAAGTTTAAAAGAAATTTTAAAAAAATGATGCTCATACATAGGCAGTAGAAGGAGAGGAAAAATTTGGAGAGGGAAGTCTTAGATTTGAGGTTTGGGGGGATGACAGTGATGACAGGGATAAAGGAGGGGTTGGAACTTGCCCAGCTGGAATCTGACTTGTGGAGAACTGAGGGTCCTTGGGAGACAGAAAACCTGGAAATAAATTTGTAGTGAGTGAAAAAAACTAAAACCATTTCTTTAAAGGTGAGTAAGCCACTGAGTGAATTGAAGGTAAGGGAGAGGAATTAAATTTTAAAGGATAGTGGAGGAGTTGGGTATATAGATCCCAAATACAAAAGCAAAGCAAAGGTCTCAAACCAAGGCAGCCCATGTCACTCACCACTTGTTGCAACTGTGAAAGTGAAGCAATATCTTCTAGAGTTCTTCATTCCTAGAATCAAGCTGTTGCTGGAAAAGGAACTTCTGAAGAAGACCACTTGCCAGGTAAGTTGGGAGTAGTTTTCAATATCGTTAAGAATTTGGAAGTCCAGGGTGCCATCTAGTGGCCATTTAGACTTATTGTCCAGAGGGTACTGAGGCCAAGCAGTAATACAGAGAAACTAGCCATTTAGGTTTAAATGTTTGCTGGAATCTCGAAGGTTGTAGAGTGGAGTAGGTGTTCCTGGGGAGTCAGAGGGGACTGCTTGAACTGGGAGAAACTCATAGTTGAAGGCAGAGAAAAGAAGAAAAACTAGTCTGGGTAAGAGGGTAGAAGATGGAGACGAGGCAGAAAGTCTCAAGAGGGCAAGCCATTAGGATACCAGGTAGAAGCAGGAAGAGAAACTAAAAATTGTGAGACTTTCTTTGCTATCTGGGGGATATGTGTTTTGGATCTGGTTTATGTGCTGCTTTGGGGGATGGACTTTCTCAACTTTCATAATGAGACAGTCTTCTACCTACTGGGTCTCAGGGGTTGTCCTGCACGTTTAAGGAAACATGGGGGGGGGGTCAAGACACTGGGAGATCAACCCTTATGTGTGTCTTCCCAGGTGAGCCAAAAGTTCCTCTGACCCAGCAACGGGGTATGCTTGCAGCATTTTCCCTATGAGGCTGTTACACATCCTGGGAGTGCCCCTGACACCTGCACCCGGTAAGGGTGTAGGGAACTAATGTCACTTTTCTTCAGTGCCTCTATGATGAGGCACTCATAAAGTTCCTAAGCTAAAGGCAGTAAGGTTGCAAGAAATCACAGGAAAATCAATGATGAGGAAGAAGAGAAGGGAGAGAGGAGGAGTAAGTGACCAGCCAGGAGGCGTCCCTACCTGGTTGGTGTTCCCAAGTGAGCTCTCCACACTTTGGATAGCATCCCACTGGCCTAAGCAGGGAAAAGGCCTGGAGGCCAGACAGTCACCTGACATTCTGAATGATTTGGGGGTTTTTTTATATGTATATTTTTTAATCAAATCTAGACCCGTGTCCTCCACCCTATCCTCCCACCCCACCAGAACTCATGAATTCTGCCAAACATGCTTTTCATCTCTTTCTCAGTCTTTCTCAATATTCTCCATGTGGAAGATGACTGTTTTGAGCAGAAGTTCACTGTTTCAGTCAGTTCTTTGATGCAGTCCTTTCTGTTGTTGTTGTTGTTGTTGTTGTTGTTGCTGTTGTTGTTGTTTCCAATATGCATCACTTCCAACTGCTTGGACAAAAGCTCAAGGGGCCATGCACAAGAAATACTTACAACTAGGTAATTGGCACTAGCATGCACAGATGAGAGATACCATTCTTCGTTTGTTTTTCTGGGACTGTGTTACTTCACTCAGCATGATGTCCTCTAGCTCCAGCCATTTTCCTTCCTGTGCTTTCTCCTGAAATGATTTTGAACATCGAGTAGGGACCCAGTGGCCTACAGGTGATTCTGAGACAGGTGACTACTACTAGGAGGGAGGGAGGAGGGAGGGAGAGAGAGAGAGAGAGAGAGAGAGAGAGAGAGAGAGAGAGCCTCGAACTTATGGGAGACAACATGGGGAGGAAGGGGGAGACTTGAAAGTGTCAGAGGAACAGGTCTGTCTCTCAGGTGGGCATGAATTTACTCTGTACCATGCTGGCAAATCAATGGTCATGAGGAACCTGAGGAATTCACTGGTTGTGAAAGGCAGTCTGGTAGTGCTGGGGTTTTAGAGGAATTCAGTGGCTGTGAGTGGTGATCCAGAAGTGACTGGGTCTGGTGAAGGAGAGAGGGAGAGAGAGACAGAAACAGAAACAGGAAAGAAAGGACAGAGGAGTTAGGTAAGAGAAAAAATTGTACCTCTGGTGAAAGTCATATCCATGATGAGTGCAGAGCCTGTAACAGGCAGCCAGTCCGATCAGAGTCCATCAGCCACATCCAACCCAAGGCGGCCAGAGTCTTGACCCTCAACTGAGTTGACAGCACCAAATGTTAGGTTCATATTGAGGGGAGACCCAGTGTGAAAGTATACAGGACTCTAATAAAGATGACTCGGGATTTTAGGCATGGTGGCTGTCTTGGGATCAAGATGACCAGCATTAAGATAATGCTGAAGCAGCAGTTTTAGGCCCAGGAATACAAGGAAATGAGCATACAAGGAAGTGGGGGGCAAGGAAGTGGGGGTTAGGACATAGGTGAGCCTGTGGTTGGTATCAGAATGAGCATCTCCAGAGACACCGGGGCCTGTGTTCTTGCCTCTGGTGAGGCATGATTGCAGAACATTGCAGCAAACTTTTCTCAGATTGCAAGAATGCAGTTCATGGTGATTATTTCCCAGAACTCTGCCTTGGTTGGCTTTCTGGAACCCCTAACTTAGGTGGCCTACAAACTTACTCAGCACAGACATCTGATAACCCAAATGAGGATTTATTCTCAATTATGTTATTTTTCAGAGGATCTGTATGTTTTGTTCCATTTTTAAAAATTGATAGAAATGCCCAGGTTTTCTAATGAGACCATTGTTTACCTTTCATTAAATACTGATGGTGCTGTTTTGAGACAGAATCTCACTGTATAGCTCTGGTTGACCTAGAACTTGCTATATAGACCAGGTGGGTCTAGAACTCACAGAGATCAACCTGCCTCTGCCTCCTAAGTGTGCACCACCACACCTGGTTAAGATTTTTTGTTAAATGCAATCATATGCCTTGCCTTTCTCTGTAGATTAGTACCATTTTGACACCATATTAGAAATTATTCACTTACATAAAAATATTTCATTAATACTATAATCTCATTTTTGGCATGTATGTAAAACTTTAGTATTTATTCATGGCATTCTTGGAAAAAACTTTTCCTTAATTTAAAAAATTATATTGAAGCCAGGCATTGTGGCACAAGCTTTTAATCCCAGCACTTTGGAGGCAGAGGCAGGTGAGTCTCTGTGAGTTCCAGGACAGCTAGGGCTACATAGTGAGACCCTGTCAAGAAAGAAAGAAAGAAAGAAAGAAAGAAAGAAAGAAAGAAAGAGAGAGAGAGAGAGAGAAAGAAAGAAAGAAAGAAAGAAAGAAAGAAAGAAAGAAAGAAAGAAAGAAAGAAAGAAAGAAAGAAAGAAAGAAAGAGAGAGAGAGAGAAAGAAAGAAAGTTAGTTTTTAAAAATCAAAATTACATTAAACTGTGATATTAAGCTGAAATGATTGAAAAAGAAGCTACAATTATAACAGGCTATTTTAAACTGATGACACCTATTTTGATCACATATACAAATTCTACATTCTTGATCACATTTCTCCACTTGATATCCTATGTCATGGTTGAATTTTTTCTAAGTGTTAAATTCTTTTAGGTGCTATAAATTTAATGCTTAGCTTTCATATTAAAGCTGTGATTCATTCGTTGCTAGTATTAGAATACTAAAAATTTGATTGTGGCCAGACGTGGTGGCTCACGCCTTTAATGCCAGCACTTAGGAGGCAGAGGCAGGTGGATCTCTGTGAGTTCAAGGCCAGCCTGGTCTACATAGGGAGTTCCAGGCCAGTTGGAACTAAACGGAGACCCTGTCTCAAAAAGACCAAAAAAAATGTACTTTTTCAAAGAGGTGTTTTCCTTTTATGTTTTTTTGTCAGTTGTGTATTGAATATATAATCATGGACTCTCTTGGGATGTAAAGTTTCTGCTGAGACCACACTGTGTAATTTGTTAATTTCCTCTCACTGCTTTAAGTATTTTCGACAGTTTGATTACAACATGTCTTGGTGTACTCTATTTTGGATTTACTTTTGCTGAGACATTTTTGCTCTTCCTTAGATTTGGAATATTTTCTGCTACTATTTCTTCAAATACATTTTCTACCCCTTTTTCTAAGTCTTTTCCTCCTTGAAAATCTTTACCATGAACATTTTCTCTTTTAGTACTGACTCAGAAATCCTTGGTCTGTTTGGCTTTGATTTTTATTTTACTTATGCATTATTTTAGCTGTAGAATTTGATTTTGATATATAATTTCAGTTGCCCCATCGAACTTCTTATTTGGGTAATTTTTGTTTATTGTTCATGATATTGTTAAACTGTTCATCCAACTTCTTGAAATTTCTTAAAACGTTTTTTTATCAGGCAAGTCTAATATTTCCATGCCTTTGAGATAGCTAGTGGGAAATTATTCCATAAATTAGCAGTATTATATTTTATACTTTTACTTTTTGTGGCCTTACATTGATGTTCATGCCATTAAAAATGCAGGGACTTACTCCATATGTTGAATGCTGGCTTTGTCCAGGAAAGCCTGTCCATCACTTTCATATATTTTATTATGCGGATCTTTGGTGTGCATAGATGCATAACTACTATATATTCTTGATGGGCTGAACTTTTCTTTTTTTTGGTCTTTTTGAGACAGGGTCTCCCTTTAGTCCCAGCTGGCCTGGAACTCACTATGTAGATCAGGCTTGCCCTTTAGTCCTATCTGGCCTGGAACTCACTATGTAGATCAGGCTGGCCTTGAATTTACAGAGATCCACCTGCCTCTGACTCCCTAGTGCTGGGATTAAAGTTATGCACCACCACGCCTGGCTAATGGACTGAACTTTTATGAATCTATAATGTCCTTTGTATCTCTTAAGAGATTTTATGTCTATTTTTTCTTTTCTTTCTTTTTTTTTATTGTGAGGAATGTTTATTATAGCCAGCCAGACTGTCCCCACTCTAACATAGAGGCAGCAGCCCAACCTTGGAGTTTGGGGATATATATATATATTCACTTTTACAAGGGTTATTTTTAATTTTTTTTAATTTTTATTTATTCTTTATGTGTATGAATGTACTGTCTGCATGCAGGACTGTGCACCCGTGCTGTGCAATGCCGCGGAGGTCAAAAGACGGCATCAGATTCCCCGGGAACTAGAGTTAAAGATAGCTCTCAGCCACCATGTGGGTGCTGGGGATTGAACCTGGGTCTCTGCAAGAGCAGTCGGCGCTCCTAACTGCTAGGCCTCTCTCCAACCCCTACAAGTGTTATTTTTAACCAGTCTTAAACAGCATTTTTACAGAGCAGCAGTATTTGATTAACATATCAAGCATTTTCCAAAGAGCAGAAGTATACAGTTAGTTAGCTAATCTCACTAAACCTTAAGACTTTTTCCTTGAGAGTAGGCCCTGATGCCTTCCTGAATCCTGTGGTGTGGGTCCACTTCTAAGTGTTCCCCACTTGTAGAAGAATGAAATTAAACCCCTACCTCTCGCCCTGTACAAAAGTCAACTCCAGATGGATCAAAGACCTCAACGTGATACCCCAAACTCTGAAAGTGATAGAAGAAAAAGTTGGCAGCAGACTACAAGACATAAGCATAGGAAAAGACTTCCTAAATCAGACAGCAGCTGTGCAAGAATTAAGGTCAACAATTGACAAATGGGACCTCATTAAACTCAAAAGCTTCTGTACATCAAAAGAAACAATCAAGGAAGTGAAGAGAAATCCCACAGAGTGGGAGGAAACCTTCACTGCAGATACATCTGACAAAGCATTGATTTCCAGAATATATAAACTACTCAAAAAACAAAGAAAAAAGAAAACAAATGACCCACTCAATAGATGGAGCAAAGAACTGAACAGAGACTTCACAAGTGAGGAATTAGAGATGGCTGAGAAACACCTTAAGAAGTGTTCAACATCACTAATCATTAAGGAAATGCAAATGAAAACCACTTTAAGATATCATCTTACTCCAATAAGACTGGCTAGGATCAAGAAAACAAATGATACCAAGTGCTGGAGAGGTTGTGGGGAAAGGGGAACACTCATCCACTGCTGGTGGGAATGTAAACTCGTACAGCCACTATGGAAAGCAGTGTGGAGAACCCTTGGAAGACTTGGAATGAACTTGCCACCCGACCCAGCCATACCACTCCTGGGCATGTACCCTCAAGACTCACCCCACCACAGAGATACATGCACGGCCATGTTTATTTCAGCTCTCTTCACAATAGCAAGGAGCTGGAACCAACCCAAATGCCCCTCAACTGATGAGTGGATAGAGAAAATGTGGTACATCTACACAATGGAGTTCTATGCAGCAGTAAAGAAAGATGACATCATGAGCTTTGCAGGAAAATGGCTGGAGCTAGAGGACATCATGCTGAGTGAAGTAACACAGTCCCAGAAAAACAAACGATGAATGGTATCCCTCATCTGTGGATGCTAGTGCCAATTACCTAGTTGTAAGTATTTCTTGTGCATGGCCCCTTGAGCTTTTGTCCAAAGCAGTTGGGAGTAATGCATATTGGAAACAACAACAACAACAACAACAACAACAACAGAAAGGACTGCATCAAAGAACTGACTGAAACAGTGAACTTCTGCTCAAAACAGTCAACTTCCTCATGGAGAATATTGAGAAAGACTGAGAAAGAGATGAAAAGCATGTTTGGCAGATTGCATGAGCTCTGGCAGGGTGGGGGAATGGGCAGGAACATGGGTCTAGATTTGTTAAAAAAAATAAAAATAAATTTATGTGAAAAAAAAGAGTTCCCCAAACCAGCCAAGTGTGGTAGCCCATGCCTTTAAAACCAGCACACCTTCAATCCCTGCACAGCAGAGGTTTACATTAATGTCAGAAACAAATGGATTTCTGAACAAAATGTAGTTTAACAGTCCACATTATGTTCTGACCCACCTCATTCCCCACTCTCATTTGGGGAATTCAAACCTTTGAGTACTATTCAGGGAATATGGGGTGTAATTTGTCATATTGGCTCCTCAGGATCATAAGTTTTACCAAGTTGATTCTCTGATTAACAAATTTAACAACAGCATTTAATAGGCAAGGACCACATGTGAGGACAACTAAAATGAAAATAAGAGGTCCCTGCACAGCTCTTAAAAGGGTGGTTAACCAAGGAGACCAAGTAAATATGGATTCATACCAATTTGAGAATTTGTATGCAGCTGTACTGATTTTTCTAGTTCTGGTAAATCTTGATCAATCTGTTGACTTAAATATTTAAAATTTTAAAATTATCTCCTGTTACAAGTGCTGTAGTCCCTAGCCCTGCACATTCTGCAATCCCTTATACCTCTGAGACAAATGCAAGCCCAGAACATGTAATACACAAGTGATAAAACAGGTAACAGGCAAACACAAAGGCCACTGGAATGTGGCATCCTGGTCTACAGATAACAAATGTGTCATCCTGGCCTGGTTTACAGATAGATAACATCAAAGGCCACAAGAATGTGACTTTCTACAGAAGCAAAGGTCACTGTCTGGGGTGACCACAAAGGGCAAAGAAGGTTCCAGGCTGTCTTTTTTGCCCTAGCATAGCAAGATGTTTTAGTAACCAGGTCTATTTTCCATTTCCACTACATTCCCCAAACCAAATCAAGACTATGGGTCTTGTTAAGTGGGGCCAGACAGGGTCCCCAGGTTTTTGAGGTACTTTTCCAAAAAGACCCATTTTCTTCTGGCCCTTATTTTTCCCAACCAGCTTCCTGGAATTTTTAATATGCAGGATTGATAGCAGCTTTACATTTTTCTAACTCTGCTGGCTCTCTTTCTGATGGCTCTTGCATTTCTAGCTTCTGGCAGGGATAAGTTTACTGGCAGATCCCAGAAGTCGCCAGCTCTTCAGCTGAGAAAGAAACTCGTTCTTTGTGGGGGTCTTGACCCTCAACTGCCTATCCAATTTTGAGCTCCTATTCTTATCACATCACCTTCTGAAGAGATCACCCCAATTGCCAAGAAGGAATAAGGGCACCACCCACTAATACTTCTTCCATGCTGAATAGGGGCACAGAGTGTGGCAATTGGGTTCTCCCCTTCAGTGGATCTATCTACAGGACAGCCAAAAGTATAGCTATAGAGAATAAAGAGTCCTCCACTGGTGCCTGTGAAGGAGAAGTGAATGCAAGAATAGTTAGGCATATGTTATAGGCAGGGAACCAGGAGAAGTAAGAACAGGGTGAATTTAAATCTCAAACTTAAAAGTACATTAGTATTCATTGGCAAGGGGTTCCAACATATACATTTATTGGGTTTCTCCTTATTTTCATTTGGCCATGGTTTCTGGGCTCAGTATCTGCTTTTCAGGTACTTTTGGCAGTCAAGTGTGAGTTCCCTCTTAAATAGCTTCTAGACAGAAAGAGGAAATTTCATGATTTAACATCATTTGACAACAACAGTGGGCTTGTCCTTTTTGGCTGCAGGGGGCACTGCATTGTTGAACAAGGTCAATATCTGAAGTTCTATATCTGGTAAACAATATCTAAAGTGAATTTTAAGCCTAATTTCTGTGAAGAACACTCTCTTGGGCTTTAAGGGAAATATACTGAATACTTATCTTCTGATTATGCTTCCTTTTGGGTGTTTAATTCCATAAAATAAGCCCAGATTAACCAAGTTTTGCTTTTTCAAGGTCAGTTGAGGATCTGTTCCCCAGGAGTCAATCGGGTTTGGGGGTATGGGGGGGTCTGGCTCCTTTTGGCTTTCCTTTTACCAATTCCATTGATGTGAGGACAAAGTCAGGTCTTACTTGATCAGGCTTCCCTTTGAAGCATGAGGAGACTTTCCTCTGTGTTGACTTCCACTTTATAGACTGGACACTGGTTAGGGTCCCTCTGATGCCTTGATGTCATCTCTGAACAAGAAGACAGGTGACTCACAGTAAAACAGGACATTTCAAGAGATGGCTCCATATCTAGCCCCCTGGGACTTAGTTGACTTCAGAGGGCAAGGAACAAACTTGTCCCTTAAGTCCCTTGGCAAAATTGATATGGGCATTAAGTACAGTCATTAACCATCAAGAAAGGCTAAGTTTCATCAGCCTGATATTTTAATTACATTGTACTATTTAGATAATGCTTGAACAAAAACCCAAGCAACCTTGCATAGGCATTGACTAGAAGAGAGATTTAACCACATAGGTTAAGCAGTCAAAATCCATGAAAGAGATTTAAACAATTTCAGGCCTATCTTAAATGTGAACTGCTTACTACAAATGGGAGCACTCCCTTTTCTTTTCCAGACCTCCATATCCTGATTTATAGTCTTCCCAGAAGGCAGGAGTTATCTCACATACCTATTGACAAGAAATAAGCTGATAAAGTTTACCAAGCCCATCCAAATGGTCTCATTCTGGACTGCATATTGCTGGTTCAGGGAGGCAAAACCTAGCTTCTCGTGAGCCAAATTATCTTCTTATGGGCAAAGGAAATATCACAAGTAACACTTGCACAAACCTCCCAACTAAAAAAAAAATGCCCAAGCCCAGATAGTTTCACAGCAGAATTCTATAAAACATTTAAAGAGGACTTTCAACCAATATTACTCGAACTGTTCAGAAGGATACAACCAGAGGGAAATCTCCCAAATTCCTTCTACAAATTCACCATCTCTCTAATACCAAAACAATACAAAGATACAACCATAAAAGAAAACTATAGACCCATCTTATGAATGAACATAGATGCAAAAATTCTCAACAAAATACTTGCAACCTGCATATAGACCCACATCAAAAAGAGCATCCATCATGACCAAGTTAGAGTCATACCAGAGATGCAGGGATGGTTCAACATATGTAAATCAATAAATATCATAAAACACATAAATGGACTTAAAGGCAAAAATCACATGATGATCTTAATTGACACAGAAAAAGCCTTCGAAAAAATCCAGCATCCCTTCATGCTTAAAGTTCTAGAGGGAATTGGACTGGAGGGAACATTCCTCAATGTAATCAAAGTCATATAAAACAAACCCACAGCCAACATCATCCTAAATGGAAAAAAGTTAGAAGCATTCTCCTTAAAGTCAGGAACATGGCAAGGCTGTCCCTTATCACCACTCCTCTTCAATAGTGCTTGAAACACTTGCTAGCACAATAAGGCAAGAAAGAAAAATTAAAGGAGTACTAATTGGAAAGAGGAAGTCAAACTATCTTTCTTTGCAGATGATATGATAGTTTACATAAGTGATGCTAAAAACTCCACCAAAAACTCCTAGAAATGATTAAGAGTTTCAATAAAGTGGCAGGATACAAAATTAACCTAGAAAAAATAGTAGCCTCTCTTTTAAACATTTTTTTTGGTGTTTTTGAGATAGGGTCTCCTGTAGCCCCAGCTGTCCCGAACTCACTGTGTAGACCAGGATGGCCTTGAACTCACAAAGATCTGCCTGCCTCTGCCTCCCAAATGCTAGTATTAAAGGCGTGCGCCACCACACCCGGCCTTTCTTTACACCAACAACAGCAACTGGAGAAGGAATATAAGAAGACCTTCCCACTCAAAATAGCCACAAAAAAATAAAATACCTAGGAACAAACTTAACCAAAGACACCAAAGATTTCTACAACAACAAATTTAAACCCCTGAAGGAGATCGAACACAACATAAGATGGAAAGACCTCCCATGCTCATGGATTAGAAAAATTAATAGAGTAAAAATGTCCATTATACCCAAATTAATATACAGATTCAATGTAATCCCAATTAAAATCCTCAAGAGTTTCTTCATAGACTTGGGAAAAAATCCTTAAATTCATATGGAAAAACAAGACTCTGAATAGCCAAAGCAACCCTGAGTGAAATGTGTAATACAGGGAAGATCACTATACCAGACTTCAAACTATATTACAGGATTAGTCATAAAAAATAGACTGGTACTGGCAGAAAAACAGACCTGTAGACCAATGGAACAAAATCGAAGATCCAAACTTGAGCTCATACAATTTCAGCCACCTCATAATTGACAAAGGAGCCAAAAAAATCTCAGTGGAGGTAAGACAGCATCTTCACCAAATGGTGTGACAAAACTGGATCACCATTTGTAGAAAAACAAAATTAAACCCCTACCTCTCACCCTGTACAAAAATAAACTCCAAATGTATCAAAGACCTCAACGTGAAACCTGAAGCTCTGAAAGTGATATACGAAAACTTTGGCAGCAGCCTACAAGACATAGGCATAGGAAAAGACTTTCTAAATCAAATAGCAGCTGTGCAGGAAATAATATCAACAATTGACAAATGGTATCTCCTTAAACTCAAAAGCTTCTGTAAAGTGAAAGAAAACAATCAACAAAGTGATGAGAAAACCCACAAAGTAGGAGGAAACCTTCACCATTGATACATCTGACAGAGCATTAACATCCAAAATATATAAACTACTCAAAAAACAAAGAAGTAAACAAATGACCCATTCAAGAGCTGAATAGAGACTTCACAAGTGAGAAAATAAAATGGCTGAGAAACTTTTAAAATATATATTTTAAATAAATATATAAATATATTTTAAACTTTTTTCATACATCATGCATCATTTCTCAATCCAAGAAACATTTTTAAAGTGTTCAACACCATTAATAATTAAGAAAATGCAAATTAAAACCACTTTAAGATATCATCTCACTCTGATAAGACTGGCTAAGATCAATAAAACAAAAGATACTAAATGCTGGAGAGGTTGTGGGGAAAGGGGAACACTCATCAACTGCTGGTAGTAATGTAAACCCATACAATCTCTATGGAAAGCTGTGTGGAGAACCTTTAAAAGACTCAGTATGAGTCTACCACCTGACCCAGTCATACCACTCCTGAATATATATCCACAAGACTCATCCTACCACAAAGATACATGCACGTCTATGTTTAATGCAGTTCGCTTCACAATATCAAAGAGCTGGAAGCAATCTACGTGCACCACAACCAATGAGTGGATAGAGAAAAATGTGGTTCATCTACACAATAGAGTTCTATGCAGTGGTAAAGAAAGAAGACACAATACAAATAGGAGGGAACAACAACAAAAGGACTGGGTCAAGGAACTGACTGAAACAGTAAACTTTAGCCCAAAATAATAAACCTCTGCACAGAAAAACTTTAAAAGTACTGAAAAAAATGATGCAAGACCTGTATGGCAGAATTCATGAACTTGAGTGGGGTGTGGGGCATGGAAAGGGGAATGAGTCTAAATCGGACTGAGAAATATTGTATGAATTGCACAAAACTTCAATAAAATATTAAAATCTATTATCTAAAGTTTGCATGTGCACATTTAATCTCACACCAAATATAACTAATGATTCTGTGTACATAAAAAAATGGAAAGAAACTTGAAATAGCCACTTTGACAGAAATAACATGATACAATTATACATGACTTACAAACACACGAGAAAACTTAGACACATGACAGACATAGTTACATGAATCTCAGACAAATGGAAAAACAATTACCATAAACACATCCTTTAAATCTGGGAAAGGAGATTCCTTTCTATATGATCTCATAGCAAAGAGGCAGTTCTCCCTCCTCTTCTGATAATCATGAGGCTGGGTTTTAGGGTTTGAGTATTCTTTATCTGTGATAGGAAGCATAGGTTTAGAGCTTGGATGGGAAGGAAGAGTAAGAGGGAAAGCTTTTCCCTCCCAGCATTTCTGAAGCCAGGGAGGTGGATTTTCCAGAAGATCAACCCAAATGATGATATATGGGATTTGATTGGGGTGGGAATTAAAGCAGACTCTGCAAGCAGAAAAAAGCAAGGTTAAGATCACAAGATCCTCAGCCATTCAAGACATGGAAAGGTTGACCAAGCTCACAAGGAGTCCAGAGTCTAGGTGCCTTGACATGGAAGCCAAGACCCATGCTTCTCTTCCTGAAACCAGAATAATTGGTTAAAATACAACCAAGGGTAGATAGTGGCTGGGATGACTGAGTTTGGCCCATAACGAAAGTTAGTCCAATGCCCATGAGGGAGACAAAAATCACACAATAAGACAAAACAAACCAGATAACAAGTGAATCTAGATTCCCAAATTCCAAGGGGTTCTCTGTTGGGGAATTCAAGGGATTCTAGGGACATCTCCTCTGAAAACTGGCTTCCCTCCTAGGTATATGCTGGCCCCAAACCAAAACAAAACAGACAGAGTAGAAAGACACAGACACACACAGACACTCTTACTCTTACAAATCAGTGGCGACCAGGAATCGAGGAAGTAAGGCCAGAGCTGAGGTACATCCCTTAGCAGATGCCCACTGGCAGTTCCAACCTTGGACCATTATGAATCTCCGTGGGACCTCCAAATGTTATGGGTCATAAACCAAGCACACCAATGCTAGAAAATTCGAAGGAAGGTTTATTACAGCCAGCTGGATTGTCCCCCAATTTAGAATAGAAGCAGCCATGTCTATTTTTTCTGACACTTATGTATCCTCTTTGATTTTTATCCTGCTGCTATTTACATGGAATATATCCTTTCATTCTTTCACTTTTAATCTATCTGAATATTTTTTGGTCTTTTTGAGACAGGGTCTCCCTTTAATCCCAGCTGGCCTGAAGCTCACTATGTAGACCAGGCTGGCCTTGAACTCACAGAGATCCACCTGCCTCTGCCTCTGGAGTGCTGGAATTAAAGGCATGCACCAGCACACCCAGCATTATTTGCATATTTTGGGGGGGATCTTTTTGAGACAGGGTCTCCCTTTAGTCTCAGTTGGCCTGGAATTCACTCTGTAGACCAGGCTGGCCTCTGCCTCCCAAGTGCTGGGATTAAAGGCTTGCACCACCACATCCAGCTTATTTGCATTTTTTAAATTTTTTTAATTTATTTTTTATGTGTATAACGTACTGTCTGTATGTAGGTTTGTGCACCCATGTCATGCAATGCCACGGAGGTCAGAAGAGGGTGTCAGATTCCCCTGGAACTGGAGTTAAAGATGGTTCTTAGCCATCATGTGGGTGCTGGGGATCGAACCCAGGTCCTCTGCAAGAGCAGTCAGTGCTCTTAACCGCTAGGCCATCTCACCAGCCCATTTGCATATTTTTATCTAAAGTAAGTCTCTTAGTTTTTTCTCATCCAAAATGGAAACTATGTAGGGTGATGTATATGTTAATTAGCTTTGTTATCAAAGCATCACATTGAGGGATAGATGTGGCTCTGTGACTTGGGTCACGGGCACCAGCTCCAGTACTGTGAAAACACTGAATGCTTTAAATATACATAACTTTTATTTGTCAATTAGACCTCAATACAGCACATGTGTTGTGTCATGGTTGTTTTTTCCAGACATAAGAGGACTGTCATGAAGGGAACAAGCAGGTCATCTACAATGACTCCATTTTGTGCTAGGATTACTTGGACACACTGTCACTTTGCAAAAAGGCTGAACTAAGCAGGACGGTGGTGTTTACTCAAATCGGCCCTTGAACCAGTGGTTTTGGCAATACACAGGAGAGCAATATGGATGAGCCAACAATAAGACAGCAGGAAAGGAATGGGTCAACAGCAAGATGACAGGAGAGGAGACCATCTCCTCTGCTCTCTGAGATAACAGGAGAGGAATGGAACCATAAAGTTAGCTATCTAAAATAGTCTCCTGCAATAACTAACCCAAAGACCCACCAGGATGTGGGTTTTGCCTTTAAAAACTCCTGTTTAGACTTCCCCCAGGGTCACTCCCCTACCTGCATGTAGTGAGGAAGTGTCCCCAATGCATAAGTTATCAGTTGGCCTTTTTTCTAAATAAACTTTGCAATTGGTCTTTTTTTTTCTAAATAAACTTCGTGAAAAGAAGCTGCCTGGCTCATTGGTGTTCTGGTGGGGACCCCCGGACCCTAACAATCACTGTCATTGAACATAGATTGCTGTAATAACCTAAAGAATACCGTGGCCTCACAGTGATGGTAACAAATTAAGCAAAAAGAATGCAGTAATAAGTAGATCAACAGTAATCATTACTGGACTCTTCACATTACTTCTTAGAAGGAAGGTCACCAGACTTTCAACTGAGTTTTTTAGTATTTTTTTTTATGTGTATGAGTGTACTGTCTGCATGTAGGTTGGTGCACCTGTGTCGTACAAGGCCACGGAGGTCAGAAGAGGGTGTTGGATTCCCCTGGAACTGGAGTTAAAGACAGTTCTTAGCCGCCATGTGGGTGCTGGGAATCGAACCCAGGTCCTCTGCAAGAGGAGTCGGTGCTCTTAACCGCTGAGCCTCAACTGAGATTTTTATCATCTACTCTCTCCTTCCTGCCTCTCATCTGCATGTGGTCTTGAGAGGCTCTGGAGAATATAGGAAAGGGAAGGTTGACTAACTGTGGAACCCCAGTGATGCAATTTCTGTCAGTGGTCACCCATGTTGAGGATGACTTTTCAGTGATGCAGCTGCCCAAGTCACCAATGTTTCTATCAATAACACCAATAGATACACTGATTCACCATGCTGGACTTGGGTGGAATCATTTGTTTAGTTTTCAGGTAGTGCCTTACATGGGATGAAAAGACATTTATTAACATCCACCCAAGAAAAGTCACATAACAGCATAATTTGATTTTTTAATCCATTTTTCTAATCTCTTCACTTTGTTTTTAGGTCAGAGCCAAATGTTTTGTGGGGGGCAGGTGTAAAACACTTTAAGATGTTTAAAATTTCTTTTTAAATTCTCTGACAGTTCCATGCCATTGTACTTTGATCATATTCTCTCTTTCTCCAATGCCTTCCAGATCTACCAAACTCACCCAATTTTGTGTTCATGTCTTTTTCTTCATCAAGTCCAACTTGTTTTGCCCAAATACTCTTGAGTGTGAAACCTTCCTTGGACTATGGTCACCCTACCAGTGACTATGCCATTAAAGAAAACTGACTATTCCTTTCCAAGAAATTATCAAATGCCAATGACTCCTTAGCTAGGGTTAGAACTTCAAGCCCACCTCCTCCCTCCATGCTAAGATTTTTTAAATGTATAGTTTGGTAATGTTAACTGTAGTTACATTATGGGGAAATGGATCTCTAGAATTTCTTCATCTTGAAAAGTAAATCTGTATACTTGTAAAAAAAATTAAAAAGAAGAAGGGACTAGAGAGATGGCTCAGTAGTTAAGAGCACCAGCTACTCTCTCAGAAGGTCCAGGTTCATTTCCCAGCAACCACATGGTGGGTAACCACCATCCATAGCTGCAGTTCTGACAGCCTCTTCTTCTGACATCTGCCAGCATTGCATGACATGGGTGCACTTACATACATGCAGGCAATACACTCATATACATAAAATAAGAATAATAAATAAAATAAAAATGAAGAAAATAACTGCTTTTCTCCATCACCAATACCCTTCTAACCACCATTACATGAATATTTAGCTTTTATTAATTTGACTATTTCAGACACTCATCTCAGTGAAATCATACAGTATTTCTATTTTTCTGGTGGGCTTATTACCCTTAACATAATGCTTGCAAAGTTTATACCGCATTTATTGATTTGTGTGCCTTAAAGCAACTTGAATTCTTGTGAGGAAACCAACTTGGTGGTAATGTATGTTCTTCTCAAGATGTCTGCAAGCATTTTGTTGAGACCTTTTGCATCTGTGTTCACCAGTAAAATGTGGTATCAGGATAATATTAATTCATAGAATGAGGTTTGCTGTGTTTCTTCCATTTCTATTTTGTGAAATTGTTTGAGAAGTTTTGGGGAAAAGAAAAAAGAGAAATATTGGTGTTAAGACTTCCTTCAAGATTTGTTAGAATTCAGTAGTGAATCCAGCCGGACCTCATCTTTCATGTGGGAAAGTTTTCATTACTGCTTCAATATCATGCTTATTCTTGTTTAATGGGTTTTTGGTTTGGTTTGGTTTGGTTTATTTATTGAGATGGGGACTCCCTGTAACCTCAGCCAGCCTGAAACTCACTGTGTTGACCAGTCTAGCCTCGATTTCATAGAGATCTGCCTCCTCTGCCTCCAGAATACTGGGATTAAAGGCATGCACCACCATGCCTGGCTATATTCTGGGTTTTCTTTAGAATATATCTTCTTGATTTAATTTTGGCAGGTCATATGTATTTAGGATTATATTCATTTCCTCTAAGTTTCCAGCTTTTGAGGGAGTGTTAGAAATCAAATCAAGGACTTTCAGCATGCTAGACTAGCACTCCACCATTGAGCTACATCCTTTGCTCCAGACTTTTGGAATAGAAGTTTTCAGAGTATTTCCTAATGACTTTCTAGATTTCGTTAGAGTATCTGATAATAGCTTCCTCTTCACCCATCTCTAATTTTGTTTAACTGTATTTTCTCTCTGTTTAGATTAATTTGGCTAGATGCTTGTCAATCTCACTTATCTTTTTCTTAATGTTTTTTTTAATTTTTATTTATTTTTTATGTCTACGAATGTACTGTCTGCATGCAGGTTTGTGTACCTGTGTCATGCAATGCCCTGGAGGTCAGAAGAGGGTGTCGGATTCCCCTGGAACTGGAGTTCTCCTGGAATTGGAGTTACAGACGGTTCTCAGCCGCCATGTGGGTGCTGAGGATCAAACCCGGGTCCTCTGAAAGAGCAGTTGGCACTCTTAACTGCTGGGCCATCTCTCCAGCCCCTCACTTATCTTTTTAAATAACTAAATATTTATTTGATTGGTTCTATGCATTGCTCTTTTAGTCTCTATTTTATTAATTTCTTCACTAATATTTATTTATTTATGGAAATTTACTGCATTTAGGTTTGCCTTCTTGTTTTCTAGAGTCATGAGGAGCATAATTAGGCTATTTATTTTCAATCTTGTTGACATTTTAAAATGTGAGTATTCATAGTTACCATCCTTCCTCTTATAAGCCTCTTTTGGTCCCATAAGTTGTGGTAGATTGTGTTAGAATTTTCATCTATCTTCTAAGATTTTTAAATTTAAAATTACTTTCCCACTTTCTTCAATGGCTCACTGCTCTCAAAATGTATTGCTGAGCACCAAGTATTTGGATAGTTCCTTTGATTCTACTATTTTCTGATAAAATGGAAGCAATTACCTCAAAATTTATATTTTTCAAGTCTTGCTTTGTGGCCTATAATGTGATTGATTTTACAGAAAGTCTCATTTGTTGTTGAGAAAATGTATATTCCCGGGCTGGAGAGATGGCCTAGCAGTTAAGAGCGCTGACTGCTCTTGTATGGGACCTGAGTTCAATTCCCAGCACCCACATGGCGGCTGAGAACCGTCCTTAATGACATGGGTGCACAAACCTACATGCAGACAGTACATTCATACACATAAAAAAATAAAATAAAAAAGTGCCATAAAAATGTATATTCCCTATCTATTGAATGGACTATTCCGTAACGATCTGTTAAATGCAGTTGCTATATGCTGTAGCTTATCTTATGTTTCTTTGATGGTTTTCAGTTTCATATAGCTAACTAAAGATGAGAGTATTGAAGTCTCTTACTATTATTTTATCTGACCTTTCATGCCTTTTAGTGTTTGCTTTATGAAATTGGGGGTCCAGATAGTTGGGGCATAAATTTTAAAAATATTCTAATCTTCCTGAAAAATTGTTCTCAGTATTAATTTGGAGAGCCATTTAGTCTTTGTCTTTTATAAATAAGAGTTATTATATTTTTATTTCGGCTTTTTATTGTACACTGGCACAGATACAGATTTTATTTAACCATTTTACCTGGAAGTACCAATGCACAAATCTTATATAATTTAAGTTATTTGGAGGCTGGAGAGATGGCAAAGCTATTAAAAACACTTGCTGTTCTTCCAGAGGACTCAGGTTCAATTCCCAGCATCCACATGGCAGCTAAGAACCACCTGCAAAAATAAATTAATTAATTAATAAAAAAAGAACCATCTGCTACTCCAATTCCAAAGGATCCAATTCCTTCTGTCCTCTTTGGGCACTGCCTACACATGGTGCACTTAAATACATGCAGGCAAAACACTTATGCATAAAATAAAAATAATAAATAGAATATTAAAAATGGCAAAGATATGCAGGGAAAAACACCATTATCACTCTAAAAAAGTCACAAATATTACTTCTGAAAGATCATCATTAAACCAAATTGATAAAACATATATCAATTCAAAAGTTAATTATTCTCTTTAACATTTAAAACCCATTTCTATCACCTCAACAGAGCTTATAAGAGTATAACATTATGCTACAGTGGTTGGCAACTCAGGGTAAGGGAGTTGGTCCAGGGAAGGGCTTGATGTCTGCGGGGATCCTAGTCTGGGTGAGGACAGGGTAGGGGTGGGGGAGAGGGACTGAATGGGGTGGCTTGTGGGCGGGGTCTGACTTACCAAGGTCCTCCTTGGGGCAGGCCTGTGAGGCAGGTCAGCAACAGAGCTGTTGGGCGTGGGGAAGGACACTTGAGTGGGCACCTAGTGGTCTGTGCAGCGTCCTGGGTGGGCAAGACTATCTGGAAGGTCAGGTGTGCCAGGAGAACAGGTGTGCCAGGAGAAATGGGGCTTGGAATACCTGAAGGGTGACTAAGCCACCTATTGGTGAATCAGAAGAAAGGATTTGGTCCAGGGAAGGGCTTGGTGTCTACCGGCATTCTAATCTGGGTGAGAACGGGTAGGAGCTGGGGAGAGGGACCGAATGGAGTGGCCAGTGGGCAGTTCTCCTCTTATGAAAACTTAGAAACAAAATAAAATCCTGAACTAAAGCTTATGTGCTTCACATTTTATAACCCCATCTCTTGTAAGAGAACATTTTCTGAATAAAGATGGTGTTTCTAGAACTACAGTGCTAGCAGAAAAACAAAGTCTATGAAGGAGACTTCATATTATTGGGACAATGAACTGGGAGGTAAAATCAGAGAAAAAAAAAGGAGTGTTAATCTATCCTCAACAATTCTCCAGGTTCCAAATCTGCTACCAGGTGGGAATGGTGTGCATGTCTTTAATCCCAGTCCTCAGGAGGAAGAGACAGGCATATCTCTGAGAGATGGAAGCAGGCCAACTGGGACTACAGGAAGATTCTGTCGTTCTTCCCCCGCCCCCCCCACACCAAAATTAAAAACAAGATGTACTATCAATGTAGAATATTTACTTTCATGAGCGGCATATAAGATATATTTGTATATTTAGAGAAAATTTAGATATTTACTATATTGATGTACGTTTCTCCAAGTTTTCCTTATGATTCAGCCCCATATACACTTCCTTTTACTTTGTATCTGACACGCTGTAATCTATTTTCTTTTTTATTTTATTTATTTATTAATGTATATGAATGTACTGTCTGCATGTAGGTTTGTGCACCCATGTCGTGCAATGCCTTGAAGGTCAGAAGAAGGTGTCAGATTTCCCTGGAACTGGAGTTAAAGACGGTTCTCAGCCACCATGTGGGCGTTGGAAATCGAACCTGGGTCCTCTGCAAGAGCAGGCAGTGCTCTTAACCTCTAGGCTATCTCTCCAGCCCCTGTAATCTATTTTTTATGGTGACTGAGATATTCCCCATTTTGTCCTATGAGACACCCTGTTCCCTGCATTCCTGTTGTGTCTGTTTTGTTTTATCTTTGATTTTTGAAGCAGGGCCTCCTTGTAGCCCCAACTGTCCTGGAACTCACTATGTATACCAGGCTGTCCTTGATCTCATAGAGTTCTGTCTGCCTCTGCTTCCTGAGTTCTGGGACTAGGGACTGTGCCACCATGCCCTGCTTCCTCTTGTTTCTGAATTAGGCAATAGAAGATGGGAACTATTAAGGTCTTTCCTTATTTATTTTCTTGACATGCTACTAGAGAACTACCATTTACATTTACGGGAGGATAAAGGAGTGATGCTCAATATCCACTTGCTTTGGGGACATTGGCTTGTAGCCAATTTCTGAGGAAGCTGTTGAAATGTTGGCATGCTGCCTGGATCTTAACATGCTAATACATGGCAGCTCTGGTCAGAAACACCTGAGAAAAATAAAGAAACATTATGAGATGATAGAAGCCATGAATAATAATTTCATGCCAACTACAAAATTATCTTCACATATAATGTGGAATTAACAAGACCACTCCTCTAAATGCCTCCTTTAGTAGTCAGGTTTCTAGAAATACCAGCTTTCACATTTCCTTAGGATGTGCATAGCATAAATGTTTTAAATTTATAGCATTTGTAATATTCACAAGGAAGTCAGTCCAAAGAATTTCCCAGTTTTATTTTCTGAGACATAGAATAACATTGGCATTGAAGGCATTGCAGTGGGTCTATGAGGAAAAGAACCTAATGGTTAATTGAGTCTAGCTCTCTCTGGAATCTAGAAGTTAGCTTGTATATCCCCATTTAGGTTAGTATTCTCTTCCCTTTCTGCAGTGTGTCCAAGCTTCTAATTAATTCACATGTTTACACAAAAAGACAAACCAGACAGATGGGAAAAACCAAGACTACCCCTTACCTATAACTGTGCTATGTAGGTCTGGATGAGGGATACCAAGCATAAGTCTGATGGAAACCTAGAATGAATTGGTCACTCAGGTAAATCTCAGTTGAGGATCAGAAACTAAGATGGGGAATCGAAGGCCTCAGAGACCCAGGGATACCAGAAACAGAGCAGAAAACCTGACTAGAAGTGATATGTATCTTTTTCCTTAAGTGACAGGTTCTTTCCATGTAGCACAGGCTGGCCTGGAACTTGAAATCCTACTTCATCAGTCTTTCTAAGTGATAGGATTATAGCCAATTGCCGCCATGCCCAGCACTCATGTTATTCTTCTAAAAATATTCTTTCACTTACAGGTTACTTTTTATTGAATTTTTGTGTATTTCGTAGAAAGCATCTCAATCAATCTTAACCACATTTATACCCCCCTCTCCATTGGCACCCTCCCACAACCACCTCTGTAGTTCATATATTCTGTCATTAATCTCCCTGGCGATTTCCCAGTGCAAGTTCATACACTGAGCTCTACTCAGCTTATATGGAGTCCTCTTAAAGAAGGCCAGTTCTTTCTCATCCAACAGAATCAGGTGCCAATATTTCTTCAGCTAAGATTGGGATATATATATATATTTTTTTTCACCAAATCGCCAGGCAAGAACTAGGCTTTTCAGATTTGCCTAAAGACAGCATTAATGTATTCTGGTGAATTCCTGAGCTTTTAAGGAAGATTTCCATTGTTGATTCTGAGATCTGTACCCCTTTCAGAACAGTAGATGCTGAGCTGGATATTGTCTTATCATGATTAGAGCATGTTCTCCATCCTACACTTCTGTTCTCCTTTGGTTGGATACCATCAGTAGGAACTAGAAAGCTAAAACATATAGCATGAAAAATGGAATATACACATGTTAAGAGGCAAGGATTCACAGGCAAAACTATACAGATGAAAACTAACTTGGGACTTCTCCTTGGCAGTCCTTGCTTAGAATTTTGCAATGATTAGCACACTTAAAGAATATGTGTCTCAGGGCTGGAGAGATGGCCTAGCAGTTAAGAGCGCCGACCACTCTTGCAGAAGACCTGGGTTCGATCCCCAGCACCCACATGGCGGCTGAGAACCGTCTGTGACTTCAATTCCAGGAGAACTCCAGTTCCAGAGGAATCCGACACCCTCTTCTGACCTCCATGGCATTGCACAACACGGGTGCACAAACCTACATGCAGAGAGTACATTCATACACATAAAAAATAAATAAACAAAATTTGAAAAAAAGAATATGTGTCTCTCTGTGTACTGTCAAGTCATGGGTGAAGCCAAGCAGCAGAGTAAACCACCACAGTTAATGCTGAAAGGGAACATTTGCAGAGCTGTTCTAAGGAAATACTGAAATAGCAGCTTTGTAAGAGGAGCAAGGCAAGACTTAATGTACAACAAGATTATAATTAATGAAACTGTACTGTATTAGAGGTTTTGTTGAATAAGTAGATGTTAGCTGTTCTTATCACAAAAACGCAGGTATGTAACATAATACATCTAAAAACTGTCTCATTGTAGAGATGATTTTACTATCTAGAAGTTGTACCCCAACAAAAATATTACATAGAAGTTGGGGAAATAAGTAAGAATCCCTAACCTCAGCCCAAGAAATATTGACAGTCAACCACTACTGAGTGAGGGAGAACTGGTCTTTTTTAAGGAGTGTCACTAGATAGGTTGACCAGGCTCCAGTGGATGGACTCATCCTGAGGGACATTTGGGAACACAAATTCGAATTGATAGGCCTTAAAATACATGACAGAATGCAGGAAATTCTGTAGGAGGACTATATAGGGTGCAGACAAGGGAGGGGGGCCTAAATATGATGAAATGCATCATATAAAATGCACAAAAATTCAATTAAATTTTTTCAAAGTCTCTCTACAATGCTCTGGCATGTCAAATAAAATTTTTAAAAGAATTTTCAACCTCAGATACACGTACTAAATTTTTGAAATAACTACACAATGAAGGCTGGAGAGATGGCTCAGACATTAAGAATACTTGCTGTTCTTTGAGAGAAACAGAGTTTGGTTCCAAACACTCATTTCAGACACTGACAACTGCCTGTAACTACAGCTCCATGGGATCTGATGCCCTCTTGTGGCCTCCAAAGGCACCTGCACACACAGACACAAACATACACAAATCAAAATAATTTTTAATTGCATAGTGATAAAACAGTTAACAGAGCTGGACTGCTGTGAGGAGACAGAGCAGCAGGATAGCTTGATATAAATTGTTTAGATATGTGCAGAAAGGTTTAGAGGTACAAAGGTTTATCATTAGGATTCAAACAAGTCATAGATGAAAGAGAAAATATGCACACTAAAGTGGCTAGAAAAGTTGAAGAAAGGATGGCACAGCAGCCAATACATGGTCACCAAAATTGGAAGACTTTCTCAAGAATGATGTAGTCATGGTCAATGCTAGAAAGGAGATGAAAGAATTTACTTCTTGTGGACAAAGTAAATATGGAGCTAGATTTGTTTTATGTATAAGATGACCATTAGCATGATTATGAAAAAAGAACAAGCCTTCTTTTACAATCAAAGTAGCCATTACTTGTAAAAATCCAGAAAAAATTAAGTCTGATTTCATGAGTATTATATCCAAACTAAAAGTTAAAAATTTATTTTGTGACCAAAGTGACTGTGGCCATACTGAAACAGATTTGATGGTGAACAAAGTAGACACCGTAGCTTAAGGCCACAGGCTAAAGAATGCATTCTTGAACAAAATGCCACATAGAAGTGCAAATATGGTCACAGGACTTGTAGTTATGGCTATTGTGTGCTAGAAATTGAACATTGTTTGTAAACAATGCATCACCAATGGTGCTGAAAAAGAGGTGAAAGACTTCTTCCCTTAACAAAATAGCCACAGCCAATGCAAACATCAACAGGTAAGACTTTTATTTATTTTTTTTTACTGATGCTTTGTGCATTTCATACATCATTTTCCAATTCAGTTCAGGCATATTTCCCTTTCCCTTTCCCCCCACCCCCACCCCATCCCAGATCATGCATTTTGCCATAACTGTCCTGCATCTTTCTCTCAGTTTTTTT
>VZQC01001522.1:1293646-1380029 GCA_009823505.1 Rhizomys pruinosus | reverse complement strand
GGAGTTTGTCAATCTGTTCCTTTAGTTCTTTCTGATGTTTGTCATTGTATCCCTCTAGGTCCTTTTTGAGTTTTTCATTCTCTCTCTTTAGTTCTCTGAAATCCTCTTTATGTTCTTTAATTTCTCTGCATAGGTCTGCAATTATTCCTCTAAGATCTGTTCCTTGGGTCTCCTCCAAGGGGTTCCCATTGTAGCTATCTCCTACAGGTTTGGTAGAGCTTGGTGCAGGATTATCCTGTGCCTTTCCCATGTTGTCCCTTTGTCGTGTCCCTGGCATGTGGGCTTCCCTTTTGTGGTTCAGATCACAAATAGCAAATGGTTTTGCTCTCCTCCTTCAGATGCTTTTTTTTTTATTTCCTCCTCCTTGTTTATGGAGTATTGACTTGTCTACTTTTCAATTTTGTTTCTATATTGGATATTGGAAGCCAAAGCACTCTCTTGTTCTGAAGGTTCTCAAAAAAAAAAAAGTCCACTTGGATTCTCACCGATGGCGGCGGGTGTGTGTGTGTGATATGCCTGATCTAGCCTGCACCCCGGCAGCCTGCCCAAAGGTGCAGAGCCACTGGTCCTGGCCCAAATCTCCGAACACTCTGGACTGGTGCCTGGGTCCTGCCCAAAAGGCCTCAGAGACACGACCCCCTAGCTGCAGCCCCGGAAAGAGCCCAGCTCCAAAGGTACTTGCCCAGGTGACTTCCGGGCAGCCCGCCCAAAGGTGCAGAGCCACTGGCCCTGGCCCAAATCTCCGGACCCTCTGGCCAGGCACCTGCGTCCCGCCCAAAAGGCCTCAGAGACATGACCCCTTAGCTGAAGCCCCGGAAAGAGCCCAGCTCCAAAGGTCAACAGGTAAGACTTTTAAAATAAAACACACATGCCTAGTCATTGCAACTATGGGAGTCTAAACAGCTATTCATGAACAAAAGCACTTGTGGCTGGAACTCTTGAGATCATTTTCTTTTTCTTTTTTTGAACTATTAATAAGCAGAAGCAATATTGTACTTGTACTACTTACTGTGTTTTAACTTTTGCGTATACAAACATATGCAACATATTAATAAATCTAGGGGAGTATTATAATAATAATTATTATCACCCTTATCTTTGTGTATATGTATGTGGCATATGCATGTGTATGATATGTATATGTTGGTGCATGTGCACATATGTAAAACAATATATGTAAGCCAGAGGTCCATCCAACCTCAGAAAAAAAATTAGCCATGGTTAATTCAAAGAAAGAATGGAAACTATTTTTAAGAACAAAGTAGTGGGGCTGGAGAGATGGCTCAGCATTTAAAAGCACTGTCTGTTCTTCTAGAGAACCCAGGTTCAGTTCCCAGCACCCAAATGGTAGCTAACAACTGTCTGTAATTCCAGGATCTGATGCCTTGTTTTGCCCTCTATGGGCATTGCAGGCTCATGGTATACTTACATACATGCAAGCAAATACTCATACATATAATAAAAATAAATAAATCCAAAAATTAGAAAAAAGCATAGGAATTCTGTGTGGAGCATATAAGGTGTTGAAGACTTCTTTTATAAATGATATAGCCATTTTTGGATTAGAAAAGCAAGTAAAAAATGTGCATAGGTCTGGGAGAAAAGGATAAAGGTAGAATTTATTTCAGGAGATATATAAATACAGAAAATTTTTCCTAAATAAAGTAGGTGAGTCCCTTGCAAGTATCCCTTCAACACTCTTTATTAAAAGCTATGTGTGTTTGTGTTAGTTACAGTTACTGGAATTTAATTTTTGAAAATATAAATTAAGGCTTGGCCGGGCGTGGTGGCGCACGCCTTTAATCCTAGCACTCGGGAGGCAGAGGCAGGCGGATCTTTGTGAGTTCAAGGCCAGCCTGGTCTACAGAGTGAGTTCCAGGACAGCTGGGGCTACAGGGGGACCCTGTCTCAAAAAAGATAAAAAAAAAAAAAATAAATAAATTAAGGCTTAATTGTTAAAATACTTAAGTACTAATTTATTTAAAATAACAAAAAGTCTGAGTGTTGTGACACATACCAGTAATCCCAGCACTTGGAAGTGGGCAGGATGTTAAGGATTCAAGATCAACCTCAGTTCAAAGCCAGTCTGGACTACATAAGACCCTGACTGGAAAAAAAAAAAAAGATAAAAATAAAATAGCAAAACTAATTACATGTTACCAGGAGTAATATTTCTATTAAAAATCCAAAAAGAGTGAATAATATTGACTTAAACTTTTACACTTCTGTTCAATTTCTGGCTTAGAAGGTTCAGATAATTATTTCTGTATTCAATTGTTTTTTTGTCTTTTTGAGACAGGGTCTCCCTATAGCCGCAGCTGGCCTGGAACTCACACTGTACACAAGGCTGGCCTTGAACTCACAGAGATCTACTGGCCTCTGCCTCCCAAGTGCTAGGATTTAAGGCATGCATCACCACACCCAGCTTATAGACAGTTCTTATTGGCCATGTGGGTGCTAGGAATAGAACCCAATTTCTCTGCAAGAGCAGCCTGTGCTCTTAAGCACTAAGCCATCTCTCCAGCCCTGTATTCAATGTTTTAATGTTATTTTCTTATAGGAAAATGTATACCAAATATGGGTTTGTGATCCTCCTTTAGTAAGAGTACATAAAATAGATTTCTTTAGGATATTAGGACATTTTTCCTTAATTTTTTATTGACCTTTTGTGCATTTCATACAATATTTCTTAATCAAGTTTATGCCCATTCTCCCATCTATGCCCCACCCTTGTACTCATGCATTCTGTCATACATGTTAAGTCCTGTCTTGTATCTTTTTCTCAAGTCTTTTTTTAACTTCTTTTTTTTTTTGTCTTTTTTAGAGACAGGGTTTCCCTGTAGCCCCAGCTGACCTGGAACTCACTCTGTAGACCAGGCTGGCCTTGAACTCACTTTTTTGATGTAGAAGTTTACTGTTTAGGTAAGTTCTTTGAGCAAGTCTTTTTGTTGTTGTTGTTCCCTTTAATTTTTTTCCCTCCAAAAAGTTCTGGGATTACCAGCTCCATCTCAGCATCTTGAGCCCTGGGATCACAGGCTCCATCTTCACGTCTTGAGTCTTAGAATCACGGGCTCCATCTCAGCGTCTTAAGTGCTGGGATCACAGGTTCCATCTTGGCATCTTGAGTCCTGGGATCACAGGTTCCATCTCAGCATCTTGAGTGGTGGGATCACAGGCTCCATCTCAGCATCTTGAGTGCTGGAATCACAGGCTCCATCTTGGCATCTTGAGTGCTGAGATCACAGGCTCCATCTTGGCATCTTGAGTGCTGAGATCACAGGCTCCATCTTGGCATCTTGAGTGCTGGGATCACAGGCTCCATCTTGGCATTTTGAGTCCTGGGGTCTTGGGCTCCATCTCAGCATCTTGAGTGCTGGGATCACAGGCTCCATCTCGGCATCTTGAGTACTGGGATCATGGGCAGCATCTTGAGCTCTGGGATCACAGCCTCCATCTCAGCATCTTGAGTGCTGGGATCACAGGCTCCATCTAGGCATCTTGAGTGCTGGGATCACAGGCTCCATCTTGGCATTTTGAGTGCTGGGACCACAGGCTCCATCTTGGCATCTTGAGTGCTGAGATCACAGGCTCCATCTTGGCATCTTGAGTGCTGAGATCACAGGCTCCATCTTGGCATTTTGAGTGCTGGGATCACAGGCTCCATCTTGGCATCTTGAGTGCTGAGATCACAGGCTCCATCTTGGCATCTTGAGTGCTGGGATCACAGGCTCTATCTTGGCATTTTGAGTCCTGGGGTCTTGGGCTCCATCTCAGCATCTTGAGTGCTGGGATCACAGGCTCCATCTCAGCACCTTGAGCTCTGGGTTCATGGGCTCCACTTCGGGGTCTTGAGTCTTGGGATCACAAGCTCCATCTTGGCATCTTGAGTCCTGGGGTCATGGGCTCCATCTCACCATCTTGAGTGCTGGGATCACAGGCTCCATCTTGGCTTCTTGAATCCTAAGATCACAGGCTCCATCTTGGCTTCTTGAATCCTGGGATCACAGGCTCCATCTTGGCTTCTCTTGAGTGCTGGGACCACCAGCTCCATCTCAGCGTCTTGAGTGCTGGGATCACCGGCTCCATCTCGGCATCTTGAGTGCTGGGATCACAGGCTCCATCTAAGCATCTTGCGTGCTGGGATCACAGGCTCCATCTCAGCATCTTGAGTGTGGGGTCATGGGCTCCATCACAGCATCTTGAGTGCTGGGATCATGGGCAGCATCTTGAGTGCTGAGATCCAGGGCTCCATCTCAGCATCTTGATTGCTGAGATCACAGGCTCCATCTAGGCATCTTGAGTGCTGGGATTATAGGCTCCATCTCGGCATCTTGAGTGCTGGGATCACGGGCAGCATCTCAGCATCTTGAGTGCTGGGATCACGGGCTCCATCTTGGCATCTTGAGTGCTGGGCTCACGGGCTCCATCTCGGCATCTTGAGTGCTGGGATCACGGGCTCCATCTCGGCATCTTGAGTGCTGGGATCACGGGATCCATCTTGGCATCTTGAGTCCTGTGGTCACGGCCTCCATCTCAGCATCTTGAGTGCTGGGATCACAGGCTTCATCTCAGCATCTTGAGTGCTGGGATCACAGGCTCCATCTCGGCATCTTGAGTGCTGGGATCACAGGCTCCATCTCAGCATCTTGCATGCTGGGATCACAGGCTCCATCTCAGCATCTTGAGTGTGGGGTCATGGGCTCCATCACAGCATCTTGAGTGCTGGGATCATGGGCAGCATCTTGAGTGCTGAGATCCAGGGCTCCATCTCAGCATCTTGATTGCTGGGATCACAGGCTCCATCTAGGCATCTTGAGTGCTGGGATCATAGGCTCCATCTAGGCATCTTGAGTGCTAGGATCACGGGCAGCATCTCAGCATCTTGAGTGCTGGGATCACGGGCTCCATCTTGGCATCTTGAGTGCTGGGATCATGGGCTCCGTCTTGGCATCTTGAGTGCTGGGATCACGGGCTCCATCTCGGCATCTTGAGTGCTGGGATCACGGGATCCATCTCCGCATCTTGAGTGCTGGGATCACAGGCTCCATCTCGGCATCTTGAGTGCTGGGATCACGGGATCCATCTTGGCATCTTGAGTCCTGTGGTCATGGCCTCCATCTCAGCATCTTGAGTGCTGGGATCACAGGCTTCATCTCAGCATCTTGAGTGCTGGGATCACAGGCTCCATCTCGGCATCTTGAATGCTGGGATCACAGGCTCTATCTCAGCATCTTGAGTGCTGGAATCACGGGCTCCACCTCAGAATATTAGGACATTTTTATGTCCACATACCATTGTCCCTCATTGCCCCTATCTCTCACAATCCTTTCTGCCTCCAAATAGTCTACTTTTGCTTTCATGCCAGAGAGGATATACTATATTTGTCTTTCTGAGTCTTATTTTGCTTAACATGATGGTCTCCAGTTCTATCCACTTTATTCCAAATTATAAAATCTCATTCTTCATTACAACTAAAAAAAATTCCATTATGCATATATACTATATTTTCTTTAACCACTTATCTGATGAAAGGTACTGTTGTAGTTTGAGTATGAAATATCCACATTCTCCCAAGTCAGTGGTAGTTTGGGAAGGTTATGGAACCTTTAGGAGGTGAAGCCTTTCTAGAGGAAGGAACTGTCACTGGGGGGGGGTGGATTTTGAGGCTGTATAGCCTTGTCCCATTTCCTGTTTGCTTTTCTGCTTCTTGGCTGATAGGCCAGCATCCTGCTTCTGCTGTCATGCCTTCTCTGCCTTAGTGAACTGTATTCACTCTCGAACTATAAGCCAAGGTAAACCCTTTCTCCGTTAAGCTTCTTTTTGTCAGTGTATTCTATCACAGCAACAAAAAGTGACTAATGTAGGTACCTAGGCTGGTTCAACAGATGTGTAGTCTTAAAAGTGATTTTAAGGATTATCAGACAACATTTTAAGAAGTACTTACATGTGGCTACATCAGAAATGGCTAGCAAAGAAAAAGGAATGTTCCTCTGTGGCCACTAAGACAGATTTCACTCACAGTGGAAGCAAATTGACAGAGAAATCATATAGTTAAGTGTTTCCTTGACATAGTAGCTATGGATGAGAAAAATAAGGAAATAAACATGTATGTGACAAAAATAGATATGGGTAGGCAAGCATGGAATTAGAAGACTTCTTAAATCCTAAATAGCAAGGAATGTCGAGTGGAAAATCTGTTCTTATGATCAAAGCAATCATGACTTAAGAATCCTGAGAGTGGAAAAATAATTCTGTGACTAAGACAACTACAGTTGGGGAAAACAAGAAATTGTACATTTTTATGTAAGAAACTATAAAAAATACAGCATTGAAAGATCAGTTTCATAACCAGAGCAGAGAGACTTTGAAAGACATGAGCAATGAATGGCTACTTTCATTATCAAAGCAGATGTGCCTGGGAAAAGCATGAGGTGAAGGATATATTTCTTGGCCTGGATGGAAATTTTTTTCTGACCAATTTTTCTAAGCCTGTAGAAGAGAAGAAGTAGGAATTTTTCTTTGAGCGGGGTAGATATAGATTGGGAAGACACGGGAATGGAAGAACTTTCATTACCATGTGATTTCAGTTCATGATGAAATGGATTTGGAATTTTGTAGTTACAATACACTGAATGTGAGGACATAGAAAATGAACACTTCTCTGACAAGTGCATTTATATCTAGGGAAACAAAGATGGATGACTTCTTCTATTACCAAAGCAGCAACAGGGATGATGTGAATGGAGAGATATGTTTATTGCCAGAGTAGTTGTGGGTTGGAAAGATAAGATACAGCTCTGGAAAAATTATATTATGATGTCTAAAAACTCCTGAGTAAAGAAGTCATAGTGTATGGTCTCTTTGCAACTAAGGTCTTTAATAATTATGGAAGACTTGGAATTAGATTCTCTCTCTTAAAGGTTAGTCATCCTGGGGAATACATTGATATAAAAAACTTCTTTAATGAATCAAGCAGCTTTGATTAGGAAAGACACGAATTAGGAGGTTTATTTGCTGTTAATGTCGTCCATGACAGAAAATACAGAATATAGAATATATTTCATGATGCAGACAGGAAAATTGTAGCCATCTTTCATCAGCACACAGTTAATACTAAGGGAAACAATCAGGAAGAAACTATGACTTTAAAAGATGTGGAAAATCCCAGCACTCAGGAGGCAGAGGCAGGTGGATCTCTGTGAGTTCAATTCCAGCCTGGTCTACATAGCAAGCTACAGGCCAGCTAGAACTAAAGGGAGACCCTGTCTTAAAAAGACCAAACAAAGGATGTGAAAAAGGATGATTTTAATATCTATCAAAGCAAAACTGGGAAAGACAAGAATCTGAAATAAATATTATAAATTGAATCCAGCTATCATTTGAGGAGACATAGAGATTGAAGACTCCTTTCATGGCCAAAATAAATTAGCCATGGAAGGCATGTAACAAGATTTACTTCTTGACTACAATAAACAATAGTGGTGAAAATGTAGAAATGGTAAACTTCCTTCACAACCTACATGAAACGACCTCTTTAGAAATGGTGGAGTTTACAGATTTATTGCCTGGACAGAGCACAGATGACTAGATAAAAACTGAACATAGAATACTTTTTAATGGCCAAAGCAGAAATAGCTGGAAAGGTAAAATGCAGAGAATACTTTTCATGATTAATATAGCTCTGGATGTGGAAAACATCACATGGAAAAGTTTCTTCTTTTGACAGAGTAGAAATAGATGGGGGGATCATGGAAATTATGGCAGCTCTGCCAGGAAAAGATATGGATCTGGAAGACTTAATTTCCAAATAGATAATCCAGGAAGAAATTAATTTGAAAGATTAATTTTATGTCCAAGGAAGCTTTGTGATAGCAAAGAGACACAGATAAAATATCTTTTGTTGTTAGAACAATAAGGCAGAAAAAGACATGGACATAGTTCCTAGAAGAACACACTCCCATGATTTTTCCTTCCAACCCTGGATGGTCTCTTCAATATATCAAGTACAGTCTTTGGCTTTCGGGTACTCTGGTTAAAAACACATTTATTGCTCAAGAATTAATGGCTTAAAAGCACACAGGGACAGTAATCATAAACTCCTGTTCCTACATAGAAGTATCAAGGAAAAACACTGGAAATTAATTCTCTCAGGTGTTGGACAACAAAGTTTCACAGAAATAAAGCAAATTATAAATAAAGAAAAGACGATTTTAAAATAGTGAAGAAACTCTGGTATTTTTATGTTTTCATGTTTAAGGCGATTAAAAAACAGAGTTGGTCTTTGAGAGAGTGATACTAGAGAAGTTGAACATCTACCCCTCATTCAACAGTGTTCAGCTGCCAGCAGTTCCATGGCTAAGGTTGGAGCCTTCTGCCCATTTCCCTAGTTCTCTGCTGCTTTTTGTCTGACTCAGTTTGCATGGGTCTTGTGAATGCTGTCACCATTGCTGTAAGTTCATATGAGCAAGTTCCCAGAAGCCTGAAAGACTGTTTCCTTATAGCTATGCACCACCCCTGGCTCTTACAATCTTTTCACTCCTTCTCTCTATTGGTTCCTGAATCTTAAGTGGGTGAGGTTTAATATAGGAGTCCTATCCAAGGACACACACACTCTGCAGTCTCTTATTCTCTACACATTGGCCAGTTGTGACCTTCTATGTTCATCACCCTCCACTGCATGAGGAAGTTTCACTGATAAGAGGTGAGAGATGCATTAGTAGTCCCTCTACCCCCTGTTCCACTATGTTCCATGACCCTTAGGTCCAGATGTTCCATTATACGTGATTCACTTACAGTTGGGCTTCTCTTAGACACTTACATGTGCTACTAGTTGTGGAACTCTGCAATAGTCTCTACCTATTGAAAAAAGAAGCTTCTTTGATGACTGTTGACTGGTATGCTTGTCTGTAAATATAAGGATTCATATTTAGCACACAGTAAGAAATTAAGTTTGTCTAGGGATGTGACAGATGTAGGGTTTTCTCTAGAATCTATGGCCTCTCCAGCCATGTGTGTTTGGCTACGTTTACAGGGCACCAGATAAGTTAAGTCCCATTGAGAGAGCATTAAGTCCAATAGATAGCTGTTAATATCCACAAAATAAAAGTGTGATTACTGGACTGAAATAGTTTGCTGTGCCAGTCATCATTGTGGTTATTAGCACTCAAATCTGCTGTTGAACCATTGATTGATTTTAACACAGTGCCAGACAGGAAGAACTTCCCTTTGAGTTGTTGGTCAAGAGAGTTCAAGAGACTCCCAAAATAACTCAGGCTATTGCCCTTGATTACCTACCATGACTTGAAGGTAAGATCCTATTGCTGAAGACAGGACATACTTTAGACACAAGACTTGGAGCAATGGAGTTGGAATTGATCTGGAAGTCTCCTTTCTGAAGACTAGCCCTCATAGGTTTAGAGAATACTGCTGCTAAGGGAGGAAATTATCTTGCTTGTTTTAAAGCTTATCAAGCATATGACCTTGCAGACAACCCTGGCTGTTAGTAATTTTCTACTCTAAAACTTTTGGTTGGGTGGGGGTAACTTAACAGAGTTTGGGGGAATGGAATAGCTAGACTAGAAGACAAAATCAGGGATCTAGTGCTTTCTGCTGGTTTGTAGCTTGACTTAAGAAGCACCTTTGAAAATAAATCTTCAGATTTTATTTCTACATGTAGCAATACTATAGTCAAATTGTCAAAAGGGAAAGACAAACTGAATCTTGAAAGTAGAAATAAGTGATTTATCACACAAAACCATATGAACAGCTGATTACTAAACAGAAACTCTGGAGTTCAAAAAGTAGCTGGATGAAACATTTAAAATATTGAAGGAAAAATAATCCAATGTTTTAAACTGGATTATATTCCTCAAAACTTATATTTTGAAGTCTTAATTCCAAATTTGAGTGAATTAGGGAGAGGACCTTTAAAGACACAATTAAGGTTAAATGCAGTTGTAAGGGAGCCTACTCCAACAGGATTATAAAAAGAAGATACTCCAGCAATATTCACGTACAAAGGAAAAGCCATGTGAGATCACAGCAAGAAAGCAGCCATTTGTAAGCTAAATAGAAAGATCTCACTAGAAAATGACCCAGCTAAGATTAAATGAGGTTATAAAGAGACACTAATCCAATAGGACTGGTATCATCACAAGAAAAAAAATGAACCAGGAGTATTCTGCACAGAGTGAAGACCATGGAAAAGCACAGTGAAAAGAGCCAAGAAAAGTTGCCTCAAAAGTACTTTGACAGATATGAAATTTTTCAGTTGTTTTTGCAAGCTATAGAGTTATTTACCAGTCTGCTAAGGTTACTGTACTAAAATATCACAGACTGAGAGGGTTAAACTTCAGAAACAAAATCAAGGTGAGAGTTGGACTTCCATCTTCCAGAACTTTTTAAAAAATATTTTATTTATTATTTTTATTTTCAGTACATGAATGTATTGTCTGCAGGTATGTAGTGGACTCATGTTGTGCAATGCCCATGGAGGTCAGAAGAGGGTGTCAGATCCCATGGAACTGGAGTTACAGATGGTTGCTGCTGCCATGTGGATGCTGGGAACACGGGCCTCCACAAGAGGATCCACATGGATGCTGGGATCCTGGGCCTCCACAAGAGCAGTCAATACTTTTAACCACTGAGCCATGTCTCTAGGCCCTATCTTTCAGAACTTTAAGAAAATGTTTCTGAAGTTTAACCCTCTCAGTCTGTGATATTTTAGTACAGTAACCTTAGCAGACTGGTAAATAACTCTATAGCTTGCAAAACAACTGAAAAATTTCATATCTGTCAAAGTACTTTTATGTAGAATATATGACTGATCAGGTTCCCAGAATTTGTCACATTCTAGCATTATCCAGCATTTGTTTCATTTCTATACTATGATTATACATATTCCCATCACTAAATGTGCTGATTGGTTTTGACTGTGAACTTGACACAACCTAGAATCACCTGGGAAGAAAACCTCAAATAAGGAATTAGCTAGGTGGGGTTGGCCTGTTGGCATATCTGTGGGGACTGTCTTCATTGTTTATTGAGATGAGATGGTTCACCTTGAATATGACCTACACCGTATCATGGGCTTGGCTCTAAACTGAATAGGAATAAAGAAAGGAGGTACCAAGGAACAAGCAAGCAGGGATACCTGTGTTCTCTCTTTGATACTGAGTATGAGTATGTGACTATCTGCTTGAAATAATGGACTGTACCTCGAACTGTAAACTGAGTAAAACCCCAGAGTTGCTTTTGGTCAGAATATTTTTACAGCAGCAGAAATGAAACTAGAACACCACAGCTATCTCTGAGTCTGATCCTTAACAATAACTGTCTGAGCTTACAGATCTGGATATAGAGTGTCTAAGCGAGCTACCATGACCTTACAGATAATTTACAGCATTTAAACTGGCCTGAGAACTCCACTTGTAAAATGGATTAATAGTACCTTGACTATGACTAAGAATAAGGTGTCGGGGGCTGGAGAGATAGCCTAGCGGTTAAGAGCACTGACTGCTCTTGCAGAAGACCTGGGTTTGATCTCCAGCACCCACATGGCAGCTAAGAACCGTCTACAACTCCAATTCCAGGAGAACTCCAGTTCCAGGGGAATCCAAGACCCTCTTCTGACCTCCGTGGCATTGCACGACATGGGTGCACAAACCTACATGCAGACAGTACATTCATACACATACAAAAATAAATAAAATTTTAAAAAAGGAATAAGGTGTCACTGTTGTAGAAAGATGGCTCAAAGGTATCATTAGCCCAATTTTACTGACTGATCTAATGAGGACTGGAGACATGCAGTGACTGGCCTATAAGTGATGCAGAGCAAAGCAAAAAATGAAACCCAGAAACTTTCTAGTTGAGTGCTCTTTCTCTCTACCACACTGTATTCTCACACCATTCTCTCTCACTGTTATCACAAAATACTTACACTCAAAGGAGACTTAAAACTTCTTGTAACTGATAAAATCTATAGTATATGAAGTTCATTTATTCATCATTTCAACAAATATATACTGAGAACTCACAGCATTGTAGACCCCAAGTTAGATATGGAAGTATTTCAGTTATTCTGGAGAAATCACTATTGAGTAATTTCTCTCTTTCCTTTCCTTTCCTGTCTTCCTTTTGTATATGTATAGTACTGAGGACCAAACCCAAGGCCATGTGCATAATAGAAAAGGATTCTAGCACACCTTATGTAGCTTCGATCCTGATTAAATTTCATTAAATACCTATCTAGAAGAAATACTTCAGGTGATAATCTCAATTTTCATTTTTTTTAATTTGTGGAGCTGCGGAGAGGGCTCAATGGTTAAGAACACTGGATCCTTTTGCAAAGGACCCAGGTTTGGTTCCCAGCATCTTTATGGCCGCTAACAACTGTCTGTAACTGCAGTTCCACAGAATTTGTTACCCTCTTCTGGCCTCTATGGCATTGCATGCATGTGGTGCACTTAAATATGCGAAGGCAAAACACTCCTACACATAAAGTAAAAATAAATAATTAATTAAAAAATTGGGGTGCTGGAGAGATGGCTCAGTTGTGAAAGTTGATATTCCTTTTAATTTTTATTAATTTGTTAACTTAGCATGCAAAGTAATATGTTTCATGATGGCATTTTCCTGTGTGTCATTGTACTTTGTCCTTATTTGTTCCCCTCACCCACTTTGCTCCCCTTTGTCCCCTGGCCACTCTGGCTGGTTCCCCTCCTTTCTTCAGATACTGCCCTGTAGGAAGATCCAGTTTGAATTGCAGGCTAGTTTTCAACTGGCATGCCTCAGGGCACCATGTGGATGAGAGTCAAGGGATTTCTCTGACCCCCACCCCAAGGAGGAGCAAACAACATGGCCTAGGTGCATGATGCTGGGTGGGGCAATGGTGTGCAGTGGTATAGAGTTGGGGAGGAGGCTATGATTGGTCCTGGAAACTGATGTCATCTAGTTTATAAAAGCAGGCTGTAGCGCCTGGCGTGGTGGCGCACGCCTTTAATCCTAGCACTTGGGAGGCAGAGGCACGCGGATCTCTGTGAGTTCGAGGCCAGCCTGGTCTACAGAATGAGTTCCAGGACAGCCAGAGCTACAGGGAGACCCTGTCTCAAAAAGACCAAATAAAATAAAATAAAATAAAATAAAAGTTTTGTTGAATTCACCTTGAAGTCATCTGGCTTCAGAATGTTCTTACCTGGCTGCTTTCTAATTTAGGATGGTTCACATATNAAAAAAAAAAAAAAAAGCAGGCTGTAACAAGGAATAAATTTGAATTTCATAGTAACATCATCACAGAATTCCCGGCCATGATTTTTATTAATTATTGTGCACATACAGGCCAAAGTAGGCCTGCATTTCATTCGGGTGGCCAGTGGGTTAGAAAGAGGTCCCCTTGTGGACCACGAATCTGGGTAGCTGGTGTTGCGAGCAGACATAGGCTGAAGATAGGCTAACAGCCATCAGCCTGGAAATTCCTGCCCAGGGTTCAGCAGTCTCTGGGCAGGTGGGAAGTCACCGCCAAGAGTAGAACACGTGTCTCATTGGTCCAGGCTAAGGGCCTGAGTTGGAAGTATCACCCAGGCCAGGCTATACGAAGTAGCCGGGTCTGGTCTCTGCACCAAGAAGCCAGCTCTGGACAGCAGCTGCAGGCAGGTGCTGTGTCCCCCTCCCCCCTAGCAGGGCCGCTTGGTTCCTGTTCAGCACAAAAAGAAAGCTTCCTACACTGCCCTGTTCTGCTTTCTTCTCACATATATTCCACTACACTCTCCCCTGCACCACCACTTAAGAGCACTTCACTCTGTGGCTTCTACATTCTTTAATGACTATTAAACCACATTCCCAAGATGCCTTTATCTAAGGTGAACAACAAACAGTAAGCTAAAAGGAAGGAAACTAAGTAGGACTCTGGGATGAGTACAGTTACTCCTCTCTAAGCTCAAGAAACTTATCACTAATAGGAAAGGGGGAAAGCCATAGTTTTCACTCAAAAAAGAGATTAAACTTAGATTTTTATTAGATTCTCTTACAACATAATAGAACTGAAAATATTCTAGCCAGTAGTTTTGAAATTTTTTTGTCTCTCTAATTATTCAGTCTCAGACATAAAATGGAAAAATTGTAGCATTTCCATTGAACTTTGGGGGTTTTATGTTCCAAAAATGTTACTCATCATAGCTCCATCCCTCACTCCCACTGCCATCCCTGGGATGCAAGAATCCAAGAAGTAATACAATGTACCTTTTGGGAAATGTGACTGTTGAAATAGGTTTGGATCCCCAAAACATTCCCTTTTCTTGCCTGTTGGTTTCTCACCTTAACTTCCAAGAAATGCCTTCTAATGCAATATTGCTGCTAAAGAAAGTTGCTGCTCAGCCCTGCCCAGTCTCAAGTGGATAGTAATACTGGAAACCTTAGCAACTCTGCCAGCAAACAGGACAGAGGCAGGCAGGCTACCTGGCCAACGACTATGATAAGGTTTCTATGAAAAATACTGATCTGCAAGAACACACCCATCAGCCCTGCCTTGTGTCATGGGAGATAAATGTGAGTGTTGGAGAGGTGATAGAAGAGGGTGGACAGTACGCAAACAGGGTATCCAGCTCATTCAAAAAGAGTGACAAAAATGAATAGACTGCATCTCTTTTTACCTTTCCCTCAAGTAGTATCTTCAAAGAATTTCAGTGAAAAAGGTCTGATTGGATATACTATGATGGTAGTCACAATGGAACTTATCAGTTTATCTCAAAATCCTCAGGTGCTTATTTCTCCTTCCCCTGACTGCCATACGGAGAACACTGGAAGAGAACATGCCTGCCGTTATATGCAGTGCTTGTCTATTGTTAAAAACTTCCATAAGAAGCTTTGTTCCCTACTCATTCCATCAGAGCCAAGAAGTCTACATCTTTCTTGGGTCAACATAGGCCAATTCCCTTTGGCTGGTCGCTCTGGTTGCACTTTGTTTAGGAGCTCAGGGATGCTCAATCATGCTGTAGTAGCTCCTCTTAATCCATTTTTCTTATGACCTATGAGATGAGCCTCTGGTAAATACTTGGGAGGGAATAATTCCAAGATGCTTATCTCTACCGAGAAATCTACCCACACCCTGGAGCCAAAGTTCCATCTGTCTGGCCTTATTTGACATAGCTACTTTTTTTTAGTCTTTTTTGAGATAGGGTCTCCCTATAGCCTCAGCTGGCCTGGAACTCACTCTGTAGACTAGGCTGGCCTTGAACTCAGAGATCTGCTGGCCTCTGCCTCCGAAGTGCTAGGATTAAAGGCGTGTGCCACCATGCCCAGCTTAAAGATGGTTCTTAGCCGCCATGTGGGTGCTGGGAATCAAACCCTGGTGGTCTGAAAGAGCAGTCGGTGCTCCTAACTTCTGAGCCATCTCTCCAGCCCCCATAGCTACCATTTTTATGTTAGCCAAGAATTGAATAAGAGCAAACTGTTTCATGGGTTTGACCAGACTCAACAGAGAAGAGACCTAAAACTCCTAGCAGAGAGATAAAGAGAAACTGAAGCTAGATAACTCCAGCCACTGTTGTTATGGCAAAAACAGAATGAATTTGAAGGTTGAAATTAAGGAATGAGGGTTTCAAGTAGGAAAAAAATACCCATGACTGTCATAAGAAAAAAACTGCATTAATTATTTGGATGTCACAGAAGCCAAGAAATAGCTTTGGATTTTAGAACTAAACTTTTGACTCAAATATTTCTACACAGTTCCAAAATGCTTGCTCTATATATCAGACCACACATATTATTTTCTCAAAGTACAAAGATAAAACTGGGAGATTTACAGCAAAGACTGTGCAGACAAAGGCCCAGTTTTCTTCATTCTAAGTTCAAGATGAGATAGCAAGCTTTCAAATGTAAAGTTAGGTTGCATGAACAAAGGCATATGTTCAAAATTAGGGAGATGGTATTTAGTATTTATATTCTACTCCAAGCTGTTAATATCACAATTCCAATGGCATCTCTGGTAATCCCAGTACTTGAAAGGTAAAGGAAGGAGGATCAAGAGTTCAAGGTCAGCCTTGGCTGTATCATGGATTCAAGGCCAGTTTAATTATATATATGAGCCCCTGGTCTCAAAAGGAAAACTGAGGTAGGAAGGAAGAAAGTGAAGGGAAAAGAAAGAAAAAGACCACACTTGATTACTGCTAGATATTATACTTCATAAATGACAAAAAGAATTCAAGGTGGAATCCCAGACTAAAAAAGCCAGGTACACAGAGTTACAGGCAAGTCTTCTCAAAGAAACTGTAGTTACCTATGGCCATACCACCTTGAACACCAATGGTCTCTGATCTTGGAATCTAAGCAGGGCTGGACCTGGCTAATGCTTGGATAGGAGAAACTGTAACCATGGCCAGAAACAGCATTCAATTGAGTTGTACCCATTAACCAATGTCTTGGTTCTTCAGAAACAGAAATCTTTTATAAAATAATGTATTATAAAATTATATATAATTATAATATAGTTGAGTGATTTGACTATATGTATGTAACTGCACCTGTGTTGTACAATTCCCGTAAAGGCCAGAAGAGGGCATCAGATCCCTTGGACTGGAATGATGGATGGTTGTTAGGAAAACAAATCCAGGTCCTGAGCAAGAGCAGCCAGTGCTCTTAAGCACTGAGCCATCTCTCTAGCAGAGAAATAGAAATCTTTTTTTTTTAAAGCAACTCAGAATGACAACTGACCAAAATGTTCATTATCCCCAAGTGACTAAGGAATCCTAAGGTCAGAAAACATCTTGGAAATAATATAGTCCATCCTTTTTCAGTTCTACCTTTGAAACTAATTCCTACAGTGTTGGGTAAACTTGTCCATAAGATGCTAGTGTCAAACTGACAGCCAAATTGCACAATTTCATACATGACTGATGTTATTTATTTAACAGTGAACTAGGTGGTGGCCTTCCTCATCAAGGCAGAGAACTTTTACAATATTGTAATAACTTTATGTAAATACCATTTAAAAAATTTTTTTAATTTTATTTATTTCGGTATGTGTATCAATGTACTGTCTGCATGCAGGTCTGTGCACCCGTGTCGTGCAATGCCACAGAGGTCAGAAGAGGGTCTCAGATTCCGCTGGAACTGGAGTTCTCCTGGAATTGGAGTTTCAGACAGCTCTCGGCCACCATGTGGGTGCTGGGGATCGAACCCAGGTCCTCTGCAAGAGCGGTCAGCGCTCTTAACCGCTAGGCCATCTCTCCAGCCCCGTAAATACCATTTTTTAATGCCACCTATAGAACAAACTGCAGGTATTTCTGTACTCTGCCTCATTGTGTTACCTATCAGATGGACGAAGTCCTTTTACTCTACTTGGATAGAAATCATGCATAGGCAAGCAGTTTTTCAAGAGCTGGTCTTTGGCAGTTAAAAAAAAAAAACTGCCTTAGCATTTGAGACCAGAAAGTAGTGGCATCAACAGGTAGGAGAAGCAGCACGTGATGCATTCTAGTGTTTCAGCTCTCTTGCAGGTCACATAGTGGGAGTCTTGACTCTACAATTGTTAATGATTCTGTGGAAGCTAAGGAACTCAGGAAGTGAGTTCTTAGTAGTAGCTAGCTTTGCTGCTTCTAGGTAGGTCTAGATATTTGTGTTCCTCAGTCTTTGACAGTAGTCAGTATTGCAGCTCTAAGTTTTCTGAAAGCTTGGGTTATAAAGGATTGATTGCTTTCTTGAACTCTCCCACTAACCAGGGCCTATAGATCTTCTGTGAAAGTTTTTTTTTATAACCTTTTGTTCTTTAGCCCCAACTCTCTATCCCCATGTTTATGCTCTGGTTGCTCTCTCAAACTGTTCAGGTGCCTCTTCAGCTGTCAAGCAGCAAGCTACCTTACTTGCTTTTGCAGAATGGCCTGCCAACTGCTTACTTGCCTAAAAGTCTAAGAGCTCCTACAAGTGATTAGGTAGAAATAGTACTCTCTTAGGAATCTTACCCTCTCAAGAATAAGAATGTAAATGCTCACTCAATTCCCCCTACTCACATTATAAATTTGGCACACTGGTTAATGTCATCACATATGCTCAAGATTATCCTATATTATATTCAGTCCCACAATATATTAATCATTAAAATGTCATTCTTGGAGGATGGAGAAATGGCTCCATGGTTAAAAGTATTTTCTGCACAACCCAGAGGACTGGAGTTTGAATCCCATCACCCACATAACAAGCTGGGTGTCTTGCACACACCTGTAACAATAGCCCTAAGGTGGGTAGAGAAAGGAGTATTGTGAGAATTTTCTGAATCAGCCAAAAAACTGTAAACTCTAGATTCAGGGAGAGACCCTGTCTCAAAGGAATAGGTGGATAATGATACAGAAGGACAGTCGATGCCTTCCTCTGGCCTCATTACACATGCAGAGGAGTACACATGTATACATGTACACATATACCACACTCAAATATATACCACACTCAGAGACACATACACACAAAATAACAGAAAGAAAATATAAAAGTGTCATTCATTGTACAAGTAAGGCCTATAGTTGTATAAATTTGACTTCTCATTCAGACAAGGTAGCAAACACTCATTATCTTCTTTTCTTTTGCTTACTAATACAATTGACAAAGGAGAACTCTGCAATATTTAGAACTGCTCAGTAATCCTCCAGGATTACAGAAAAACACAGTTGCTGGATATATATATATATATATATATATATATATATATATATATATTGCTACTCCACAAAATAAAATAACCTAGGTTTTGCATTTCCTGACCTCCAAATTAGTGACAAAAGGTAGTGCAGGGAAGTCAATTCCTCTTTCAAATTACATAGATTTCTCTCTATAACACTAGGCCTGGCCAGCATCACAGGCAAGGGGACTTGACTCTCCACCAGTAGTTAGCCAAAGCATTGTCCTTCTATGTGGGACCAGGAATTCCCCACATTCACCAAAAGACACTGAGAGTAGGGAGCACTGACAGAGGGGTCCTTCCAAAGCAACAGCCCAGGTAACAGGCACTACTCATCCACATGGGCCAGATATTCCATTGTCCCTCTTAGAAGTATTACATGGCCCTGCCTGAAGAAGCCCCCTCTGCCTGTCCAAACAACACATTCCAAAGTTCTAAATTAGAAAATATATACTTTGTCACTGAACCTAGAAATTATCATCTTTGCTTCCAACAATATTTTATCCTGTATTTTATGTTATTGACTTTTTTTAATTCCAAAGCTTCTACCTTGTTCTCTGAAAAAAAAAAACAATGCAATTATTAATTTTGTCTAAGATATAGTCCACCTGGTAGCATATGTTAAACCTCCAATTACTAATTTTGTGTCTTTAAGTTTACATTCTACCTATCATTCCTAATAATTATTGTAAAATACTCATGTTTGTGGACACTTACTATATTTCCCTCATCCCTTTAAAACAACAGAAGGCAAGAAGCTAGATTCCCAATTCTTAGAGCTTTCAAATCACCTTCAGGAGCTTCCTATATCCTATTTTCACACACTGTTCATCAGGAAGCCCTGGATTTTATGTGGTTAATCCCAGTCATCATCCAATAACTCTCTTGGAATTTCTTCATTTTGATGACATCTGTGTAAAAGCAAGACACACCTGAGCATTCCCAGGATATTTCTAGTATTAACACACAGTGTTAGAGTCAGTAGACTATTTCCATAATAGCAAATTTCAGGAATTGATTAAAACTGTGACGTTTGATATTTTAAGTTCTTCTAATGTCTTGGGTCATCTGTTCATTACTTGGCTTCCCAAGTTTCTTGGCTTCTAAAAATGATTCAATATCAAAATTTTTCCCACTTATCTTTCACTTCCATCTCATCCCAGATACTCATGTGCCACTCTGATATCTACCGTTACTAAAGAAACTGATGTTATACATGTATTTATATTGAACTGTTGAAGGCCCAAGATGATACACCTCCATGGACTATTGTATTTTTAAGGCTGGGAGAAGAAAATGATAAATGCAAAATGAGACGTATTGCCTACATGTCTAAAACTGTCAAAGAATAGATAAAAGATAGTCTTTAAAAATGAGAGCATGTGATTAAATTGACCATTTTGAAAAATAACTGGTCTATGACAAGAGGCAATGTGATGTAAGTGAAATAAGTGCTAGAATAGAGCCTGTTATTAATTTACCCATAAAGATTAACATTGACAGAATAAACCTGAGCAACTCGTGACCCTTTCCTGGGCCTTGGAGGACAGCCAGTGATAGGAGAGGGTTTGGACCCTGTGGTGTTAAGGTCTCTTCCAACAGTTCAATTCTATGAATTGTCAATGATGGACCTTCTCAACGGGTTTCAAGATACATCACCAAGGTTATGTTGGCTTCTTATGAATGGGAATTATATCATCCTGAGATATCAGAGCAGAGAACAAACCATTTCATCCACCTGCAAGTATTAGAAAATGCTCCAGAAAAGGCAAGTAGGATGTCTTCAGGTAGAGCATAAATGTATTAAATAATTCACCCAAATGTACAAATATGCACTATTGAAGAGATAAGGAGTGGTTAGATAAGGCTATACTGTGACAAGAGAATTCAGCCTAAAGTAGATTAAATCCATCCTGTGAAGGGCACTGAATGCTATTCTTGGTGTCAGAAATTACCACCATAAGTAATATATGGTCACTATTCAAATGACTGCTTAGTCATTTATTTATGAATCACATAGTAACATGCTTATATTTGTGCTTTAAGGTAAAGCCTTTGGCTAAGTCAGAAAGATTTGATTTTAAAACAATACCTAGACAGGCTCCTTAGTAAAGTATTGAAGAAATCTAAGCAAAAGCAATGAAAACCAAAGCATCTTTCTGTAAGAGGATAAAAAATAGAATGAAACAGAGAAGGTCAGGTAGTACTCTAGAGAAAAAGTAGTATCAAATAAACATACAGCTCTTCCTTAAGACTTCCTAGGTCAGGAATAAGCATTGTACCCCCATCTTGTGCGGTGCCCAGTTCTCCACTGACTGACAACAGGCATACATTACATGAATTCCCCAAAGGTGCAGACTCACGAAGCCCCTGGCTCTATTAAATCCTTCTAAGCTATCTCTTAGTTCTGGCAACACAGAATTGAGCATGAGGAAGTCTACACACAGATATCCAGTAGAGTCAAGAAGTTTGATTTTGGTAACTTTAAACTCTTACTTTCTTGATAAAGAACTAATGTGTTAGTCTCTGTCAATGAGTCAGGACTAAGCCTTGACGAAAGATTTCCCAGTGCTATTTTCATGCATCTTTGAATTAGGATCCTTAATTTTTAGCCTATTACTTCTTGTTCCTTTGATTAAAACTATACTTTAAACTTTCTTTTATTTAATTACTACCCATTCTAGCTTTAATAGGTGACCTCTTTCAAAATATCCTGACAAGTGTTATCTAGCTTACATGCATATAAAATTCCTTAAAGATGGACTCTCCGCTGTTTCCCAAGGTACCCGTATACAGATTCTAAGAATAGAACCTTAGGTATCTCATTGCAATGTACCAAGTTTCTAGGAAAACTATTCTGAGCATGGAAATAAATATTTGTTCTAGGTACTTGTCCATATCAAACCTCTTGATTTAATAGAGGAAGTCTACTTAAGTTTTACCAGTAAATAACAAACCAGTTTCATATATATATATATATATATATATATATATATATATATATATATTGCTATAATTATTACACCGTTATTATAGAATGAATATAGGGGATAAAATCATATACGCTCATTTGTTACCTTCAGTTTAACAACTAATGGGACCAGGTCATTAGTGTTAAAGATTATTTAACAAGATAGATGTGATTAGGAGCATGAATTAGCCTTCTAAGGAGAATGGACAAAAATCTATAAATTCTCTAAATTTGTCCAGAGACTTTCCACATGTTAATCTCCTCCCTTCATGTTTTGTGGCATACCATCACCTACTCTGTGGCTGGCTGGCAGAGTGTCATAATGAATGACACCTCAAAATGCCACCTTCCCTTAGCCCCACTAGTCATTAGCACCATCCAACAGAGAATCTAGATTTGAAAATGCTTCTTTAAGACCTCCAGTACCTGTTGATGACAACTAATTCAAAGAATCTCTAAAACAATTACCCTTTATCAGTTGGAACTTTAGAACTCTGTTTCCTTGAATTGCCTAGAAATGCTATTAGCATTTAACAGAAGAAACAAAAGAATACTATGTCACCATATTTCAGCTTTTGTTCTTTCAAAGACCAGTAGACTAGATTTACCAGAAGCGTCTTGGCTTGTCTTCTAGTCTTAATCTGCTATCACTCCTCAAATAAGTGTTTATTATGTTTAGAAATCATTTGCATCTTATAACCCATTTTATTAGTATGGAAATTTCCAAGGAACTGTGTTGAGGCTACCCAATTTGATGAAAAAAAATGCTAATAGCCTTATTTTTTTTTCTGAATTGAAGGATTTTTTTTTTTTTTGCTAAAAGATGTAATGTTTTCCTTATTGTTCCTGTACTGGCCTCCATGATACAGCCTGGGTAATCCAACAATGGAAACAAGGCTGAAATCCCTGTAGCTGTTCAGTCCACAAGCTGGACATCTCAGTAGTCCCCATCTGGCATTGAAGGTTTGGAGGATTCTTGGAGAGACATGAGTCTTCAGTCCATATTGGAGGGTTAAAAAGCTGTGTCTCATGTCTTTGAAGAATAAATAGCCCTATTTTTAAGAGCCATGGATTATTCGTGAACTGAGTAGATAGGACAAATTTCAATTTGTCTTAATGATCAAAGTTACTGTTATAAACATGAATTACAACACAGTGCTGTGCTTTTCTCAGACATAATGAAGGTGAGCATGAAAGTTGTCCACCAAGTTGATTCCAGATTGCTGGCCTTATAGTAAGCCATCCTTACTATAAGCTATCTCTTCCTCTTGCTGGCAATGAATTGGTTGCTTACTTCTCTATACTGAATGAACTAGTTATCTTACTAAATAATCGTCTAAAAATCTAATGAATTAAGTTTCATATCACTCTGGGTCCCTCTACATAAATCTACAGTCCTCTCTAAGCTGTATTCTATCTCTATCATCTAACCAAAATAAGTTCTATATGCTCAACATTGCTTCTCTTTTCTATTTTTTTTTAAACTTTATTATATAGAAATACAGGTAGCCCAATGAAAGACTCCAGAATTCTGTAAACAAATATAAACTTACCTAAATCACACCTTCAAGTATTTCATTTAAAAACCTTTTTATATTTGTCTTTATAACTAACAAGACCTCATGTTTTTAGACTTTCCTTATAGGATGTGTTATATGACATAATCCTTCCAGAATACCTCTCATTACTGATAGTTTTATTTCTCTTCTTCTTTTCTCATATTTTTTTTCTTTTTCATGACCAAAACATCATTCCTAAGGCTATGTCTGCCTGAACTAGACATTCTAAAATTATCAGTGTCCTTTACTTTTCACCTAGTTAGTAGATGTTACTTTTCATCATTCTTTATCTTTCTTTTTTTTTCCTCAGTCACACATTCATTTTCCTTAATCAAGCGTGCATATTCTCCAATTTGTCTAATTACAATATAGTGACTACCTGGTCTGGTCATTACTTGCTATCAAGATGTCAGGGTTAGTTTTGATCTTGGGCACTTCTCCTTTTAACAAAATAGACTGTCTGTATTCTGTGCCCTGAGAACTGGCTGCCATCCAGCAGGGCCCCTCTAATAAGAAGCTGTACTAGATCTACAATTTACTAGTTCCTCGTATTGAAGAGAATCATTTAATGTCTAAGTTCAAATGCTTTTATCTTTTTCTTAAGAACCCTCCCCAAACCAGATGTGCTGACTGGGGGATAAAAGATGGCAGCTGGATGGTGGTAAGCACTTGGAAGATTTGAGTAATCCCCTTCCTCAACTTCCCCCTGAACTGTGGAACCCAGCGCTGTACCTACACTTCCTTGGGGAAAGGCTTTAGCTGGTAGAATCTGTTATCTGTCTAGCATCAATCACAGTCAATGCTGAATATCCAATAGGTGAGGGCCAAAGAAGGGAATAAGCATGTGTTTTCCAGAGTGTTGCTAATTTCAAATAGCCTACCTAAATGTTTGGATGAGGTTTTCCAATTTTTGGATGGAAAATATGGTCACCATAAGTGCAAGGCATCCATGAAAAATATTATACAGTACATAGCTGGATTAGTGCAATACAGTACAAGAGACAAAATGAACTTAAGGGACTCGAAGAGGCATTCAAAGAAAAGAGAGGCCAGTGAGGACTAATTCAATTAGAGGGACTTTGACAGAGTAGAGCTGGCCCTGTGAAATGGGTCATATTTAGATACCGTGATGGTGGAATTGGTGATGAGGGTCCTCATCTGAGCACATTAAAGAGCCACTTATATGACTATAAAATATTGTTCAGCAACATTTACTAGAATAGCCAATTCCTTGTAACTGGCACTAGATGCTGAAATCAGGTGTCCAAAGGGCCCACCCAGCCTCTTGCTATCTCTGGATTCCACATTCCATGTAAGTGCTCATTCCGTCTTCACCATAGTCAGATTCCAAGATGGTCTAATTTTACTAGTCAATTACAAATTAACCAAATACACTGAGTTGTCTATATGCACTAAATATCTTCAAGCCTAAAAGAACAAGGAATCCCAACCAGTGATTTGATAAGACCTTAACATTCTGAGGCCAAAACTAATTCAACAATTTGTTTTAATCACCCACAGTGATGTTGATATATACCAATATACAGATTATTTCAAATTAGTAAATGAAAATAGATAAATATAAACAATAATCCAATACCTAGACTAAATAATTACATTACATGAATATCAAGTCCCATGAACACGTAAGTGTACAGGGAAAGGCAAGAGAATTTCATGTCAGAGTGAAGTTGGTAAAAATTAGCTTTCCTTGAAGCGATCTAGAAAAGGTTAAGAAAGCTAGAATATCAACAACTGGTTAGAAATATGGTAGTGAGAAGGGGAAAAGAAGATTTGGCTAAAGTGTATATACGGGAATTAAAAAATGTAGACAGGGCCTTAGCTCACCTGACAAATAAGATTGCCTTTATTCTCTCTTTTTATTTTTGGTCTTTTGAGACAGGGTCTCCCTATAGCCCCACCTGACCTGGAACTCACTCCGTAGACCAGGCTGGCCTTCAACTCACATAGATCCGCCTGCCTCTGCCTCCCAAGTGCTAGGATTAAAGGCATGCACCACCACACCTGGCCAAGATTGCCTTTATTCTTATGTATTGGTTTCTTTTATTTCTAGTGCCTCTTAAAATGAGCATGTCCAAAGTCCTGTAATGCCAAATAACAGGTACAAATATACAGAAATCTATGAACATCAAGTAGTACTATGATTATCAGAATTGTCATTAACATCTAGACATATTAACAGATAAGTAGACTTGCTAAAACAAATGTCGTAATCCAGAGGTGTCAGAGGGATGGTCAGTTAGCATCTTGAAGGCTTCCTATATATTTCGGGGATCTTGATAGTTGCATATATGTTACAGGCATTGTGAACAATTTCTAGGAATGACTTACAAACATTATACACATTGCCTAGGAATTGTTTACAATTCCTGATTTAACATTCTGCCTGGAACATAAACATCAGTTAAAAGGCAAGGAACTCAATCATATACTGGCTTCAAATCAGAAGGCAGCATTTCTGCAGACTATAAATGAAGGATTGGTTTTTATATAAAAATGTAGCATGGCATAGGCAATGGCCAAATAACTGTTCTATTCCCTTTTAAGCCTCATATGCAGGAGACTATGTATGAATTGACTAAAAATATATGTAAGTTTCAAAAAACACTCCTTTCAGTGATTTTTAAAGTGGATTCATTTATAACAACTTGTGCTGTCCAATCATAAGTCCAAACATATAGTAGATATGTATTTCGAAAATCTGAAAAGATTTTTAATTCTACACTTCTTTCTTTTCACTGTTTTGAACTAACTTAATATTTTTAAAAATATTCCACGATTTGTACACCCAGAAATACACTGGGGTTTTTGCACTTAACCCTTAAGAAAATATATACTTGTTCTGATGTTGCCAATACTCAGAATATTTTGGAGTTGCTGCTTTGAGAACTTCCTTCTGAGCCAGTTTATGAATAAAACAATAACCATCACATTGTTTTCTTATCACATTTCAAAATGTCATGCATGCAACATACATTATCCATACAGCATTTTAAGTATACAATTTGTATAAAACAGATTAATCCTGAAATCAAAATGCAGCCACATTGTTACTAAAGCCCTGTCCCAGCCTATCCCCTGAGCCGTTTCTCGGGCTGGAAGCAAGACCATCTCCTCCCTTTCCACCCAACCATCTGAGAAGACATTTCCAGTTGAAAAGGATTGATTATCATTTATTTCAAAAAGCTAGACTAGGGGCTGGAGAGATGGCTCAGAGGTTAACAGCACTGATTGCTCCTTCAGAGGACCTGGGCTCGATTCCCAGCACCCACATGGTGGCTAACAACTGTCCGTAACTCCAGTTCCAGGGGATCTGATGCCTTCTTCTGACCTCCGTGGGCACTGCACGACACAGGTGCAGTTACATACATGCAGGCGACACACTCGTGCACATAAAATAAGAAAAATAAATAAGATATTTCTTAAAAACCTAGACTAGGGCTGGAGGGATAGCATAGCCGTTAAAGGCTAAGGCTAACAACCAACACGTAAAACCCTAGACTAAATTCATGCTAATCAATTTTCATGGTATAGCTCATTTGACAAGTCCAGGCAACTAGACTGTAAGCTTCATGATAGTAGGGGCATTGTCTGGTTCACTAACTTGTTCTCAGCACCTAGAGCAATGTTCTGCATATCGTCATTACTCCACAAATATTCATTGAATAGGTAGGTGAATAGGGGAGGGTTCATAAATCCATGGATGCATGGATGTATGGATAAACTTCCTTTAAGAGTTATTATGATTCCACCTTGGGATGTAGCTTAGTGGTAAAGCACGTGTATAGTATGTACAATACTAGGGTTTCAAATCCCCGGAAATAAAATAAAATAGTTATTGTGGACCAATAAATATTGACGGAAGTGTGAACTACAAAGGTGATGGTTGTACTGAAAGTAAGACCACGCTTCCTCTATCAATGAGCCCAGGATATTGCATTTTGGCAGTAGTTAACAAAGATCCTGGCGGTGGCTATAGCATATCTCTGGACTGTGAACTGGTAATTTAGAGCCATTAGAAGTGCCATGCCTCTTGTGAACCAGTTTGTTCATATCACATTCCACTCACACACTGGGCCTCTAGTAGAGGTTAGTTTCCTTGCAAATAAGTGTCATGGGGTTTTGTTTTCAAGGGTAGGTAGTGATACACAGGTATCTAAAGTGGCTTGATCTAGGTAACATAGCAAACTAATGAAGGATGAAAGCTTTAGTCTAAGATGAGGAAAATAAACTGCAAAATCTCTGCATTGCTCTATTTTTTAGCCCTTTCAAGCAACAACTGCAGTTGTGCTATCTTCTTCCTTAGGATTCTAACTTTCTCCTTAAGCCAGGAAAACACAACCCCAAGGCCCTCTTCAACTCCTTACCTAATTTGGGAACAGACCCTGTTTCCTGTCCTAGTGATAGCAGCGACATTGCTAAGAGTTTAAAAATAGTAGTACTAGGGCTGGAGCGATGGCCTAGCGGTTAAGAGCGCCGACCGCTCTTGCAGAGGACCCGGGTTCGATCCCCAGAGCCCACATGGCGGCCGAGAGCCGTCTGAAGCTCCATTTCGAGGAGAACTCCAGTTCCAGGGGAGTCCGACGCCCTCTTCTGACCTCCGCGGCATTGCACGTCACNCAGGGGAGTCCGACGCCCTCTTCTGACCTCCGCGGCATTGCACGTCACGGGTGCACAGACTTGCATGCACACAATACATTCATACACGTACGGAAATGGAAAAAAAAAAAGAAAAAAAATAAAAATAAAAATAAAAATAGTAGTACTAATAAGTATAAAAGCATTTCTACTAATATTGTTAATTACAATATTGTACAATATTTATCAATTCTTATTACACAATCTACACTACCTTTACATGTAATATCTTTCTTTAGTTCTCTTGACAAAGCCACCAAGTAATGAACATTGTTATTCCAATTTTGTAGCTAGAGAAAGTGAAGCTGTGGTAGCTTAAGACATCAAGCTCATCAGGGGTCAAAGCCTTTGCCTGCCTGACCAGGGCGCGAAGCACAATAGGTAGGATTCCGCCCCTCAGCAATATGTTCTGCCCTCTAATACAACCTTCCCTGGCCTGCAATAAAAATGCAAGAAAAACCTAAATACACAATCTAGTTAAACCTTGAACTGATTTGGTTCCACTTTATTGTATTTGATAATAGTAGCTGCAAAGCAACCCAATCCTAGAGCCTGAACATCTGTTTTAAGACCTTGGGTGAGTATGTTTTTCTGGAATATCCCTTTAGAAATGTTTTTTGAACATTTGTTCAAACAAGTTGAGGTCTGGACACCCTCTGATGCCTTTCTCGATTGGTTATGCGCCAAGTATGACATGATCCTCTGCATGTGGTTTGAGTTAGGTGGAAGTGTTGCACATGCCTGGGATACTGGACAAGTCCACTAGAGCTGCCCCTAGATCCAAACGAGCCTGCCTCCAGCAGGCCCACAGGGTGCCTGGAATGGGAGCAGCAGTTGGATCGGTCATCTCATAACCCTCATTGAGATAGGATATTTCTAGCCTAACAATTCTTTCCCCCTTTTCCTGGATAGTTAATTGCGTTTGGGACAGGTTCCAAAACATCCAGTGGACTCCTCAAGCCATTTGACTCGAAGGTTTCAGGAGCTCTGAGTCTGAACCACTAAGCCAGTCACTACAGTCTTACTTCCCCGCTACAAGCCACCTGAGCTCTACCTGCAATGCCATGAAATCATTAGGGAATTAATTCATGTCTTTGGAAACTGCCTGCTAGTACACATAACTGGAAGGGAGTATAATCCCAGACAGTTTTATAGCTTTGGCAGGGTGGAAGTATACACTGTGGATAGATTGAATGTCACCTCTTGGCCTGGGTTTGTGGGAGATGGCTGCAGAGCCCATCAGCAAAGCTGCCACGTGTCCAAGTCCATGTGAGTGATGGAAACGACTGTGGGAAGAGGCCAAAGCCGGTAATAAGGGAGGAGACACTGAAACCTAAGGGGAAACCCTGAGTCCCCAACATCTGTGAGATGGATCAGATGAGGCTGGGGAGACAAAGCAACAAGGGAATATTCAGCAGATCTAACTGTACACAGAAACAACAGCAAACAGTACGCTGTAGGGACGGGAAAACTGCGTGTGTCATGTCTACTTTCACATTCAAATTAGGAGATGCAGTATACAGTGCAAGAGCTTCTTGATCAGCCACAGTTGTGACAGTGGGCAAATATTTCTTTAAGCCACTAGTAACTCTCGAAATTGCCTCCAAATATTCTGAGGTGTCCTGCAAGCTGGTGCTGTCCTTTGTGACTGAGAATACAATTCTTTTTTCATGTTCTTCAATGCAAAATACACATGTTCCCCAGAAAAGTGGCCATATCACCTCCCCATACGCTTGGTCTAACAACTGGAAGGAATGGAAACTAAAGGCTGTTATTGCTTTTCTATGGATTAAAGTAGCTAATATTTAGAGAAAATGAGTCAGATAAGAGATCACAGCATTTAAAATGAGAAGTCTTGAAGGCCTGAATGAGGGTGTTGTAGAGAAATATGTAAGAGGCTGTCTGTGTGAGACTGGTTGTAAAGGAATAATACCACAACTTGGCAACTTACTAGATTCATCGGGACAATGGGAAAAAATTAAATGCCAAGTTTATTAATGTCAGTGATTGGCAAGGTAAGAAAAGTAGTAACAGAAACAGTGAATTCAGGAAAGGAATGAATCTTGGAGGGAAAAGAAATGAGTTGAGAGTGGCAGATGGAAAAATAGAAGCATTTTAAAATTCTGCTCTGCCCTCAGGAGAGAACTTTGGCCTAGAGATAAAAGTTCACACAAGCATCATTTGCACGCTCCTTCACCTCAGTGGAAACCTGCTGGTTGCCAGTCACTTATAAGCAGAGACTGCATACAAAGGATATTTGAAACTTCTGCCTTGATGTTTCAACTGCTAGCTACACACAGAGACACAGACACAGACACACAGACACACACACATACACACACACACACACACACACACACCCCACCCCTACCCCCACCCTCCCACACCCATCCCCGGGGTCCTTCTGCCCTCTATCTTCAGAACCTTATAGTAGATAAACCCAGTCATCCTCTTCATCACAGTACATATGATGTCTATCTTGAGGAAAGAAATTTTACATTCCCAAACAGATATTTATAATGAGTGGTAAGTAATCCAAGCAGATTATGTTAATTAGTTTCAATTTCTTTGAAAGATATTTACACTAAAGAAAAATTAATATGTATGAGAAATACCTAGGAAGGAAGATAAGGTGAATGCTATAGTTATGGTGACCATATTTTCTAAACCAAAAATTTGACATTAGTTACTGTTGAAAAAAAAATGCTGTTCTGAAATCCTTTCTGATTGAATGAGGCAATTTAGGAGACACAATTGAAACAATAAAACACTGCGGCTCCCAAGACATTTGAATTGTTTCTAGCGAACAATAGGACAGAATACTTATCCTGGGAAATACACAGAGCAAAGTATTAACATAATATACTTTGTTTTGTACTTTTAAAATTATTTATTATTTTCACATTCTATAACTTGCAGTCTAGAATGTTTAACCATCTCAGCATTTGCTCCTTCTCTAGGGAACTGGATTACACAGAATTATTGAAGGTCAGTGTGAGAATGGACCCAGGAGATAGATTAGTTGAATATTGTGCTTCTTGGCTTGTTTTCTGAGACAGGATCTCATGTCTCTGAGGCTGGCCCCCAACTCAAAATGCCACTGATGATCTTGAACTTCTGATCCTCTTGATTCTACCACCCAAGTGCTAGGATTACAGGCATGCACTGCCCTGCCTGGTTTACATGGTGCTGGAGATAGAACCTCAAGCTTTGTGCCAAATAAGCACTTTTCCAAGCTACCTCCCCAGGCCCAAACCACTTTTAACATAGAAACTGAGATCAAGAACTAAGAAATGATTTTCTCAAGGTCATACAGTAAATAAATGGTAGAAGCAGGACTAGAATCTGGATCTCTTGACCGTACAAACATTCTTTTTCCAAACACCTAACTTCTGCTTGGAGAGTAGCCCCCTTTGTGACCCATCTTCATATGCCATTCCTGATCTCTGCCTAGAAATCCCTGGAAGAATGGGGCCTACTACCAGTCACAATTACAATCCCACAGTGCCAAATCCACAATACCAGTCATCTCAAATCCCCTTGTGTAGAAGCAGCCTTCTCTACACACACCTGAACATTTCTCCCTCTTCTCAGATGAAACATAACATCTCTGTTATACCAACTATCTTCAGGTCAAATGGGGCATCAAGAGAAAGGCTAGAACTTGGGTACCTATTATTTGCAGAATTCCATTCCCACATTAAGAAAGGTGAAAACTTCGCATGCATATGTACTGAATTATCAGAATATTTCCTGCTCTTCCAACCTTTTCTCAAAGTTGTTCCAAGGACCAAACCTTTTGCTCAGAAGCAAAGACTCACTGTTGAGAGAAAATTCATTCATGGTTCGATCTCATTCCTTGAGGTTGTCTAAATTCTTCTGGATAGTTAAACAGAAAAATCATATTATAATTACGTATGATCCAAGAAGTTTGTTGCCCAAAATCAACTCGACAGAGCTAGAACATAAGAATTAACACTGCCCAGGGAAGAAGTCTGCTCCCTGTGCCCTATTTTTTCTACAAGTCTGTCATAAATGGAACCCCATCATGTGTGGCTTCTCTGTGCAGAAAAGGCTTCTACAAATTGTTTTACCACAAAAGATACTTTACATTTCCTCTGAGCCCATGAGCTCGCAAGCTTCTGAAAGGAGGGCTTTGCAGATAGATTCTTCTTTCTCTGCCCAGGGCCTAACATGTGGTCAGCAAGTACATTACAAGTAAGTTTATGTGCAACTCAACTGAAGTCCTGAGCGCAACAGGAGATTGAGGTGGGTAGGGGTCAGTCCATTAATGTTCAGGGCTTCAGATGAAGCTCGCGGACTGTATAATTTCTAGTGGAGGCAAAGGATCTGCATCTTTGTGTTTTTCACAAAACGGAACTCTTTCAACCCCAGGATATTGCTCCATAACAAGTAGAAACTTTGAAAGTTATCCCCCCTTTAGTTCAATGTCTGTACAAGAAATACTGAACCTTTTTAAAAAAATATTTGAGGGACTCATAGTTCCCAGGCACTCACTCCAATGTGTCGCAAGCAATTTCACTGAAGTGTTGCATATACCTTGGGCCTGAGACCAAGTGCAAGAAATCTCTCCCCATCAGAAAAATCATTGAGGCAGCTTAAGGTAATGGAGACTGGTGCTTTGGATTAAACCTGTCTCTTTCCGTCTTTGTTTTTGGTGCCTAGATAATGGCTGTGAAGGAAAAAAACAAAGCATATAGCTTACATGCTTTGGAATTAAACAGTGAAGAATGACAAAATGGACAGGATGAGAAAATATGGTCTAGTCAGCTGAGTTCCCAACTGAGTGACACGAATAAAACCTTCAAACCAAGGGTGCTCCACAGGTCAGCATGTCCATTGCCATCACCCAAGCTTAGACTATTTGCTATTTGGACTGAAACATGCAAGTGGTCTTTTCTTATATTCCTGAGTTTCTGTAACATATTATGAAGACAGTATTTGTCAGAATTTATTAAGTGCAGAATTGGAAATCACTAAAAGCTAAAGGGAACTTAGTTATAAGCATATAGTATAAGTTATCTATCATAGTTTCAAAAGGTTTAATTGTAGAAAAAAAAGGAATAGACGGTCAATGTGCAGAGAATAAGAGATTGAAGAGTGTTCAGTCCTACACTGGACATCTGTATCATACCTCCCCTCCTTAGGCTCAGGGGTCATTGAAGAAGAAGGCATGGAAAGATTGCAAGAGTCAGAATTGGTAGATAAATACGATGAAACTGTGTTGTCTGGACACCACAAGGTAGTTTCATGTATGAATCCACAGTGATTATAGCAACAGGCATGAGACCCATGCAAACCTAAGCCAGACAAGAGGCCAGCATGGATGGGGAGGTGGGCAGGAATCTCCAGCCCCAGCTGAGCAGTTATTGGTGACTGATAGATACTGGGAGAGGAAGAGTCTGTTTTTCTTACTGCTCTGACACCTCGTAGGTTGAGCAGACTTCAAGGGATAGACCTGGAAAACACAAGTTACACTCAATAGGCCTTTTTAAAAAAGACAAATAATACTAGAGGACACGAAGTCTTGGGGCAAGGATAGTAAGGTGTAGGAGGAGGAGCAAAGGGGTCTAAATAGTATCAAAAATACATTGTATGAAATTCTAGAATAAATACATTAAAAAGAACACTGAATATATAGTTTTGCTACTTTTAAAGATTATTTGATTCTGAGGAATGTTCCCAATATTAAGAAGTACCCCTAACAGATATCATAGTCTGAGTAGCTTCAACAACAGGCATTCATGTTCTCATGGTTTTAGAGCCTGGAAACCCAAACGTGGTGTGACAAGATTTGTTCTGGGGAAGCTTCTTTTCCTAGCATTCCTCTGTGTTCATGAAATAGAGAGTGAGAGGGAAGGAGGGGAAGGAAAAGGCAGAGGGTGTGAGAAAGAGAAAAGGGAGAGCTGCTGTCTCTTTCTGTTCTTTTTTTTTTTGAAGTTAAAGCGCATTATGTGATACAAATTTTTATTTTTTTATTTTCTAAGACTATATTTTATTTCATTCTATGCTGTTCCAACATTTTATAGATTTACAGTAGGGACTCAGAAATCACTTTTTCCTAGTTTACCAACAGATTACACCAATAGCTTTCATGTAAACAATGGTATAAAATTTTCTTGTCATGGTAAAAATCCAACTGTTTTGAAGGAGTAGATTGATTGACTAGGTCAATGAACAAGCATATTTTATAATACTCTTTCTGATAGGCTTTGCTCAGTGGTACTGTTTGTTCTTATAAGGATAGCTAGACTCTTAGATTAGAACCCTACTAATATGATCTCATTTAACATTAATTATCTCCCCCAAATCCCTATTTCCAAATATAATCACATTGATATTAGAGCATGGAAGTATGAATTTGTGGGAGGACACAATCCAATTCATCATAGCATTACTTTTTTGTATTTTTTTTTTGATATGTATGTTTTTTGAGACAGGATCTTATATGGCCCAAGTTGGCCTTGAACTCACTATGTAGCAGATGCTGGCCTTGAACTCCTGATCTTTCTGCCTCCACCTCTAAAGTCCTAGAACTACAGGTGTGTACCATCATGTCTGGTTGATTAACTGTACTTTAGTAATGAGGGTGGGCCTGAAAGAGTTTAGTGATTTGCACATACTAGTAAATATCTGAAGTCAAGACCCAAAGTCAGTACTGTTAACCCCTGGTCATACATTCTTTCTGATATGCCACGTTGTCTTATAAAATAAATTAGGTTGGCAGCCATATGCCCATATATCCCAAATCTAATTGGCTATTGGCTCTCTCCTTGGAGGAATAACCCACGGCTGATGCCACAAGCTTACATCCTCTAGTGGTTAGGAGATGTTATAAGCCACAGTAAGACCCTGTCATATTTAAGAGAAAAAATATATAATTCATAGATTAATATACCATCCAAACATCTGTGTCTATACCAAAGTAACCTACCCTAACAATTAGTACTGTTTAAATACCTATATATCTAATTGCTTGTGCTTCATTAGTAGGATCGAAAGTTTATTCCTGGACAAACTGTCAGCCCATGAAAGGAAATAGCCAGAATTGACCAGAGTCCAAGACAACAGCTCCAGAGAAAGTAGACTGTTTTGCTTCTTGTCCACCTGTGCCCCTTTTCTAAGCCTAGGGAGCAATCTGCAGAAGAGGGGGCATGGTAGAATGTAAGGGCTGCGATTGGGGTGAATGGTGAAACTACAGCAATATAGTCTGGACACTCATTGGATCAACTTGATTGAACATACAAGCCCCCCCCTGCTGGATGGTGAGACCCATGGGCTGTGTGGGTTTGGGCACAACTGATGCAAATTGGTTTTACATGAAGGATGCTTGTACTCATAAATTATCACTTATTGTTAAAAATGAAGGAAAAAAAAAACAGAGAAAGATGCAGGAAAGTTATGGCAGAATGCATGAGCTGGGATGGGGTGGGTTGGGGTAGGGGGAAGGGAAAGGGAAATATGCCTGGAACTGGAAAATGATCTATGAAATACACAAAGCATCAATAAAAATAAATAAATAAATAAATAAATAAATAATAAAATAAATTAGGACGTACTCCTTCTGCTTTTATTTTCTTAGGGAATCTGTAGAGAATGGATATGGATCCTTCTTTAGAGAATTTTGGTAAAATTCACCCATCATAGACTGATACACTGAGGGTTAAATTATTGAACCAATTTTCTTAGTAGATACAGATCTATTTAGAGAGTCAATTTCCCCTTGTTTTAGCACAGTTCTCTTTTTAAATTAAATTTTTAGCTAGAGAACAAATTAAATGGTTTAGTAGACTGTCTTTGGAGGGCTGGTCCATTTCATATATACTATAAAATTTGTGGTTATGTGGGGGTATAGAGATGGCTCAGTGGTTATGTGGAGCTGTAGAGATGGCTCAGTCATTAAGAGGTTAAGAGATGGCTGCTCTTGCAGAAGACCCAGGTTGGGTTCTCAGCACTCACATAGTGGCTAATAACCATCTTTAACTTTAGTTCCAGGAAGTCTAATGCATTATTCTGGCCTCTGTGGGCACTCCACACATGGGTACAGTTATATACAAACAGGCAAAACACTCATGTATAAAACAGAAATCTTTAAAAATTGTGATTATAGAGCTGTCCTTAATATTTCTTTATTATCTTTTTAGTATTCATTAGAACTATAATGATGGTCCCTCTTTCATTTCAGATTTCAGTCATTTGTGACTTGATTTTTTTGATCTGAACTTTTCTGAACTTTCCATTGGTATACATTATTGTCCAAAATATTAGATTTTATTATGAGATTTTATACATTCAGGTAATATGTTTTAATCATATTCACACCCTATTGCCCTCTCTTGTTCCCACCCACCTCCCATCTTCTCCTTCCTCTTCCCAAATGGTCACCTTTCCTCATGTCTTTGTTTTAAGATCTAGATTCTGCATATCAGAGAAAGCATGTGGTATTTGTCTTTCTGAATCTGGATTATTACACTTAATATGATGACCTCCAGCTCCATCCATTTTCCTGGAAATGACATGATTTCATTCTTCTTTGTGCCCAAATGATATTCTATTTTAGATAGATAGATAGATAGATAGATAGATAGATAGATAGATAGTAGATAGATAGATATAGATAGATATTTGTGTATGTCTTTCTTATCTAACCTGACTAGATGATTAACAATTTTATTAATATTTTCCCAGAAACCCCATTTAGTTTCATTGATTTTTCTGTTTATTCCCTGTCTAATTCCATGGACTTCTTCTCTAATTTTTATTATTTATATATTTTTATTTCTTTGGGTATAATTTACTCTCCTATGGATGAAACTTAAACATGGATCTTAACTCTTTCTTTTCTAATATACATATCCAATGTTATAAATATTCTATAAGTACTACAATTGGTTGCACCCCACAGCCATGATAAGTTCTATTTTCATCCAATGCAAAGTATTTTTATGCCCTCTTAAAACTTACTTAACCTATATGCTATTTAGAATTATGTTATTTAATGTCCAAGTACTTAAGGATTTTCCAACTATCTTTTTGTTGTTCATTTCTAGCTTAATTACATTATCATCTGAGAGCATACATTGTATGACTTTTGTTATTTTAAATTTCATATAGTGTCTTTTTTGTTTCCTGAAATGTGGGCAGTATGATGTCCTTTGTGATTAACAAGAAAGAATATATTCTGATGTTTTTGTATGTATTGTATAGATGTCAACTAGATCTAGTTGATTGATGTCGACATTTAGTTTGACTATATACTTGTTGATTTTCTGCCTGATGGATTTGTCAAGAATTAATAGACTATGCTAGAAATCTCCAAATACAATAGTAGAATTGTCTGTTTCTGTGTCTTGTTTTTATAATGCATTATGACAATCTCTGTCTTTTACTTGGGAATATTTAGACCAACTGACATTTAAATATCAACTGATAAGTTTAAATTTGGATTTGCTACATTTCTTACTATTTTTCCACTTGTCCTTTTTCTTTAATGCTTCATTTCTTACCACTCTATTTCTGCCTTCTCTGGCTTAAGCATTGTGTATGATTCCATTTTGTCTCCTTTCTTAGAATGGAAATTGTACTTCTTTTTTACTTTCTCTTTATTGCCGGATATATAACCCAGGGTCTCAAACTTGTAGGCAAGTGCCCTAGCACTGAGCCACATTTCAGCCTCACTTTTAAGTGGTTGGCATTGAATTTACAATATACATTCCTAACTATTCCAAGTCTATTTTGAAATAACACTACCAATTCACAAGCAGCACAAACACCTTATGACAGAGGATTCTCAACTGCTTTTACCATTCCTTATAACACTGCTGTCATTCATTTTGACTCCCTATGAGATAATCACCAAACACAATGCCACTGTTTACCTACTAGAAAAATTAAGAATAAGAATGAAGAGATAATCTTCTTTCTCCTTCAGTTTGAGCCTACAGTTTCACTAGAGACAGAATTCTAAGTTCATGAGTTTTTATTTAAATCCTTCACTTACATACTACTTGAAGAAAAGACTAATGCAATTCTCATCTTTGATCTTCTATATATCATGAGTTTTTACTTCTGGCTCACCTCAAAATACTTCCCTTGTCTGATATGCCTCAGAATAAATTGTTTGACATTTATCCTGCTTAAAGATCTGCAATTTGGTGTCTTTCATTAATTTTAGAAAATTCATAGTTGTTATACCTTTTAACATTTTGTCTTCTTTCTCTGTTCTTCCAGTGTTAATATTGTGCATGTATTATATATTTATAATTTTCTCATAGTTCTTAGATATTCAATATAGTATTTTTGTCATTTTCATTCATATTTTCTTTTCATTTCAATTTTGGAAGTTTCTATTGATCTTTTCTCAAGATTATAGATTTTTATCCTTGGTGAGGTCATTCGAAAGTTAGTCTTCATTTCTCTAACAGTGGTTTGGAGTTCTACCATTTCCCACTGATTCTTCCTTACAGTTTCTTTCTGAGTATATCTATTTGTTCTTACATACCATTTTCTTCATTCAGAGATTGCTTAAGAGATTAATTATAGTTGTTTTAAATTCCCAGTTTGATCATTACAATATCTCTGCTATATCTGAGTATGGTTCTAATGTTCACTTTGTTTTGCAAAATGTAACGTTTTGCTCTTAGTATCCCTTGTAGTTTTCTTGTGTATAATTAGATATGACTTACTGTGTAAAAAGAATTAAAGTAGAACTTTGGTATGAAATTTTGTTTTGAGTAGGATAAGAGTTAGGCTGTGTTTTCATATTAGCTATAGATATTGGTCAGCTACTTTTTCTTCTGGTGTCCTTGTTTGTGTCTCCTGTGTGGTTTTTAGGCTTCTCTGGATATTTCCCAGTATCTCCCTGTTGACGGGGTAGAAAATGATCTGTCGGCCTGTAATAAGGCCTCTATCTTTTAGTGAGCCTGTGTCCCTTCACCAGTGTTCCTCAGTGTTTATCCCTTTAGATGACAGAGTTCAAATAAAGTATATTCAAGTTGGTATTTCCCTTCCCCAAAGTCAGCCGGGTATTCATAAAACCTCAGTCAGTTGGACTCTGACAGAAGTTTCTCAGGAGTATAGGCATTAAGTGTAGTCGAATGCTCTGAGTGTGTTTTCAAATGTCTACTTCTGCCCTTCACTTGCAAAAACACAAAGGGATTTTCCCAAGTTCTTCACTGTATAACCTGAAACAGATCCTGGGGGTGAAACTCATGAAAATACGGGGAATTCCCTAAAACTTCCCCCATTGGAGCTTTTAATTCTCAAGCTTGTCCATTCTAAGCCTCTAGCAATTCATCAATTTTACTTTCAACTTTTCTATCTTACGACTGGTTCTAATGGCAATGTTTTACTCCTGGATTTTGGTTCTTCTAAACCAAGGTTGTTCGCATCTGCCTGTCTGTCCAATTAGAGGAATGTAGTTTTCTCTGTGACTTCAGTTCTCTGGGACATCTAAGGAGAGTCATTTTCCATATACTCCCCTTTCTTCTTGCTAAAGATGGGAATACTGACTTACAAGCTAGAACAAACACCAGAAAGTCTCTACTACCTCAGCGTACTATAGCTTGACTTTCTTCCCCTACATCCACCACTTTTCCCTCTAGGTTCTTTTGCTTGCTCTCAGAATCTCTAGTCCTAGGAAATCTTCAAGTCTATCCAGCTTTGTTTCAAGACCCTCCCGCCTTTATAACGTCAGATAAAAACTGCCCATGTTTCACCATTAATATGTACCTATTGGTAGAAGCCAGCTAAAGCATTCATGTTGCTCCTTTACCATGGCTTTCTTTCAAGTCCAAATAATTATTTCTGTCTATATATACAATTCAAGACCCCATTCACATTTTTTATTCCCCCATAGAATTTGACACACAGTAGGTATGCCACAAGTAGAGAATTTATTTCTGAGGATTTTTGTAATGTGTAGGGTAAATGTTATGCATATGATCAATTCCAAGTATTTGGAGAGAGTGTCATGTTGTAGAATGACCAAGAAAGGCTAGGAGATGGAAGTTGAAACTTACTATTACCCTGAAGAATTTATATATATGATTTATATTGAATCAGAGGAGAATGAAATGGAATTCCAAACTTTGGGTACAACATGAGTCAAAGTGCAGAAACAGAATCTCAAGAAGAAATATTGTTTCTAAAGGATATATTCTTTCTGATGTTAAAAACAGCTATTATTGGGACATAATTTTGATTACCTGAGAACTGTGATAATATCAACATGCTATATAGAATAGATCAGTGTGGTTTTGGAAGATATTGACTAGGTCAATAATAAGCAATGACCACCATTTTTTACATAGAACTTAAGAGTTAAGCATATGCTTCTTTACCAATAGCCACTACTCAACCTTAATTATAAATGATGGTATTTGTCTGAATGGAATTTTCAATTTAAGGAACCTCTACAGATATAAAATGGCATCTTTTTAAAAAAAAAGTTTTCCCATAAGATCTTAAGTTACCTGTGGGCCTAGATCAAGGTATTCATGAGAGAGAATTTGTTAACTGAAGGCCAAAGTGAGAAAGCAACATTCCTAATATCATTTAGTCAAGCATGGGAGCCAGATGCAAATCCATGTCTACTCAAGGACTATGCTATTTAAACACCACCATGATTTCTCAAAAAATAGAATGGGCCTGCTTGCAAGGATTGACTAACCTGGACCTGCAATTGTTTCAGCAGAGATGGATCACTATCTGGAAAGGATCTTACAGTTGCAGTTCAAACATGAGGTTAAGGACTTAGGTAGACTTAATACTTGACTGTTAGAGTCCTGACAACTTTAAGAATATCTGATACATTCTAAATATCTTTTATATTTTTATTATATTATTTAATTTATCTCTATGAGTGTATTGCCTGCATGTATATAAGTTGCACCCATGTCATACAATGCCCATGGAGGTCAGAAGAAGGTATCAGATCCCCTGGAACTGGAGTTATAGATGGGTGTTAGTCACCATGTGGGTGCTGGGAACTGAATCCAGGTCTTCAATTCAGGTCGTCATAGTTAATCTATGGTAAAATGGCTGCCTGGTGAGTACCCTAAAGTATATGAAATGGCCATGCCTATCATTGCAGCAATTTTGAAACAGCATAAAAAGAACCAAACCATGTAGCTTAGGAAATCAGTCAAATCTTATGTTCTTGCTTTTGCTTAATATTATAAGTTTTTGTCATTAATTACTTTCAAAGAAATCAATGAATATTTATAGTGTCTGGCAAATATTGTGCTAAGGTTATCAAAGCATTTTGATGATGCAGGCTCCAAGGTCCCCGCCAAGCCCTCATCTCATCTATCAGGACATCTTGCCAGTCCATAGCTACGATGATCAAATAAAGTCTAATGAAATGGATTTTCTGCTTTATCCAGCTAGACAGAGATGAATACAGCTTGAATCAGGCCTGAATCGTTGTAAAAAAATTTGCTTCATCTTTCTTCCCTTCCACCCTCTAGGTTTAGGGTCAGTCACCTGAAACTGGAATGACTATTAGGAGCAAATTTTGCTCAAACAGCAAGATGGGAATTTGGAATGCTTTTTAAAGTGAGAACAATTTTTTTGATCTACACAGGAGGGATCTCTATACCAGATTTTAAACTATACTACAGGGCTATAGTCATAAAAACAGCCTGGTACTGGCACAAAAACAGACCTGTTGACCAATGGAACAAAACCGAAGATCCAAATCTGAGCACATACAATTTCAGCCATCTCATATTTGACAAGGGGGCCAAGAAACCACAATGGAGAAAAGACAGCATCTTCAGCAAGTGGTGTTGGCAAAACTGGATCACCACTTGTAGAAGAATGAAATTAAACCCCTACCTCTCACCCTGTACAAAAGTCAACTCCAGATGGATTAAAGACCTCAACGTGAAACCCCAAACTCTGAAGGTGATAGAAGAAAAAGTTGGCAGCAGACTACAAGACATAGGCGTAGGAAAAGACTTCCTAAATCAGACAGCAGCTGCACAAGAATTAAGGTCGACAATTGACAAATGGGACCTCATTAAACTCAAAAGCTTCTGTACATCAAAAGAAACAATCAAGGAAGTGAAGAGAAATCCCAGAGAATGGGAGGAAACCTTCACTGCAGATACATCTGACAAAGCATTGATTTCCAGAATATATAAACTACTCAAAAAACAAAGAAAAAAGAAAACAAATGACCCGCTCAATAGATGGAGCAAAGAACTGAACAGAGACTTCACAAGCGAGGAATTAGAGATGTCTGAGAAACACCTCAAGAACTGCTCAACATCACTAATCATTAAGGAAATGCAAATGAAAACCACTTTAAGATATCATCTTACTCCAGTAAGACTGGCTAGGATCAAGAAAACAAATGATACCAAGTGCTGGAGAGGTTGTGGGGAAAGGGGAACACTCATCCACTGCTGGTGGGAATGTAAACTTGTACAGCCACTATGGAAAGCAGTGTGGAGAACCCTTGGAAGACTTGGAATGAACTTGCCACCCGACCCAGCCATACCACTCCTGGGCATGTACCCTCAAGACTTACGCCACCACAGAGATACATGCACGGCCATGTTTATTGCAGCTCTCTTCACAATAGCAAGGAGCTGGAACCAACCTAAATGCCCCTCAACTGATGAGTGGATAGAGAAAATGTGGTACATCTACACAATGGAATTCTATGCAGCAGTAAAGAAAGACGACATCACGAGCTTTGCAGGAAAATGGCTGGAGCTAGAGGACATCATGCTGAGTGAAGTAACACGGTCCCAGAAAAACAAACGATGCATGGTATCACTCATCTGTGGATGCTAGTGCCAATTACCCAGTTGTAAGTATTTCTTGTGTAGGGCCCCCTGAGCTTTTGTACAAAGCAGTTGGGCATAATGCATTTTGGAAACAACAACAACAACAGAAAATACTGCATCAAAGAACTGACTGAAACAGTGAACTTCTGCTCAAAACAGTCAACTTCCCCATGGAAAATATTGAGAAAGACTAAGAGATGGAAAGCATGTTTGGCAGAATGCACAAGCTCTGGTGGGGTGGGGGAATGAGCGGGAACATGGGTCTAGATTTGTTAAAAATAAATAAATAAATTTATGTGAAAAAAAATAAAGTGAGAACAATTTTTTTATTTGCTTAGCATAACCTAATTCCACTGCCTCTTTCAGACTTCAGAATGCCGTTTTGGTTTCGCTCCTTTTATTTTCTATTGAATTGTAGAAAGAGCTTCTCTCTGTCTCTGTCTCTGTCTCTCTCTCTCTCTCTCTCTCCCTCTCTCTCTCTCTGTATCTGTATCTCTATCTGCATGTATAAGTGTGTGTGTGGCTATGGCTGTGTGGTTGTGTCTTCCTTCCTCAAAAAATTATGAGTACTGCTCAGGTCAACCTACTAAGGTCTCTTTAAAATTGTCCATGAAAAATGGAAACTACTTGTCTACCAGAACACAAATCAATTCACAAAAGACCAACTAAAATTTAATAACTTGAGACTCCCCCAGTAACAGCAGGCTATAAAATAATAATTCTTGAAATTAAAAAATTGGCCTGTACCATGGATGTTCATCATCTTCATTTCTACTATCTTTATCCTCTTACAAGGAGACCTGAGATATGATACAGCCTTTGCATCTGAAGGTTTGAAAAAATACTTGGGGTCAACAACCACCATTTGGCTGTAAATTAAAGGCAAGTTAGAGTCACAAGTTGCAGGACTCTGGTGAATACCTTTGAACCAGGGCAAAATGAAAGCAGTTGTCCATAACCAACAGTTTTTTTTCCAGTACTGAGCCTGACTGAAAAGCTTCCAGAGCAGATTTTGAGCAGATTTCTTTGAGGAGTCCTCCAAAGACTTCCCAAAGGGCTATTACTAAGCCTAAGACAGTGCATTCAGTTTTCTTTGTGTCCAGCTGAAATTCCTCTATTGAATATCAGCTCAATATTAGAAAACAGATGAAATTGACTCTTACTTACCAACCTTTGAAAATCTTAATTATTCTGAATTTATGTAGCAGGAAACCTATCTAACAAGGCTTTCAAGGCCAGAAGAAATAAACTCACAGACCTGGGCATCTAAATCAAGGTCTTACTCAATATGTGACTGAATATTTCCAGCCACTCTGTATATTATGTTAAAAAGAAGAGAATGAGCCATAGAAGTATTTGAACAACAATTGCACACACTTAACTTTACCAGGGGATAAAAAGGTTGTCTATGATTACCGTGGTGGTGCAAGCCTTTAATCCCAGCACTCGGGAGGCAGAAGCAGGCAGATCTCTGTAAGTTCAAGGCCAGTCTGGTCTACAGAGTGAGTTCCAGGCCAGCTGAGGCTACAGGAAGACCTTATCTCAAAAAATAAATAAATAAATAAATAAAAGATTAGAAGGAAGCAGAAGCAGACCCAACACCCAAGCAGCACTATTGTCAATGGGCATACTAGATGCTTAATGACAAGAACAAAACAGTTTACTGATCTCTTACTGTGTATGTGCACTCTGTTCTAGGAATATAAGAAAACATAAGACACACTCGGGTGTGCTCAAGGAACTGTTAATATCCAATCAGGTAGGCTCAACACACTGCAGTTTGTATTTCTCTATTATTGAACACAGGACTATCAAAACATATAGGTGGTTGTGTGGCTATCTATATGTTCAATGAATATTTCCACAGCTGGACCGTAACACCTTTGAGGGTAGTTATTTTATGTATTACATAGAGCAGAGATAGTATGTACACAGAAATTTTTTTTGAGACTTTTCTTTTTTTTAAATTTAATTTTTATTGATGGTTTGTGCATTTCTAATACATGAAGATATTAACAAATAAGAGTTGTATGGATTACATAATACAAAATCAGGAAAGGGTGAGAGCTGGAAGCATGCAACCTCATCTTTCTCCAATATACTCTCTATACTTGTATCGGACTGAAATTTCCTGCAATTTTAATCAGATTACTACATTAGCTGAATAGCTCTACATTGGCTTGGGGATAAAAACCCGAACTTTTAATTCATCATACATAAGGGCATTTATAATGTGCCCTGTGCCTGATTCATTTCTTATCACAGCATGGATTATATTACTGTTAACCATGGCTCACTTTCCAACTACATTGCAAATTCCTTGAGGATAATGATCTCATCTAATTGGTACCAGTACCGAAAACAATATATCTCAATTCCTACTAAATACGTACCAGTATCTTCTAGTGGCATTAGAATATTAATTACTGGGGCTGGAAAAATGGCTCAGTGGTTAAGAGCACTGACTGCTCTTGCAGAGGACCTGGGGAACTGTCTTGGGCTGGGCATGGCAGTGCATGCCTTTAATCCTAGCACTTGGGAGACAGAGGCAGGCAGATCTCTGTGAGTTCAGGGCCAGCCTGTTCTACATAGCATGCTCCAGGCCAGCTGGGACTAAAGGGAGACTCTGTCTCAAAAAAAATTAATTACTATATAGTCAATATCTTCAAATTCTCTTTCACTTAATTTTTCCTTATAACCCCTATAAAAATTGTCAAACAATAATAATTACATATACTTCTACATGAGTCAGTGTACCCAGCTTCTAATCTGTGCTATTTTGCTAGCTAACTGAATTTATCTGTATTTGCTCACTAATAAACAAAATCACCTGTATTTTATGCCTTACATGATTCCTAAGCTATTATATTTCCTGGACTAAGTTGTGTACAAACAAGTGATGTCATGTATAGATATTGTGATGAGCAAGTAAAGTCATAAGTGTAGAATCATGTTTGTAATAGTAATTTATATGAGATGAGTAAGCATGGAGTCAGACTGCCCAAATTTGAATTCTGGCTTAGCCACCTATGATCAGGAACTCTTTTTCAAATCACTTTCTTCATTTGCAAAGTGGAGGTAATAATTATACTGAGTTCTTCAGGTTCCATTGAAAGTTAAATGAATAAATTCGTATGAAATGTTTAGAACGTTGCCTGACACATAGTGGATACTTAACAAGTGCCAGTTAACTTTTTCAGTTATCTATGACTTGACTGTGCTGTTGACTGTCAAGTTACCCAATAAGTAAAGACATCAGCTATACATATCTGATGACTATCCAAACCCTAACAGCTAAACCATAGCATGCTTGGAGATAGAATTGCCTCTAAATTCTATTCTCAACCTCAAAATGTAATGTATATGGCCAACTCCTGAGAACATTCCAAACACTTAAGGTATGCCATCTGGTCTTCAGGATTGAGTACATTTTCATTTATTTGGAAACTTTGTGAATTTGCCCCAGTAACCAGGGACAGTTCCAAGTTTACATATTTCCAATGTAAAAGCCAACTCCCCCAAAGTAGGTGTGATATAGGGGGTTCCCCAATATTTGTTTCCTAATAAATCCCTACTGAGTTTCTCTTGTCCCACAGCAGTGTGGCCTAATGAGAAAACCAATTGCCAAAGCCTCCTTGACTCCACAAGGGGTCCGGAGAATGAAAGATGGAGGAAAGGACTTCCCCTTGCTTTCACTCTTCTCGCTTTAGAGTTGTAAATAGACTAACTCAGCTCCTTTGAGCCAGTTCAGCTATGACTACGTATTATGAGTTTCCAAAATCCTCTTTGAGAATATCATAGAAAATTTGGCTTGGAACTGAAGTAAAAATGAGAGCAGATGGAGTTGTCTTCAGAAAGTAAATACGTTTAACTTTTACACACGAATTTTCAGCATACAAGGAATCGGCAGTCCTTGTTTGATCTTAAACCCACAGACTCCAAGAGATGGAAGATTTTTGTCTAGTCTCAAAACAAAAGGGAACTTGAAAAAGGGAGTTTTAATGTAGGGTGGGAGCTAGGGGTAATTTTGAAGGATCAAAGGAATTTGGGTCCTATTTCAAATGCTGAAAGAATGGGCCTCAAAATGGAGAGGAAAGGAGTGCATCAAATAGTTTCCTCTAGAAAAACTGATCTGAAGATGAAAGGTCAGTCGGTTGCCTCATCACCATCAGAGCCGCTCATCTGACAGTGGATAGAGTAGCACTGTTTTGCTTTGCAGCGGTCTGTTAAAGTTGAATTTATGAAGCTTGCAGTGACTTCTAAGTGTATTTTTAGTATGTGTGTTTTTCTCTACCCTCCTCCAACGCATTTATTTCTGATGTTACTTTCGAACTATTTCAGTTGCTTCTGTAGATCACACACAATTCCCTATAACTAATTTTAACTTTTTCAACTGGTTCCAGGAATGAGCAAGTGCCCAACAGAGAGCTGATGTTGCTTTTGGAAAACTGCACTCTCTCAAAAGAGAAATAGAGCATGCGCCTCTGCTTCATCAGACCAAAGAGCCTTGAGGTAGAGCTACTGGGCTAACAGGACTAACACCTGGGGTGTCTGCAAGCCTTAAGCTTCTCAGTCAGGTTTTAAATTCAGAATTGCTCCTTTTAAACTCCTATACTCAATTAGATTGTTAAAAAATCCAATTCTGCTGGGCGTGGTGGCACATGCCTTTAATCCCAGCACTCAGGAGGCAGAAGCAGGTGGATCTCTGTGAGTTCAAGGCCAGCCTGGTCTACCTAGCAAGATCTAGGCCAGCTGGAACTACAGGGATACCCTATCTCAAAAAGACTGAAAAAATATCCATATCTAAAGCATTTTCTGACTTTTCTTACAGCCATCATGGGCTATCAAATAAACCATTTTTAACAGGTTATTTCACTCTAGCAAAGAAAGAGTCGATCCACTCATAGAAACACTGAAGTCCATTTTCTTTTTCATGGCAAAGTACACATTTCAGGTCACTTTGGTCTAAAAACCATTCTGCTAATCAGTTCAACTGACTACTTCATTCAACTACATAATTCAGTTTAGCAATGATCAGTTCTGCTTAATTCAGTGTTACTTTGTTTTAGTTGTAGCAATAAATCAATCAATTCAGTCAAACAAGATTTAACAGGATTTAGTCATTCCATTAGATAAAAAATTTAGGGGGCTGGAGAGATGGGTCAGTGGTTCATAGCACTGGCTCTTCTTGCAGAGGACACAGGTTCAATTCCCAGAGCCCACATGGCAGCTAACAACCATCCATAACTCCAGCTCCAGAGGATCTAATGCCTTCTTCTGACCTCTGTGGACATTCCACAACACAGGTACATTTACGTACATGCATGCAATACACTCATACACATAAAGTAAAATAAAAATAAAAAAGTAAATATTTTTTAAATGTTTAGGATGGGAAGGCTTCCTTTCTGTTCCTGAAAGATTCTGACAACTAAAGTAATGGATGCACTACTTTCTTTGTATGTCTAAAGACGTTCACATGTGCACACACATGAATGTGTGCACACACATGTATGGGTTTTTTTAAACAAGTAACCCAATCCTTTTGCCTCAGTCTGACAAGTGCTGAGGTTTCAGGTATGTGCTACCACACCTGGCTTCCTTGTGTATGTTAAATGTGCCAAGTTAACAAAAATTCATAGAAATCTTAAAGAATAATTTGTAAGGAAAAAAAATGGGAACAGTGGCTTTCTGGTAACATAATATGCTCCTGATAGACTGTGGGAATATTTTTGGATGTGTCTTTCACAACTTAAAATATTAATTCCAGATTTTTAAGTCCATTGTAATAAAGATGTTTTTATCAATCTTCAACCTTAACATGGCATTCCTTAAATGCCTGCTGACATCATCATAGCATCAAAAACTATTCAGTAAGTAAGTTATCACATAGATATTGGAATGAAAATTTCACACAGACCTATGGTAGCTTACATTCCAAGCTGAGCCAAACATATTTATAGAAAATATACAAAACTAAGTATAAGTGTTAAATCCAGAAAGTTACCAACAATTAAAATGTATGCCTACAGGTCAAAAGAAAATATAACCCAGGAACATACCCTTGGGAGTTTTCAGCTCTCATTAATTATAGAAGACATCATGAAGTTGTTACCTCACCTTTTTAAGTCAAATGCTCTTACGCACTCACTTTCCCTTACTCCCACCATACGAAGACCACATAGCCACATGTTGAAGTTACTGAAATATTTTTAATTTCTCTAGAATGTATTCTTTGCTGCTATTGATCTCACCTCAATCCAGTGCATTATGAAGTCTGTGCTGGAATTTCACACATAAAAGACTTCATTTCACAGCCTACACAGCCCCCAAAATGTGTTTTAGTAATTGTGAAGAAACTTTTATACGATTAAAAGAAAAATAATATGTTCTTCAGAATGGCAAAGGAATTAGGCATATGGAAATTTCCCTGCAGAATTTTCTTTTACTATTCTGAGCAAAAATAATAGAAGAAAGCAGGAAAACATGTAATTCATGTAATTAAACATTTACTAAGCTCTTCCTATGCCAAACTCTAAGTTCTTTGAGCAGAGAAACTGTGTATTTCCATCTGAGGCCCCCAACACTAGAATATCTATCTGCTATACAATATACATCTAAACATATTAGAAAAACTTATTAATTCATAAAAGACACTTTGTCACCACCGAAAATAATTGAGACAAAGCTCATGTTCTCACAGAACTCATAACATAAGAAGAGTCCACCAGCCTGGTCTACAGAGTGAGTTCCAGGACAGCTGGAGCTACAGGGAGACCCTGTCTCAAAAAGACCAAAAAAAAAAAAAAAAGAAGAGTCCATTGTATGTGTAGCTGAATGGAATATAGACTAAGCACTGTAATGGATTACAGAGTATGGACCCTAAGAGTCGAAGGATAGTTCATTTTGACTGGGGGTGTTTTGGAAAGCCCCCTTGAGAAGGCAGCTCTTGAGTTGAACATCAGTTCCAATTTTTATATACCCATTTCAATGCCAGGAACTTTCTGACCTGACTACTTTTACCAAGCCATTTTGATGTGGCTTAAAATAAATAAACCATTATACTTTCATCAGTTTTATAAATTAACAAGTAAATGTGTAAAACAGATGTCCTTACCCCTTTCTTGAGACTTACCCTAACGCTAGCCTTTACCAGAAGGTGAGGTATAGGGATGGAGACCAAAGTTGGCATATTCCTACTTTCCATTTACAAAAAATGGGGGGCTAACCACCGTTAGTCATCTCAAAGGTTCAACAATTATACTCGGTATATCTTCTCATTCTCCAAGAGTTTACTTGTATCTTGATATATACTTCAAGTATTCTGAATTTTCCCTCCTAAAATTCAGTGATGCTGGAGAGATATGTTTGAGCCACATTGTATTCTCTTGCTCTTAGACTCAGACTGTGTAGGAAATCTTCATTTAAACTTCTATCTGTAATTTCATCTATCTCCATAATATGTATATATTTAATATCATAATACCCCTTTAACTCAAGACTTTCTAAACTACGATTGATACAAGTTAGAAGTCAACCTGTCATGGAACTCAGAGCCTTGCACATGCTAGACAACAGCTCTGTCACTGAGCAATAATCCCAGCCTTCGGGGCTAATCTAGAATAGATGAAGGACCAGAATAAAAGAAGTTGATTAGGTAGTGATAACTCAGAGAATTGTGGCCATAAGCAAAACTATGTCATGAAATGAGATGCTACTAATGCCAGGAGCTGCCTAAAGAGGTGCCAGCTGTATAAAACAGAGGCTTGAGCCGGGCATGGTTGTGCACGCCTTTAATCCCAGCACTCAGGAGGCAGAGGCAGGCGGATCTCTATGAGTTCAAGGCCAGCCTGGTCTACAGAGCGAGTTCCAGCCCAGCTAGGACTAAAAAGGTAGACCCTGTCTCAAAAAGACCAAAAATAAATAAATAAATAAAACAGAGGCTTGAAGACAAGCATTTCAACAGAGCAGTAAAGGGAGAGTTCAATGAAGATCCAAAAATAGAAAATGAAGTTTTAAATGTGGATACACGTTTTTACAGTTTTCTCTACTTTATCCTACATTGTGTACTATGGTATATAAGTGGAAAAAATAGCATCAGTGCTTTCCTTTTACCCAAAGAATCATATGCTAAGTGATTTCCACATTCAATCACTTTAAACTGTAGCATGTATAGCTAGTGAGTCTACATGACAAACATATAAGATTCTACTAAGTCCCCTTTGACCCAATACCATAGTATGCAAAATAATTAGCCAGGGGCAACACCTGTGAATATGAATATGAATATATGTATCAGTGCGCCTTCATTTTGGAAGGTTTCAGATCCTTAGACTATATGATTGAATCTAAAGACTCCAGAAAAATGAACATAAAGACACACACAAAATCATTTTGCATATAATTTCTGGAGGTTCATGGACTTTAGATTAAGGATTGTGCCTTGATTCCTTTTTACTAAGTATGTTGCTTCCTTTCTTGTCTAAATATGCAGGATTCTTAGTTGGGTACTAGCAGAGGTCCCTTCCAGAGACATGTTCCATGCTCACTCTTTGCCTCAGATATTATGTTGATGGAGTATGGATAGCAGCATAACTCAACTTTACTTGGGGTCCTTGAGAAACTGGCATGTTGCCACAACTGCTAGCCTTGTTTTGGAAGCTAATGTGCCATCTCATGTATAAGGTTAACATAGTAAAAATAACAGAACAGAAATTCCCTAAGTCTTTTTTCTTTAACCTAGCACATTGACAGGCGTGCAAAACCCGAGTGGAGGTGTAATTTTTTTTCGCCTTCTTTCTACATTAATTTTTCTTCCTGATTTCAATTAGCCAAACTTGAATGGAGACATTACAGACAGTTCAACCCCACGTCAGGGCTGTGCAGACAGCTCTTGCTGCCAAGCTGTCTATCACCAAGACAACTAGGCCAATGTGCTTTGCTCTGGGTAAATACCTCATCAGGGCCAGTTGCAGAAGGAGCCTCTTTGCAATGACCTCCCATCGGATCAAAAATCCTTATGCTTAGCAATCCGAAACATTTTTGGAAAGTACATGGGGTTATAAATAAATAATCATTAATATTTTTACAAAATCCTTTATACTGATGAAAGGCAGCTTATTTCCAGAGATCATTTCATATGCATGCAAGTTGATTTGAAGGATCTAGGAAAGCTCTATCCTCCCCAGTAACTCTGCAGTTCCTCTATTTGTGAGTCATTATTATTTTTTTCCTTTGCATTAATCACAAGTTTCTACCAACAGCTTCTCAGTCACAAATTCCCCTGAAGTGGTCATCAGTAATATAGCAACATTCCTGTCTCTGGTCTTTTCTCTTTAAAATATTTTGAACAAGAGCTGATAAAATGCAAGATGATTGGCATTCTTGCCTCAGATGAAGTGGTCAGGTGAGGTTAATGCTGCTTGGACACAGTGCCATTTAACAAAATCATATTTTTTGATAACTTCAGTACTTGTAAATGAGTCAAAAACAAGAAAGTCTCAGCAGATTCAAAGATGTGGGGTTTGTTGGCATACAAGTGCTGGGTTCTGGGTCCTTAGGAATCTAGAAGAAGTGGCAGACACTTGCTCTCCCACCTAGCCTCCATTAGTACTGACCAACCCCTCAGGACCTTGCTGAGTGGCCCCTCACAGCTTTACCATTTGCGGGTCTCCTTGGCGGCAGGTGTCTGCTCATCAAAGGCTTAAGAAGGTGTGGGGTTTAGGAGTCAGCCCTGACTGGAAGGAAAACTTTCCATTCAGCCTTGGGCAACAATATTTGGAGCTTTTTTTTTTTTAATGTTGTAATCAACTCTGTGCCAAGTGGGGCCCAAGCTCCCCCTACACAGCCCCAGGAATCCAAAGAAAGAAGTGTTTTCAATTCTCTTCAGAACGTCTGATCTCCCACACTGCAGACCAAATAAAAACAGTCTGGGCCAATTGTGCCTCCTCCTACCCCCATCTATTGTGGAATCCGCCTGGGAGAAACTCAGGAAAGCTGGCCTCAGGCCAGAACTGGCCTTCTATGGAGGCAGAAAATTATCCTCACCTTCCCTCCATCAACTGCCTTCAGAAAATGAAGGAAAAGCCTTCAGTTCAGGTACCCCATGGGAAGGGACAGCTAGATGGAGCAGAGCTGAGCTTAAAATGATATAACTGGGATATCGAGACCTAAAAAGTTCGGCCTGACTTGGCATTTTCTGCGTGCTTACTGTTTTTTTTTGCTTGTTATCTTTGTTCCTATCAAATAGACACTGGGAGAAAAAAATGGAAAAAAAATTACTTGGGAGTTGAGCTGGCCACAGATGGACTCTCAGCACAACTGCTTACTTACCAACTACTGAATTAGACAATTTATTCCACAGACCAAAGCTCTCATCCCTGTTCTCTGCTGGCTAGCCTTCTAGTTGGGCCAAATCCCTATTCCAACCTTGGTTGCCCATCATAAAAATGAGGCTACGCAAGAAGATCCCTAGTGACTGCCTTAAGTCTAGTGGTTAAAGTCACTTCTAGGATCCTGAGCTGCAAGAACACTCAAGTAGGATGACACGCTTGGAAGTTATTGTCCACCCATGCCCAACCTCCACCAACCTCAATAGACCTCATCCTCAACCTCCTCTGGCCATTTTTCTTGAGGACCTCCAAGCCCTGAGGATCGGCAATAGGCCACGTAATGCCAAGTCCATCACAAAAGGCCAGGTGGCCATGTTCAAAGCAAGAATAGCTTCAAACTGCAGGCTTCCAGGCCAGAGATGCCAGTTTATAAGCTAATAATAAGTTAATAGCATATTTCCCCTAAGAATTTTGCCAAACAAACCTTCCCAGGTGAGTGAGACGTATCCAAAAGAACATGGCTCAAGACTCTCAGAGCCAAGCTCAGGGCTCAGTTAATGTGCCTCCAGGTATATCAAAAGTGTAGCAAAAGCTCCAAGCACAGGGGAATGATGAGGCTGGGACAGTCCTTGAAGATAAAGCTATGGAAGAAAACACCAGGCAAGCTCTTTCATGTGGCAGGAGTCATCTACTCTGAGACAGAGGAGATGATTCCAAAGGCCTCGATAAATCATTAATATTGGAATTGAGGACACAGGGCCTCAATAAACAGTAGGTTAAAAGGCCAATAATCATGAAATTGCAGGTACAGTAGAATTTGGTAGGGAAGAGTTGGGAGAATAGGAAAGTAACATCACAAAGGACATCACATAACTCTCCTTTTTATCCTTAAGATTAAATTGTCCCCACCTAAAACAGTTGGGGGTAGGAATATGAGAAAGAAAAGAGTGGAATTCTAAGTATCATAATGCTTAGTAGAAATGCAGGCTATTTCCATTTTCAAAATATTCTAGCCTGGATTTATTAAAATAAAACTAAATAAAAAAGAACAAGGCTAAACTCAAACTTATGTTTTTGTGTTCATGACACTAAATAAACAGATTTTAGTGAATTCTCCCTTTTAACTCATTGGTTGGTGTTGTATGGATGCAGCCAGCATCTAATATGCTTTCAATTGTGTCTTCAGCCCTCAAGACCCTGGGGGTCTGAAATCTCAGCCAACTTTGCAATTTAATCCAAAACCCAAAGCAGTTCAGATTCCAAGTAACCTGTTACCCTCTGCTAGCAAAACATCACTCGTGGTTTGAAAAATACCATTTTTAATAACCCCTTTTCAGTTTCCTGGCAGGCCCCCAGCTTTACTTCAAAGTTGATTTTCCCCAGCGAGAGTACAGCTGGAAGAATCCAGAAGTGCACTGTGCCACACTCCCTCTACCCTGGTCTGCAAAGGCCCAGCTCTAGGGCAATGAACAGGGCTAGGGTAGGATGGCAGGCAGGGGGCTGGGCAGGCTGCAAGCTCACAGGGAAATGGCCTCAACTCAGGCCTTCCCAGAGATAAAAGGAGAGCATTACCCTTCACAGTACACAACTGTAGGAACGGAGTCCAAATTGAGTTTTTGGACTGAATAGCTTTGGCTTATTTTGAAATTAATTTGATAAAAAAAGAAAGCTGCTGTAATTTCGCTGCCTCTCGAGTTTCACGGTGGTTGGTTTGTTTCTTTTTTTTTTTCCTCATTGACCCATTCTTCAGATCTTGCACAACCAGATGCCAAGAAAACAATCTGAAGAGAAGCCTGGGAGACAGGGGAGGAGGCAAGGAAGGAGGACTTCATCTTTGCAGATCCAGGGTCTCTCAAGAAAAGTGCAAACTGAACTCTCCTTAAACTCCAAGACAGTAGTCTCACAGCCCTGAATTTGCTCTTGTATTTCTTGCCCAGGACTAGTGAAGTTGGGGTTGCCAATAAAATGACCACTTAGTTCAAAATGTCTCATTTAAACTCCAAGTCTTCTTAAAACAGCAGAGTAGGACTGGGGCCAGAAAGCGCTTTCTAGTACAAACACTAGTGCACTTTTACAAGGCAGGTAAAGCCCCAAATTATGTTGCTAATTAATTTTATACTTCCTCCAGCTACCTAGAACCAACTGCGGCCCAACATTCCCCAATTGGGATCATGCCAAGAATTCAGATAATGCCATTTATGGACCATGCCAACAGTTGAGGTCATGCTTTCTGTCTAAAGGGAAAAAGAAAAAAAAAAAAGAAATAGGGGAAGAATTCATGGAAAGTACATATTAGGGGGTTGGGACAAAAGGGAGAACGGACAGAGACAAGAGGTAAAAATCTTTCTATAGCAACCAAGCCCAAACAGACACACATACCAGAGGAGGCCCTGGAGGCTTTGCATTTGTACAATTTCGAAATAAACATGAAGCAAAACAGAAGAAAGCAGTGTTCACAGGCAAGGTTAGAGAAATAGCAACATGGTCTCATAGAAGTAACCACTCCAAAGCTATGAACAGTATCAAAAAAGCCTGGTGTCTCGCGTCATGGCTGCTGGCAAATGCTCCCTGCTTCATGCATGCCAGAAGTGTGAACTCCCTGCTACCTGGTTCAGGGTTCGGTCACTATAAGTGAAGTCTTTTTCTAGCAGAAATTCAAGAGTACAAGGACTAGAGAGGGCCTCTAGAATCGCAATAGCCTGAGTATTAAAGCTGAATAGCACTTTGGATTTCACTCAATCTAATCCTCCCTATTTTAGAGAAGAGAAAACTAAAGCCTTAAATGGGAAAATAGCATGGCCAACTGTTAACAATAGGTTGGTTAGCAGAGTTAAGGCTAGCATCCAGATGTAGTTGAACAAATCTCAAATGTTCATACTGAATCTTCCACTCTTCCAAAGGAAAATGAGATAATCAAGGACTATGTAAGCTTATTATGTAGTTTAAAAATGTAGGCTACTATTAATCTTTATATGCTTTTTAAAGATATTTATTTTTTATTTTACATGTATGAGTGTATTGCCTGCAAGTAGGTAGGTGCACGCATGTCATACAATGCCCGTGGAGGTCGGAAAAGGGCATTGGATCCCCTGGAATTGGAGTTACAAACAGTTGTTAGTCATTATGTGTGTACTGGGGGAATAAAACCTGGGTCATCTACGAGAACAGCCAGTGCTCTTATCCACTGAGCTATCTCTCCAGCCCCCAATATTATAATTTTTAATGTTAAAATAGCTCTCCTTTTATGACACAATTATCCCAGAAAGCAGTCATTGTTTTATAATGTGTTTGATCAGCAAAAATAATAAATTAGAAGCTCTATGTGAATCTAAGTGTTTGGGGGAAAATACTTAGTATGTGAAAATGGTCCAGTTCCCTGCAGCACATCACCTGCCAATCCAATGTCTTCTCCCACTCTGGAAACTGCTGAAAATGCCACTGAAGTATACAGTGAACAGCACATTAGAAAGAGGATGGTTTAGTGCACCAGAAGGAGACTATAAGCGCTTTCGAAATCCAAGTCAGATGGTTGAAGTCGAATACATCCTTCTACATGCTCAAGAGCCCATCCTTTTCATCATTCAAAAGCAACAATGGCATTCCCCTGCTCAAGTTATCTCACTAGCTGACTTCTATATCATTGCTGGAGTCATCTACCAGGCACCTGACTTGGGATCAGTTATAAACTTCAGAGTGCTTACTGCCGTGCATGGCATTCAATCAGCTTTTGATGAAGCCATGTCATACTGTTGATATCAACCTTCCAAAGGGTATTGGTGGCACTTCAAAGATCATGAAGAGCAAGATAAAGTCAAACCTAAAGCCAAAAGGAAAGAAGAACCCAGCTCTATTTTTCAGAGACAGCATGTGGATGCTTTACTTGTAGACCTCATATAAAATTTCCAGCCAGATACGTGCAGGTAATGGGCATGCGTCACTGATTTTGATTTGACACTTTTTAAACATTTTTAATTGAGAACCCTTTTATGTGTGATCTAAAAATACTGGTTTTCCTTATTTGCCAAAAAACTACCTGTGACCCAAGAGGAAGGCTTACTGATGTTCCTTGATTAAACGAGCATCTAAGGTGTCCTGTACAGTACAATTACCTGGGATAAAAATAATAATTAAACAATATGTATAATTTACTTCTAAAAAGAAATGGACAGCTGGGGCTGGAGAGATGGCTCAGTGGTTAAGAGCAGAGACTGCTCTCGCAGAGGACCTGGGTTTGATTCCTAGCACCCACATGGTGGCTAAGAACAGTCTTTGACTCCAGTTTCAGGGGAATCTGCTGCCCTCTTCTGATCTCCGAGGCATTGCACGACACAGGTACACCAACCTACATGCAGACAGTACACTCATACACATAAAAAATAATAAATACATTAAAAAAATTTAAAGGTGTGTGCCACCATGTCCGGCAAAAATGACTTAAAAAAAGAATTTTATGAAAGAACTTGCATGTACTTTCTCAAGAAAAAAAAAAAAAGAAAGAAATGGACAGCACTACAGCAATTCTATTCTAGAGTTCCGTTTCCATTTATCTCAGACTATCTTTAGCCCTTAAACAGCCATCTCCTTGCCCATTTCTGTTTCTGACCTAACGTCCCATGACTAACAGACAAAAAAATCCTTTTTGAAAGGTATTTATTAGTAAACCACTAGGTCTCACCAACCAACAAGCTAAGAATGTCATTAGAAAGCATCTGAGACCTATAGTACAAATCTCCCCACTTTGCTATGACCTGCCTACTAAATGTATCCAACAGTGTATTTGAAAACTGTGTTGAAAACAAAGAAAAAGAAAGACTTAATAGAGAAAAAAAAGAAATAGGATGGCTTGACTGGGATATGGGTGGAGGTCAACCTAGAAAAGAAATGAGGCACGAGGCAGAACTAAACTGGAGAACTAACCTGCCTTGGGATTAGTTGCTCGACCTGGTTTCTTGTGGCAATAACTTTAAATTACCATTTTATCCTGATTCAATTGATAACAGTTCTACTCTATAGTTGTATGTTTTATTTGAAGCTTATACTAAATTTTCCTCATGAGGGAAAAAAGTCACAACACTCATTTTCTGTGTGGTCTGTGCCTTGGATAAAAGTTTGGAGAGGTTATGTGACTTGTCTAAAATCATCTGGTTCATGTGGGATTGAGTCAGGAATAAATTCTCGTACTTCATTACAGATCTCTTGGTTCTTCATCAGATCTCCATGGCTATCCTGTGTGCATGTGAACTCATATTCTCATTAGGATTCATCATGTATATAATGATACTGTGCTATATAAGTGCTCAGAGGCAGCATGCTGAGTGCCAAGAAGCACCAAGTTCTGGGTCCCAGAGAAATAACAGGATTCCCATGGGTATAAAGACCTCTGGATCTTAGCCACCCACTGATGTGATCTATGAGAAATTTATGTTCCAGTTGCCCTATCACTGCAGTTGTCTGTTACTATTGTATCCAGTAAGATAAAGGTCAGGGCAGTGAACCTGCTTGTGAACATGCACACCCAGGTATCATCATCAAATTTCTACAATCCTCATTGAGATGATTTAACTAAAGGATTAGGTTAGGAAAACACTTCCCCATAGCCACCACCCTGCATCTCTCAGCTAAGAGTCTGTCTGATGAAATAAAAGGATTTTAACATCAATCTTAAGTAAGAAGAATTTTAAAGTTAGAACAAATAACATTAACAAACACACAATGTATCCTAAATCCAAACCCAAATGCCTTTGGGATTTCTATTTGTAACTGCAGCTCTTTGGGGTCATTGCTAGTTGGGATCCTGGCTGGTTGTGACAACTGCCATCTATACATCTATACATCCCTTTATGTAGGCAGGAACCACTTTTTTAAGTGAATAGTAAAGACATTTACTGGCTCTTGATGAATTTGGTGAATAGCAACTTCCAGAACCCTGAGTCCACAAAGTATTGGTAGGAGCTACCTAGTAGTCATTTAGCCATGGCCCAGCCAGAACCTGCCTCATTCATAATTCATAATTCACAGCCTCTGAAAGAAGTTATGTCTCTGGGCAGCCATGAGCCCATCAATAAATATTTATCTCTCAAACCCTGGTAAAATAAAACAGGGCTCGAGGGCTTTGGGCAAAACAGTCAGTTTCCCAGACTCACATGGGAAAAAGTTAATGTGGTGGGAATGAGCCACTTAAATGCCTGTCTGCCTATGTTACAATAGCATGCCCTTTTCATTCCTCCCGACGGCTCCCCAAGGGCACTGTGGATAGCAGTCTTGTGCAGGTGCTTCACTCTCTCCACGGCCTGCCCCAACGCAGATCGTTTCTTATCGCCTTTCAGGGTTTGGGGCTTGTTTTTCACTGTTGATATTGTTGCTGTGGATATTTTCCCCTTTCCTTTCTCTCTTTTTTCTATTTATTTACTTGGTATGTCATGTTTTTGGATAGTTTCCTTTCTGGTTAGCAGGTTTTATTTTTGTTGTTTCCGTTTGAGAATTTTTACTTTGTTATTTTACATGATTTGTGGAGTTTTGTGTTTATTTCTTTCTTGCCTCTATCTTTTTAATTTTACACTTGTTGTGTGGGCTTTGTTTTTATTTTGTTTTCACTTTTCTTTTTCATTCTTTTTATCTTTTGTTGAGTTTTAGGTATTATGTTTTTCTTTTTCCTTTTTTATGAGGTTTTTGATGACAGAGTGCTTTTGATTTGTTTGGGGTTTTTTTTGGTTTTCATAGAATTTGAGATTTTTAAAAGTTTAAACTTTTTAAATCTTTTTTTTAAATTTTATTTATTTATTTATTTTATGTGTATGAATGTACTGTCTGCATGCAGGTTTGTGCAACCATGTTGTGCAACGCCGTGGAGGTCAGAAGAGGGCGTCGGATTCTCCTGGAACTGGAGTTCTCACCATGTGGGTGCTGGGGATCGAACCCGGGTTCCTCTGCAAGAGCAGTCGGTGCTCTTAACCGCTAGGCCATCTCTCCAGTCGCTAAACTTTTTAAATCTTAACTTTAGCATAGTTTTAGATTTATAGAAAAGTTACAAAGATAGTACAGAATATTCAATATATTAAACATCCAGATTTCTCCAATACTAATGTCTACTACTCACGATACATACATTTTATAGTATTTATCATTTGGTTTTTTCCTTATTTATTTCATTTTATTTTGATTTTACTGGCCAGAATCACAGTAATTGTTGAGTCAAAACCATAGAAACAGCAAGACTACAAATATTTCCAAATGCCATTGATGAAGACATGCAGGCTTTGCTAGGGCTATAACTCAGGCCATGGGATCTGTGTGCACAAGGCCCTGGGTTCAGTCTCTAGCACAGCAAAACAAAAACAGAAACAAAACACAAAGGAGTTCTGTGGGTAACCACACTGAGAGGCCAATAAAAACTCAGGAACAGAGACAGTAGGTGAGATGCTGAGCAGGATGAGGCTGGGGGACCAGTCACTGGTGTCAATGGACCCAAAGATCACACTAATGACAAAACAAAAAGCAGACACACCTCTAAATGTCTTTCAAATGAGGGAAGCATCAGTTTTCATGGACAGTGGTGTCTGTCATTGCCTTCCCAAATTGCTTCACACAGGTGCCTCACTCTCTGGAAAGAAAGCAAAGTCTCTGTGTCTTAATTTTTATCATTTTCCACATTCCTGTGGGGACACTAAAGAAAGAATCCCTTTGAATTTACAGAGGGCACAGTCCATGGGAAATTCTTTTTTGAGATACAAGGTTGTAATAGCACTGCTGCCTTCCTAATACATCAAACTCTTCCATCCTGTGTCAGAATGGACAGACCCGGGTCTCGGAAAGACCTGGGTCTGGGCAGTACTTAGTTGGGTTTTCCTCAAAGACAAATTCTTCATATTGTGGAGAATTTCACACCACACTGAATAAGGCAGAGAAGAAAAGTGTCAGATCCAAACAGCGAGTATTTCATGTCCAGGGCCAGCCTGTGCTCTGTCTCTCTAGGAAGTCTAAGAGCCAGGAGACAGTGCCATGGGGTTACCTCAGCCTAGCCAGGTGGTGAGTGTGCTGAGTGAGGCAGCTCTGAGCTTCTCCCTCAGCTCCCATGTGCCACTCTGCAGGGTTGTTTCTGGGCAGGGAATCCTCCCATCAACCCATTCTCCAGGGAAGACAGCAAAACTCCTAGGCCTTGTGGATCAGATTGTCTATGTCACAGTTTCTTGGTTCTCACCTCATAGCACCAAAGTGAAAGCAGGCATTCTCTGCTTAGTCATAGATCTAAAGACAATTTTAGAACATGACAATTGACCATAATAATGTTTTACCTTCTTTTAACTTAGACCTGAGCCATGGTCACATAGCCCTTATGAATGTGAACAAGCATATATCTTACTTTGTGGTACTAATTCCTCACCTGTAAATGTACTTGTAACATGGCTCCTTCGGTGTGTTATTTGTGAGGAATAGCTTAAAATATAGTTGATATATATATATGACAATGTTGGGAAAGTAGTTACAAAATGTTTTAGTGTTATCAGAGATTCATGCCTGCCTGATTTGCCTGTCTCCCATGAAATGATATTCTGTATATTTTTGTATTTTTATTTTCCTTGTAATAAAATTTGGACATTCACTTTTTCCATGCTCCCCGAACTAATACCAAAGTGCTTTATAGTTTGTGAAGCTGAGGTTATTTGAGGCGTATCTGGCAGTGACTGTTTACCTCTGGAGTGCCAGGATTTAAAAAAACAATCATTATTATGATCATTTGTTTTTTAACTCAAGTCGATGTTTTAGTCACATTAGTTTTTGGCCAGTGTCCTTTTTCTATGCTCAGATCCCAGGATCCCAGGAGACCTTGTCATGTCTCCATTGCCTCTTTTTTCATTTAGAAAGTTTCTCAGACGTTCCTTTATTTTTTTTTTTTTTTTTTGTCTTTTTGAGACAGGGTCTCCCCAACTGGCCTGGAACTCACTCTGTAAACCAGGCTGGCCTTGAACTCACAGAGATACACCTACCTCTGCCTCCTGAGCACTGGGATTAAAGGTGTGCACCACCACACCCAGCTTAAAGACAGTTCTTAGCCCCCATGTGGGTGCTGGGAATCGAACCCTGTTCTTCTGCAAGAGCAGTTGGTGCTCTTACCAGCTTAACCATCTCTCCAGCCCCGAGACTTTCCTTTTTTTTGACTTTCCTTTTTTTATGCTTATAGTTTTGAGGCAAAGCTCTCAGGTACTTTGTAGAATGTCTCTCAGTTGAGACTTTCCCAAGGGTTTCTCTCATGATTAGACTGATGTAATATGTTTTGGAGAAGAACACAGAGTTAAAGTCCTTTCTCACCACATCAATAGAAAGGTTATGCACTAGCAACAAGACTTATCACTACTGATGTTAATCTTCAACGCCTATGCCTGCTGTATTTCTCCACTATAAAATGACTTTTCCCCTCCTTTTGGACTGTACTCTTTGGAATCTAATTCTTGCTTGGGATGTAAAAAAAAAAATCCAACCTCCAAGAAGATGTCCAATATCACATTGCTTATTTCATTGCTCCATTTCTTTCAGATTGTCTTTCTGTTCTCTTGACATGTTCCTTCCTTGTAGTATTTTTCATTCATTTAACTTTCTAAAAATTATTTCCTTTTATTTTTCTTTTATACTTGTTTATTTCATTTTCATTTCAATTTTCTTTTTTATGTCTCCCCTCTCTATCCTCTTTCTCCCTGTTATCTTTTAATGTTTTCTCTTTCACTCTTTTCCATTTCCATTTGTTTTTTAAAACAATTGTGTCTTCTAAGACTATTAATCTTTTTAGTTGCATAACATTTTCTTCATTAAAAAATTAATATAAGGTCTAGAGAGGTGGCTCAGTGACTAAGAGCACTTATTCTTCTTCTGCAGGGGACCCAGATTCAGTTCCCAACATCCATGTGGCAAGTGACAATCAGCCTTTAATCAAGTCCTAGGGTATCTAGTGCCCTCTTCTGGCCTCCTTGGGACACAACACAATGTGATCCACTTACATAAATGCGGGCAAACCACTCATAGATATAAAAAATAAATTTAATTTTTAAAAACTTAATATATACTACATAACTACCATATCATACATAGGTAGTAAATTAATACAAAAAGGCAGAAAGAATAATTACACCCTCATTCTCACCTATAAGCCTCACTGTCAATACTCCTAAGAGTTTTCTAGTTTCCTGAACAACTCTTATCCATCCACAGTCATAGTCATTAAACTGAATACTGGCTGGGATGTCACAGCAATAATCACATACTAATGCTTTTCTTACATATAAGCATCCACATTAAAGTCACTTTAGCCAGCTGTGACTAAATGAGATGTATCTTACACAGCCCTTTCCTAAGACATTTTAACTGAACTATGCAAGTGGTTGGAAAGTACCAGGAAGACCCCCGGGAGGTTCACAATGCATGTGGCCTACTTGTGGGCCTCATGCTGACTTCGGTCTCTCATCATAATGATTTCCTCTCTGTCCAGGTATTATTTCTGGGAAGGTGATATTCCAGGCCCTGACCTGATGATGTGCAGCAAAGCTAGCAAGTAAATCTGAGTCACCAATTACTTTGATTATTTTTCTTTTTCTCTTTTTTTTCTTTTCTTTTTTTCTGTACTCCAGTTTCCCACTGTAGAAATGGGGAAAATAACCTGGGAGCCTTTCCTGGCAAGTCCTGACAAGTCCAACAGTTAAGGACTTGTTTCAGATATGACACTACACAGGAACGAGGAGATAGCATTAGGTGATAGAATTAGAATCTTTCTTCTTTTTTTTTTGGTCTTTTCGAGACAGGGTCTCCCTGTAGCCCCAGCTGTCCTGGAACTCACTCTGTAGACCAGGCTGGCCTTGAACTCACAAAGATCCGCCTGCCTCTGCCTCCCAAGTGCTAGGATTAAAGGCGTGTGCAGCCACGCCTGGCCAGAATTAGAATCCTTCTAATGGAGCGACTAAGAGTCATCTAAAGACTTTTTTGCCAATTAAGGCTGACACCAGAAGACAAGAAAACCCTGAGCTAGGGCAGAACTAGACTGTTTGGGGGAGCTGAAGAGAGGAGAGAATGTGATCATTCAAGCTCTTACCAGAACTTTCCTCTCCTGCTCCTTTTCATTGTCATGTTATATGTTTAGAAAGAAGCCAGAAACAATTCTACAAATAGAGATTCCTCACCCTTCCAAGCCAAAAAAACATTCTAGCTCAACCAGAGTTAGAATGGTGCTGCAGGACCATGGCCTTGGCCTAGAGAGCAGTTGGCTGACCACAGAGGTCCACTCCAGGGTCGTAGAGCTGCTGTTCATAACTTTTGCTTGACTCTGCACATCAGCCAAGGTCTTATACTACCCCTAGGTTAGAGACCATGTGAATTTCTCTGCCTTCAATATGGTAATAAGTTTGGGGGTGGGGTAATGGAAATCAAGCACTTGCGGTAGTGTGTGAGGCAGAGTTTTACCTTAGGGCAAAACAAAACAGTTTGATTTTCCCTAGAATTCTCAACCTGGTTCTCAGGTTAGCAGCAACTAGTGTGAGGGCAGTGCAAACACATGAGATAAAGGCCTCAACCCAGGTCCCAGAGCCAGAAGAACCCATTAACTCACCAGCTCAGTGCTATTGAACAATCTACATATTGAAGGGTGTTTCAACAATGTGGTTTTCATCTCCAGTGACCAGATTGAGCAAGCCTTCTGTGGGAAGTAAGATCACACAAGCAAAGGTAGTATTGGGGTAGAGGAGACATCAAACAAGGATTCACAAGAACTGTGGAATTTCTGTTTGGTTGGTTCATTCCTGCTATTCGCCAAGGGAAGAAGACATGTTTTCAAGGGCAGAAGGATGTGGGAGAGGCTAAAAATGCCTCCGTGCAAGCATCAGCAGAGTTGAGACTAAACAGATCACTGTCAGTGTTGGGTTGTGCACTGAGATTTCCCTGGGATGCCCATAGAGAATTTTCTGATATCATAAATCTTAAAGTAGAGAAGAGGGGATAGCCAAGGGAAATTTCCCATTGGAATATAAAATTACTTCAAGTGAACCAATGACTAATAGAGCAGGAAATGGCCATAGAAATTTTTTTTAAAATTTACCTTCAAACCAAACTATAATGAACAGCTTCCAAGGGCAGGGGCTGGAGAGATGGCCTAGCGGTTAAGAGCACCGACTGCTCTTGCAGAGGACTCGGGTTCAATCCCCAGCACCCACATGGCAGCTGAGAACCGTCTGTAACTCCAATTCCAGGAGAACTCCAGTTCCACAGGAATCCAACACCCTCTTCTGACCCTCTTCTGACCTCCGCGGCATTGCACGACACGGATGCACAAACTTACATGCACAGTACATTCAAATAAATAAATAAATAAATAAATAAATAAATAAATAAATAACAGGAAGACTTTGATTTGGAAGTAGAAAGAGGCAATCAATAGGCTGTGTAGTAAAGTTGGACCAGTAAAATATTTTCTTTTTAGGGGACTTCAAATGAAACCTTAAAGGCAAAGTGGCAACGGGAAAGATGAAGGGAGACAGGTAAAGTAGACCAGTACATTTAAATAAATCTGTGATTAGTTCCAAGGTTAGAAATAACTATTTTGCATGCTATGTATCTACACCATTTTCTTGGTTCAGGTCCCTCAGGGTAATTGAAATAGAGTGTTTCTATTGATGCAAACTTCCAGCCAGCCAAACATGATGCTTCTGGACTGTAATCACAACTACCTGGGAGGCTGAGGCAAGAGGATAACAAGTCTAAAACTAGCCTCTCCTCCCGAACAATGGTCAACTTGACGAGACCTAGTTTCAACAGAAAAACTACAAGGAAGGCTAGGAACATATCTCAATGGCAGAGAGATTATCTGGTATGTGCAAGGGCTTAGTTTCAATCCCCCCCCCCCGCCACACACACACAACAGAGATAATACCTACTAGAACTCAAACCTAGGTATTAACTAATTTAAGTCAAAGTATAAGTATGAACAGTGAGAAATGTCTGCTTTTTCTGTATAAGATAAATACAGAGCATAGACTATACAATACAGATTGGAGACTTTTGAGTTGCCTGAAGTCCTCTCCTGAGCATGGGAGTGTCATGATGCTATTTTGGTAGAAAAATGGGAAGATGGGTGTATTAGTCACTTTTCTGTTGCTGTTATAAACCACCATGAGCAAGAGAATTTATAAAGGAAGAATTTATTTGAGCTTACTATTGATGGTTCCAGGGAAACAGTCCATTGTGTCAGGAGGAATGGTGGCTGGGGCTGGAGCAGCAAGCCAAGGGTCACATCTCACAATGAGCACAGGAAGTCAAGAGAGAGTGACTGGAGACCGCAAGGCTTGTTAAACTCACTAAGCCTGCCCCCAATAACGTACTTTCTCTAGCATGGCCACACCTTCTAAGACCTCCAAGAACAGTGCCACCAACTGGAGACAAATGTCTGAATACTTAAAGCCTACGGGGGACACTCATTCAAACCACCACAATGGGGAACTGGAATATTTAGATCAATATTTTACTGTCTTAAACTGTCACTTTTCTGGGTTTAGTTTTGTTTGGGAAGAGTAATACATACATGATAATAAACAACTTAAACATGAGCCAAAGGATATATGCAGTCTTCAAGACAGCTACCTTTCATAGAGGAAAACATGGTTAAAAGTCCCTTTTGTTTCCAAGCATGTATTTAACTAATTATAAACCTTTGTGAAGGCTTCTCGCTCTGTCAAGTTGCCTTCAGAGTAACATGCAATTTGCATAGTGTGTTGAAATCCTCAAAGATTCAGCCAGATACCAGCCTAGTTCATATATCCAGGACCCAACTACTGTGGGAGGAAGAAAGTAGAACTAGTTTTGAAGATCCATAGAAAACCTCAAAAGTAGTAAGTCTACGGTTTGTTTGTTGGTGGTGGTGGTGGTGGTGGTGGGTTTTTTTTTTTTTTTTGGTCTTTTCAAGACAGGGTCTCCCTGTAGCCCCAGCTGTCCTGGAACTCACTCTGTAGACCAGGCTGGCCTTGAACTCACAAAGATCCGCCTGCCTCTGCCTCCCAAGTGCTAGGATTAAAGGTCTGCACCACCACGCCCAGCTCAAGTCTACAGTTTTTAGACTATATAGAGAACATATTAGGATGTGTGTGTGTGTGTGTGTGTGTGTGTGTGTGTATGTGTTACTAGGGACTGAAGCTATGTCTTCACACATGCTAGGCAAGTGCTCTACCAGTGAGATGGAATTTTAATAATATTAATACTGCCATACTTTATATATGATCTGAGGGTGCCCCAAAACTTTATATGTTGAAATTTTATTCCTTGTTTTAAGGTATTAAGAAGATGCAAATTTTAAAAAAAGATGCAAAATTAATCCAATTATATTGTTTACAGATAAAGCCTTAAGGAGGAATGTTTAAATAAAGTCATTAGGGTAGAGTTCTCATGATTGAGTTCTTGTAGATTAATAAGAAGGAGAAGGAACAGCTACATAGTCACACACAAGTTCTCTGTCTCTTGCCAACCTTAGGATTCTGGTATCAAGGCCCCTTGATCTTGCACTTCTAGAACCTTGAGCTGAAATAAACATCTTTGCTTTATAAAGTATCCTGCATTATGTATTTCATTACTGTTAACAAAAATGTTGTATGTACTGAAAGAACTAATATCCATAAAAGTGCTCAAAACTGTGCCAACTTGACACAAACTAGAGTCACCTAGGAAAAGGGAACCTCAATTAAGGAATTTCCTCTATCAGACGAGACTGTGGCCATGTCTGTGAAGCGTTTTCTTAACTACTAGTTGACGATACAGGAGGGTATGCCCCACTATGGGTGGTGTCATCCCTATGTAGGTGGACCTAGGCTGTATAAGAAAGGTAACTGAGCAAGCTGGAGAGAAGCAAGACAGTAAGCAGCCTTCTTCCATGGTCTGTGCTTCATCTCCTGCCTCCAGGTTCCTGCCTTGAGTTCCTGCCCTGACTTCCATCAGTGATGCATAGTGACAGAGGAGATGTAAGATGAAATATGCCCTTCTCTCCCCAGGTTGATCTTGCTCAGTGTTTCATCATGGCAACAGAAAGCAAACTAGAACAGCATTTAGAGCTTCTTGACGTTATTCCTTATTCTTTCAGCTTTTGTCAAAGGGACCTGCAGACATGGAAATAGCTGTCTGTCACTATGCTTTCTTCATGATACCTCCCCCACCAAGAGATAAACTGTAGATCCAAGTATTAATCAAAATTTTACCTCAAAAGCTCCCCTGGATACAAGAAAAACTTGGCCTTACCATCCACTCACGCCACCGTTGGGATGAACTGTCTCGCATGTTATTACTCACTACTGTTCTTGTAAAGACCATGGAAATACATGGACAGACCAGTAGCTCACCACTCTTTGAGAATTACTCAGCCTAGAACATGTTGTTTTGATCTCCTTTGTGTGATTCAGTTTCTCCTCATCCCTACTTCTCAGTGCTTCAGAGGTGTTATGTATTACTGGCTAGCCACAGAAAATGCATTGCCTTATCCTGCTAGCTAGGCCATTGAGCAGCTGGAACTGCTGGGACAGGGTGAAATCTACACGCACTGCCTGATTTCCATTGCAGTCTGAGTCTTCCATTTCATTCGTATGACAATCTTTGTGAGAAGAGAAGCGAGGCTCACATATGCGTTACCCATCTTTGCTCTTCTATTGCTTTAGTTGGAAGGTTAGGAAGATGGCAACAAAAGACAGCATTCCCCTACCAACCAGTTTTCTCATTCCCATCTGACAAACATAAATCAAAGCTAGGCTCCAGATGCAAGCCTTTGTATGATCAGAGGGACTTCATCATCTATGGGTGTGAACTGTAGAGCCTTGCTTCCTTGTCTCCCGGAACCTCCTCCTATATGTCAGTTATCAACATCCATGGCCACATCCAGAGTCCTTTTATCACTGAAAACTGCTCTGTCTGTGTCATCCTCTCTTCATATACCATATATAATATTCTGTGGCTGCTTCTGTTCCACTGGGGACTCTTCCTTCCTTGTTTTCATTACTCGATTCTTTGATCTCTTGATTTTTCCCTATTTGTCAGGCCCTTCCAGCAAAGTTATCTTCTCTGACTTGCCTGGGATCTATGATTAGTTATTTCAAGCACTGTCTTTCTATACTCACTACATCTTGACCAGGTACCACCTGGAAATCCATACTTTTCTGCTCCAGAAAAATTCTTGGTACCATAGCAGAGGGTTTTTTTTTTTTTCTGAAGATCCTGGCTGGTTTCTACTCCCACATCCCTCCCCCTCCACACCCCACCCCCTGCTATACCCTCAGACATCTCTTTCCATTCATCACTGCCCTAACTCCTGAATCTTTGACCCTGCTTTCTCTAATGAGAGGAACGTACTCAGATGTCTTCTCACTTCAGGAAAAGTATGAGAATGTTGGCCCTCTAGTTGTCTCCTCTCTTTCCTTTTCTTTCTAAGCTTTTTTTTTAAATGAATAATGTGTATTTACCATCTTCACTTTCTCTTCTCATACACAACACAGTCTGCATCTGTTTCCGGGCCACATCCTTTCCTACCCTGTTTGTACCTCTGTTATAAGTAATCATCCTACTGGAGACATCACTAGACCTACAGGCGTCAAGCGAGAGCACCTTGTCTAACTTTGTTAGCTATGTGGCTGCAGAGCCCAGCACAGTGCTTGATTGATAGGAGGTGCTCAATAAACGAATTATGTCACAAACACTTACTGAGCACCTACTAGGAACCAAGCACTATATCGGCTCTGTTAGAATCCACAACACTTGGACCCTAATCCATCACAAAAGCCATATTCAATCACCACTGATTCTGACAGAAACTTTTTCCTCTTTGAGGATATCAAGTTGATATATCAGTTATGCCACAACCCCTGATCTGTGCTGGGCCTTACTCACAACGAGCATGCAGAATTTGTTAATTGAGCTTGATAAATCTCAGCAGAAACAAAAAGCCTAAGCGTGAAAAGTTGCTTGTATTAATTGTCACAGAGGGGTCTGTTCTGGAGCCTGGTAACATACAGACAGGCTTTCCAGGCTTTCAGAATCATTTCTGAAAAGCAACACATTCACTTGCAACTCTATGTCAACACAAAAGTTGTACTAAGCCTGTATATGAGCTCTTCCAGTCCCTTCTCCTCAACCTCTTCCCCTCTTCCTCCAGGTTTTTTTCTTCTCTACCTTCAAACCAGTGCAAAAGACCCTTTCTATTCTACTCACAGTATGAAGAAATACCAACATTAGAAGTGCTCTTGACCCCAGAATCCACTTCACATAATATCCTTCCTCTTTCTATTAATCTTTTCCATAAGTAAGCTACCTTTGCTAGCTTTGTTTAATTCACAAACTGCTTTCCATGTCAAATGGTCAAAAAGCATAGCATATGTGTTATAATTGTCACAGAAAGGTTTCATGGACAAGTAAGGGGACACAGAGGACAATTGGTGATTACAGTCCAGCAGGTGAAAATGTTCTGGATGGATTAACCCTGGCTTTGTCAATAAAATTGCAGAAAGAGGACAATTTTGCAAATATGAAGTTCTTATAAGGATAGACTATAGTTATCATAGCATTGTCCAAGTGTCCACTTGTGTTTTAATTTTTCATATTTATACTTTTTAAATTTTAGATATGCAAACATGTAACCCTTTGCTTTTGTGATATTTAGCCTATCCAAAGCTGAAATAATGTAGTCAACTAGATTTTTGTATATTTTTATACCTTGCTATTCTGCAAAACTGTCTTTAATATACCCCAAACCTCATTTGGTGGATGGTATATGAAATCATTTGGACAGGTACCAAGCACACATCATCAATGACCCTTATTGTGTCAGCATCCTATCATTCTGGCTCCCAGTACAGGTTCCTTCTCAATACAGGTAGGCCAGTTCCAGAGCACATATGCAACTTCCAGAAAATAGAAACAATAAGGAAAAATGCCCTTACCTCCTCCATTCTATGCAAGCGCTGGCTCTTACACAATCTCACAGCTGCATTCTGTAGGTCAGCAAGGCATCAGGGAAATGAGAGGCTGGTCACTGTTGGGAACAAAGATTGGGAGAGCTCAGGTCTCTCCAGGCCACAAAAAGGTATTCCTCAGGGCCTTTCCAAGGACAATATGCATCTGAATACCTGGCGTGCTTCCTAGAACAGATTCTGGGCCTCACTGAAGCCCTACTGAATCAGGACATGGGTGACTGAGGGCCTAGAATCTGCATTTTAGATTCTCTTAATCATGATTTTATATATATATATTATACATATATATATATATATATATATATATCTCACATGAAATTTATCTTTTTTTCCTTTGGTTTTTTTGAGACAGGGTCTCTCTGTAGCCCCAGCTGTCCTGGAACTTGCTCTGCCTCTACCTCCCAAGTGCTAGGATTAAAGGTGTGTGCCACCACGCCCAGCTGAAATTTATAATTTTAAAGTGTACAGTTCAATGGCATTTATCATATTCCCAGTGTTGTATAGCCAATCATCTCCAGAACTTTCACAGCACCCCAAACTAAAACTGTGTACCAATTACACAGAAATTCCCCATCCTCGTTCCTACCTCCTATAATATGTGCCCTTTGTGTAAAAACAGAGTTTGTTTTAATGAGCAGATGGTTGGTGCTAAAGCACACAATGTTGCATGCAATATCACTCATTTTATTAGAAAACTCTAACAATATAGCCCAGGTCAAACATAAGTAAGTTTCCATGGAGTTTTGTGTTAACTGTTACTGTTCTTGATTTAGCAAATTTTTTCAATTCTTTTTTCAATTCTACCATGCTAAATATTGATTATATGACTGTGATGCCTAATCCTGGATGTCAACTTGATGGGTCTAGACATTAAAAAAAAATCTTTGAAGAATCCTGCAAAAAAATGTACAAATAATCTGTGTGTTGAGTACACAAACCTATAATTCTTGGATACTGAGAGCAGTAGATCGAAAGTTTGATACCATCCTAGGCTTCATTCTTTAAAGACAGACTAGATGACTTAGACCCTGTCCCAAAACAATAATAAAAAGATTTGTGGCTGCAACTCAGTGATATGACTTGCATAGAGGACCCAGGACCTTGGGTTTGATCCCTAGTTCTGAAGGAAAAAAACATATATGTAAAAGGACCCTAAAACCGAACTGAAAGCCAAGCATGTTAGCACACACCTATAATCCCAGAATTCAAGAGGCCGAGCCAGGGAGATGACAAGTTAGAAGCTGTCACGGACGTGCTCGGTAGTAGCTTTAGTTGTCAACTTGACGCACCTAGGTAGAGGGGGCCTCAACTGGGGGAATTGCCTATGTTGGACTAGCCTGTGGCCAAATCTATGGCATAGTTTCTTGATTGTTGGGTGATGTGGGAGGGCCCAGCCCATGGGGGCGGTGCCACCCCTGGGCAGGTTATCCTATACTGTATAAGAAAGCAGGTCGAGCATGGACCAAGGGCGGAAGCGGGTCAGTGGCATTCCTCCATGACCTGTGCTTCAGGTCCCACCTCTAGGTTCCTGCCCTGAGTTCCTATCTTGAGCTACTTAAGTGATGAATTGTGACCCAGGAGATATAAGATAAATGAACCCTTTCCTCCCCAAGTTGATATTGGTCAGAGTGTTTGGTCAGAACAATTGAAGGCAAACTAATACACTGGACTATAAATCAAATTTAAGGTCAGACTGGACTACATAGCAAGACCCTATCAAAAAAATAGAAATGTTCATATTATATTAAGCCTTTTATAATAAACACAGAGATTGGTCCAGAACCTGCCTTTCTGTAGGTTTCTGGGGTGAAGCTCGTGAGTTATTATTGCCACATATAATCACTGTATCATGATTGGGGAAGAGAGATAAAATGGTTCATCAGTAGTAGCTGCTAAAATACTCAGGGAGTTTAGTTCTAATGTATACACACACAGATGTGTGAGGCAGTGGTGAACCACAGAAACCATAAATGAACTAATGAAATCTTAGGATACATCAATAAAAGTATTGATGTATCAAAGGACAAGAGCAAAGGCGATGATAGTTTTCCTCTTATTCCACCGCATTTCAGGAGTACTGTGTTTAGCCTTAAGAGCCTCATATGCCAAGAGTGACAAATCTGATGTCCTCAAAAGGACAAATCAGCTAATGAAGAAACTAGAATCCAGAGCAACTAGCTTCCAATTTGGATTCAGCGTCCTTTTATCAATCATGTTAAATTCAGAGGCTAATGTCTAGAGCTCTCATGCCCAGAAAACAGTGTGGCTGATATGGCTGTGGACCTCAAAAACTTGAGCAGCCACTGTATGCACGAGATCATGCTGCGTAGGCAAGGCCATCCCCGTATTCGGTTCTCCATACCAGCTCTTTGCCTTGTTTTCAGATGGGGGCAGTCTTATGAGCCTCAGTCCTCCCGGATCGGGTCTCTCTTTTGGACCTCCCCAACTCCACAGAGCTAAAATCGAACTATTGTTCCCATTTTCCCTAGACTGAATCTGAGGCCGTAGGAAAAGAGTTAAACCCAATCTGAGTGACTCTAAAGGATATGGGTTTCCATGGCCATGATGTGAGGAGGAAAGAAGCCCCAGCACTGCAAATCGGTCTTGTGGCTCTGAAACAGAGGGGCAAGTTTTCCCGCTGGAATTGCTCCTGCATCAAAAACAAATCTGTCTGAATCCTAAATTTTCTAGATTACATCTGAAAATTAATTTCTCATACCATCAGGGTCAAAATTATTAAGTAGGAAAACGTGGAGATATCCCTGCCCCTCTGTAGACAGTTTCCTGATTGTTAAAGAGAAGGTTTCCATGTCATCTTGCAGATGTGCCCTTCCAAGTATCTGTGGAGGACAGCATTCCATGGAAGGTACAGACATTATGAATAAGCGCTCATGCCATTTGGCCTGTGTAATAGCTTAGCTGCGTTCCAACCTCATCCTCCAGGACCTGCTGGGCTGCAGGCTGATCATATATCTTCATGATACTCTCATCAACTCCAGGCACCCAGCCCAGCATGACGCACTTGTACACAGTCTTCATTCGCCTCTGGCAGTACCAAGTGAGTTACTCAACTGGAGAAGTGTTCAGGTAAGGGTGAAAACCCTGTGACACACACCCTCCCCCAGAGCTCCGATGAGCTCCTCTGGGTCATTCACCAGCTACAAGGCCTTAGGCAAGCCACAGAACCTATCTCAGTTTTCTCATCTGTTAAAAAAAAAAAAAAGAGCCTAACATAATAAGATTAGACTAGGGGTGTGACTCAGTTGGTGGAGTGCTTGCCTAGCATGTATAAAGGCTGGAATTTATTAAAGCCAGCACTGAATAAATGAGGATGGTGACCTACACCTGTAATTCCAGGACTTAGGAGTTGGAGGCTGGAGGATCGGAAGTTCAAGGTCATCCTCAGCTACACAGCCAGTGTGAGGCCAGACTGGACTACATGTTTCAAAACAAGGCTAAGAAAGCATACTTTACCTGGCTGGTGTGGAAATCCACACCTTTGTCTGCGGCAGGTGAGGCAACGCAGCACTGGCTTGGATTTACTAATTCTTTTTAAGGCTCCTCCAAACTCCATTCTGATCATCGCACTGTCATTCACTTAAGACTCAGCCTGTCCTGGGTATGCAGCAGGCAGCTTCTGCTTCAGTGCTCTCTTTCTTAGGAATCGTGCTCGTTCTGACCCAGCCCTTCAGCCAGCTCTGCAGCAACTCCCACCCAGTCCGCCTAATTCTGCCTCTTGGGGTCAAATTGTACAGATAAAATCCTCTTTGTCATGACAAGTCTAAAGATGCCAGAAGACAATGTTCACACCCTACTTCACTCTCCAGGCTTCTAGCTTGTTTTTTTTTTTTAGCTTTTAAAAAGACAACCAATATAAGTGAGTACTTAAGGTATAGTTCTTCAAAGGCAGGCCAGAGTAGAAAAATCACCTCCTGCATTTTAGAGCCTATACTACTATTAATGTAACCTGAGTTTACATTAACTTTTCCACTTTTTGGCAGCTAGCTTAAACATGTACTCATCTTTTAGACTTGGACCTTTAAAAATCTTTGTTTTGTGAAACTGGCACAAAATGTCACATTTACTCTTATCAAATTTATTTTGCTGGTCTTGGATTAACTTGGTGGTCTAGTAAATTCTTCACAGATTCCTGGTTCGGTCATTCAGCATCTTATTTCACCCTCACATTCCAGGTCTGTCTTCCTATTTCATGAGTGTACTATTCTACATCTCCACCCTAGACATGACATAAAACGCTAAACCCAAGCTGGCTGCAGCTACAGCCTACTATAAGTGATGTCTCCTAGCAATAGTCACACTCACCATTTGTCCTACCCCGTGTACCTGAGAGAGCTTGTACCCACCCATTTCCATCATCGCAGTGGGTCACAAAGTATCAAAGGGACCAAAGGAAGGCCAGGCCTCCTGAGAAGGAAACTGAAATGAAGCAAAGGCCTTTCTCCATGCACTTCTGCTAATCCCGAAGAGAATAGGTCATCTTCCACCATGTGAGACAGTTCCTGCTCCAGAGAAAACAGAATCAATAACCGACACCGTTTATGAATGGTTTCTTCATGTGCATGGGCAGTTCTGGGAGCAAATGAGCAGTGTGCATAAAGCATCTAGAATAATGTCAGGTATACAGTAGGCACTCAATAAAAGCAGGATTTTTAAAGTCAGAATCCAACTAGAAGAGCGCGCCTGGGCTCCTATTTCCTCCCTCTTGTTCTCAGGGCATCTCTGTCATGCTCTTCTCTGTCCCACAGACATACTGTAACTGTCATCTCCATCTATTAGTTAATTGATCCCATAAAAAAGGCCATGGTCTCAGCTCACAACTCTGACTCCCAAACCCAGCTCCCCAGTGACAACGCTGTAGCCAACCTGCATTGATTTTTCTAACTGAGGCTCTGCTCTGCCCCTCCCTCTCCCTGCTCCCTCCCCGCCCTCTGGCCATGGTGGCAGCATCTAGACAGCCACTGCCTTTTCTCCCGCTGCTTTACCTGATCCTGCTCTTTCCAGAGTGAGTAACAGAATCCAAAGCAGGTTATATGGGCTGTTCTTGAAGTCAGGTCATTCCTACATGTTTAGGGCTGAAGGGCAGATTGTGATTCCCCCACATACTGTGTTCACACCCGAGGCTCTCTGACAAGAGCCCCAGCTCCCACCCCACCCTCCACCTTGGGACCTTGTGGTTTGTGACTCTACATACCATGTCTCAGGATTTCCTGTAGCCACAGGTCCAGGGTGAGGCAGGGGAAGAAGTGACTCGAGTCGGAGAGATCGGTGAGCCTGCAGCCTTGAGAGACATTCTCTACTGGAGCTTTTCTAGTGCTGCTTGAACAATGATCAACATATTATTAGAGAAATAGCAAACATTCACACTTGTTCTTTCTCGTTTATTAAATAAATACTCAGTAACTGAGTTTCCCTTTGAGCCTCCACTATCTTCGTTTGTGGAAAAGCACTGCTAAATATTTAAAAAGAATGAAATTTTCTTTCTCAAGCTAAATTATGTTATCTCTCTCTCTCTCTCTCTCTCTCACACACACACACACACACACACACACACACACACACACACACAAAGAATCCCTGCCACACTATCTAGTTTAATCAAATAACAATGATGAATGGCAGCTACCTTGACAAAAAGGCATTAAGCTGTAAGGCTTTTATCTTTAGGGTTGATGATATTAGCTTTATTTTCGAAATAACCAAAATAAGTATCTAAGAGATTCATTTGCTGAAGGTTTACATAGCAAATAACAAGGCAAATACTCAAAGTGTCAGTTGTCTGACTCAAAACCTCCTGATTCTTCTCTACTTGAACCCTGAGAAGGCCATTCCACTGCCTTCAGTAAAATGGCCGCCATCCTCCCGTTGCAAAAATGGGCAGTGGCTAGCTGAAGCCATCTTCCTAAAAGACATCTTTCCATTCACAGGATCCTAACGAGCTCTTTTAACAACACATGTTTTAAGATCAGCTTCCCTACCAAGCAGCCAAGTTTCTGGGTCATTTTAGGAAAGCTTTCTTTTTCACCTTGCAGGTGAGATGCCACAGAGCCTTGTGCATCTCCTAGGCAGCTGCTTCAACCAGCTCCAACCCCACCCTCGATCTTGCAGCAGTACATCACTGTCATCAAAGCAACCGGCCTGCCCACCATCCCACTGCAGAGATTTTACAGACATCAGAAATGCTGCAGTCTGTGAAAATGTCATTTTCATCCTCTATGTCTCAGCCCCTATTTGTTCCACTGAGGCCCCAACAAAGGATAGGACCTCAGGAACCTGAGACAAATCCAGACCCCACAGTCTGATTTCTACATCAAACCACAGCCCTGTGGAAAAGCAGTCTCACAAATGAGAAATTGGTGTTGTGCTTAGCTGCCACTTCCTCGACCACCTCTAAAAAATGAAGAAAAGCCTCAACTCAATTCTAATCAATTCATTCATTTGTACCTCACCTTCCCTAGTATAATTATTTATTCAAAATTGGTCACCCTTCCTTCCGATTCAAACGGCATCCTTAAATAACTAAATAGACTCATGACAAGCACAGTTAAAGGGATGAGAAGATTTGGGACAATCAAGTAGATTGAAATGAGCTAGACACAAAGAATGCCCTTAGGAGCGGGCCTGCAGAGCCAGTCTTTAGCACCACAAACTACCCAGTCTCAGCTCTAGCCCAAAGAGAGTACTGAATGATGTCACCACCCATACTGCCTCCCAGATGTACCAGTGCAGAGCCCCAAACCTCACACTGCCTCCTAGAAATGACCTCTCAACCTCTAAATAAAACTCCCCAAATCTTCAGGCACAACTAAGCTCTCTGTGCCTTCCCTCAACCAACCCTAGTTCGTGCATTTCATGTCTCCTTACTTGATCCCTTTTCTTTCTCTCAGATCAATTTCAATTTCTGTAAGTACCTGGCTCCTTGGCTTGGCTTGAGTCAGCATAGTCTTCAGCCATCTTCCTGAGCTTACCCACCTCAGGATCCAGCTCCGCAGAATTCACTTAAACTGGTTCAAATGGATTTTAACTGGTCAGAAATGATTTCTCATTAAGGGTTGAAGTGATCAAGAGCAACTTCGACCATTTTCAAACCATTTGATCCAGCTCACAGTGCTCCCGCAGGAGCAAGGTAGTGAGGGGCTCAGGATGCATCAGGAATGAGATGGAGTTGCCTCAGATCTGCTCAGAAGACCAGTGGGGGACAAAAAGGACCTGATGCTGAGGACTATACCATTAGTGATGGTGGCGCTGGAGGGGGAATCAGAAAGGACCTAATAGACCATGAGGTAGGATCAAACCACTGTGGACCCCGGGGGAGGGGCTAAGAGAAGCGGATGCTCAATGACGCAGGATCTAATCATTGGTGTGAGACAGGAGGGGAAAGATGCTGATGCTCAGAGACAGGAACAAACCACTACCATATACCGGGAGCAGAATGGGGATGGTTTTCTGCAAGACGCCATTGAAGCACTTTGGGTTAAGAGCTGGAAAACTAAAGGGAAGGGTAAAATCATAAAGGGCCTAATAATCTGGGAAACACCTAGCAGGCCACTCTGGAGGTTTGGCAGAAAGATGCTGTTCTGAGAAGCAGGATCAAACCACTTGGGAAAGGAGGGGAGGTGAAAGAAGCTGAAATCTCTTAAAGTGAATTCAATTCCCCCTGGTGACATAAAGCCACGATCTGCTATTCTGTAAGATAGAATCAAATCTTGTTTCATAATTCAAAACAGGTTTGGCAGATATGATTTCCTTTGCTCTTTACTCTGCCCTAATGGTTGGGTCAGACCGTCTTTCCACAAAGGCCACTGCAGAAATTCTGAGCTGCTCCTGACAGTTGCTAGGCAACAGTGCAGCAGCTGCCCAATGAACCTTGCCCTTTTGACATTAACCCGATGGTTTCTGGAAGGAAAATAAGATGTACATGTAAGAAAAAAATTGGAGAACATACTGAGGCAGTATCACAAATAGCTGGGAAGAGATGAAAGAACAGTACGCAGAACTCCAAAACTTCCAGGGAGACAGACAGTAAGTGGTGGGAAATGATGGCTATACGGAAGAAGAAACATTTTGACAAAAGGACAGTCCTTCTAGGCATTAAGACCAGTCTCCCATCAGGCCTTTGAGTAGTCCCATGACATCCCTAATGAGGGGTGTTTGCCTATCTTGGGTAGAAAAGTAATGGTTCTAACTTCCAGGGCAACCTGACCCATTTTCCCATCATTCTGGTTGTTCTTTGTCTTTTTTCCTTTTCAGCCACATTCCCCGCCCCCAACCCCATAGTTTCCACCCTGTAGTTTGTGATCTGTGTTCTACAGCACTTCTCGGTAAAGACAAACTATGCCTTTCATGCTGTGTCCAACCCATTGCCTACTTTTGTACAGAACACAATCTAAGAATAGTTTTTATGTTTTTAATGGCAAGAAAAGAAAAAAGCAAGGGCTGAAGAGATGGCTCAGTGGTTACAAGCACTGGTCACCCTTGCAGAGGACCCAGTTTGGGTTCCCAGCAGCCATGTAGCAGGTCACAACTAACTCCAGTTCCAGGTGATCTAATGCCCTCTTCTGACCTCCATGGCCAATAGCCAAGGGGTGAGCATCCATCCATATGTGCAGGCAAACAATCATACCTTCAAAATAAAACTTTAAAAGTCTTTTAAAAAGGCCAAAAAAAAAAAGGGTCACGTTCATTTACATATAACTATGGCTGCTTTCCTGTCACCGAGACAGAGCTGAGTAGCTGCATAGAAAACAGGGTGGCTTTCAAAACCTCGGTATTTACCCCCTGGCTTCTCAGTAAGTTGATCTAGAACAAAGATTCTGTTTTCAGTAGGACTCAGCTTAAGTAAGAATGTAATGAGAGTAAAAAAAAGTTTAGAGATCTCACAGAAAATCCCAAATTCTCCAAAGAAGGGAGGAGTGATTCTCCCACTTTCTATTTCCAGATCTATCGGGATATGAACAAGCCATGTGCAGCTAGAGCTCGCTGCCGTGTGCAAAGCTCATCCAGATGTGAAGCCTGGAGCACGCTGCCATGCGCCAAGCTCATCCGGATGTGAAGAAGCCGTGTGCAGCTGGAGCTCGCCGCGGTGCACAAAGCTCATCCGGATGTGAAGAAGCCGTGTGCAGCTGGAGCTCGCTGCTTTGCGCGAAGCTCATCCCAGTTGCCACGCTTTTCCCACAGTGATGGACCATATCCTCTTAAAATAAATCCTTTCCTTAAGTTACAAAAAATGGTTTTTAAAGGTTTTGCACATGGTGTCACAATTGCTGTGAGTTCACACTTACCTTGCTGTGTCTGGGAAAACACGTTTTTCTTCTAGTCCTCCACCACCTCTGGCTCTTATAACCTTTCTGTCCCTTCTCCTGTGACCACCATCCTCATCTTTGAAGGAAAATGTGATATAGATGGATGTCCCAGTTGTGGTTCTCTGTGTTAATCACCATCTACTGCAAGAAGTTTCTCTAATAAGAGTTGAGAGATGCACTAGTCTATGAGTATAGCAATAAGTCATTAGATGTAATTTAATGCTATGTCTATTTATCAGAATATTATTAGTAAGTTGTTCCCAAGAGTGAGGTTAAATTCAAGCACACAGCAGGGGAGATGGTCATGATATCCTGCTTCTAGATGAGCAGTTATTGGCATTTGATAGCTACTGGGAGAGGAAGAGTTGGTCTTCTTTAAGGGTGTGACACCTGGTAGGTCAGCCACACTTCAAGGCTGACTACACAAATACCCAAGAGTATTGAGCAACATAAATTGCATATGCTGGTTAAAAAAAAAAAAAGAATAAGAAGTTGGTTGGGTAGGGAGGTGAGGATGAGTGTAGTGAGGAGTTGGGGAAGGGTGAATATGATCAAATACATTGTGTGAAATTCTCAAAGAATTAATAAAAATATTTTTTAAGGAAAGGGAGAAGGCTTGTGCCAAAAATCTTCTAAGTCTACAAATAACTTGAAGTCACTTCCGAAAAGCCCCAGGAGATGATTTAGCTTATGTGAAAAGCTAAAAGTCTCCAAAAAGAATGAGAAAATAGCTGGAAGACTGTACTGGGAAAGGCCTGAAATATCAAATAGAGTTACTTGGCCACTCTTTTCAGGTTTTCATTGTTGACGGTGTTGTGTTATATATTTGTTTTCTGATGCTAGTATTTCCTACAAGTCAAGATTTCAGAGGTTTTGATTTGGACAGTGGAAGAGCTTCTCATTCCTGAAACAGAATAATCAGCTCTTAAAAGTCCTATCTTGAATTTTAGGATTAAAAATATTTTAGCCAGGTGTGGTGGTAACATGCCTTTAATCCCAGGAGGCAGGGGCAAGCAGATCTCTCTCAGATCAAGGCCACCCTGGTCTACATAGTGAGTTTCACCCTCAATGAGGCTACATGGAAGCGTTGCCTCAAAAAAATACTATATGATACGATACAATACGATAAAATAAAATAAAATTGCATGCATATATGTCCATGTGAGGGTTTATGCATGTGAATGCAGGTGCCCAAAAGGCCAGAAGAAGTTGTTCATTCTCTTGGAGCTGTAGTCACAGGCAGTTGTGAGCTGTCTGATGAGGGTGTTTGTGTCCTCTGCTAGAACAGTAAATGCCATTGAGCCTTCTCCATGTTTTCAACTGGCCTCTTCAAGAATTTCTTCTCATGTTTTCATGTGGATCTCACCAACTTTATGAACTCTGTTGCCTCTTCACTGTGGGACAACTTCATAGGCCTAATAGCTCCTTCAAAAATTTGAAAACTTGACCTTTCTTTGGTGTGCTAGATAGCCTTAGTGTCAACTTGACACACCTGGGCTGAGAGAGCCTCCACTGGACTGGTCCACGGTCATGACTGTACAATATTTTCTTGATTGTTGAGTGATGTGGGAAGACCCAGCCCACTGTGGGTGGTGCCACCCCTGAGCAGGTGGTTCTGTACTATATAACAAAGGATGGGGTGGGGTGGGGTGGGGAGGAAGGGAAAGGGAAATATGCCTGAACTGAATTGGAAAATGATGTATGAAATACACAAAACATCAATTAAAAAAATGAAAATTAAAAAAAAAAAGATTTTGGATGTTGACCCCCCCCCCAAAAAAAAGAAAGCACGTGGAACATGGACCAGGAGAGCAAGCCAGTAAGCAGCATTCCTCCACAGCCTGTTTCCACTCTTGCCTGCAGGTTCCTTCCCTGAGGTCCTGCCTTGGGATCCCTAAGTGATGAACTGTGACCTGGGAAATGTAAGACAAATAAACCCATTCCTCCCCAAGTTGGTATTAGTCAGAGCATTTTGGCACGGCAATTGAAGACAAACTAGAACATTTGGTGTTTTGGCAGTGTTCATTTGGAGAGCTTCTACGTTCATCCCCAGCATCTGTCCAACGCTCCTCTTTAATGGCATTGCTGTCACCGCATCCTTGAAGATGTTCTTTTCCCAGTCTCTCAATAAGGCTCAAGCCTTCTTGAGACTTCCTCTTCTCTGTTTGACACACTTACTGTCCTCACCACGGTCCAAACATTCTCTTTTTCATGGAATAAACTGAGGCTGGTGGAAAAGTCTGGAAACTCCTGAAGAGCCTTCACTTTGCTTCTTGGATTTTTCTTTCATTTTCTTTGATGTAATGCCCTCATGGGTTTTTATTCCAAAATTCAAACATTTACCTTACTTTAAATTGATTCCAGGTTTCTGGGCATAAGCCACTCATAATCTATTGTGAGTGTCAGGAGCTGGTTGAAGGCTAGGTGTTTGGGTTTCAGCACCTTCCTCAGAAAATTAATTGTCATCATCTTCATCATCTGTGGCATCAATTACAACTGGATATGGGGGACTAGGGACATTTCCAGAAGTTTCTACTTTCATAAAATCATAGCTGAGGGAAGGATTGGACCGACAGATTTGCTTGGCCATCTCAGAAGCTAGAAAAGAGCCAGGCTGTGGTAGGGTTAAGTAACAAGATACAAATTGGACTTGATGGAAACTACTCACACCTCCACACATTGTTCTCATTCTCTCCGAGCTTGAAGCAATTTGCACTGGTCTGAGAAGTTAGGTCATTCTGGTCACTTAGCTTCAGAACCATCTCAGTGCACAGGAGCCTGTAGTAGACCAAACACATACACTGGGCTGAGTGCCAAGGTTTTTTACCTTTTTTTTTTTTTTTTTTGTCTTTTCGAGACAGGGTCTCCCTATAGCCCCAGCTGTCCTGGAACTCACTCTGTAGACCAGGCTGGCCTTGAACTCACAAAGATCCGTCTGCCTCTGCCTCCCAAGTGCTAGGATTAAAGGCATGCACCACCACGCCCGGCCAGTTTTCTACCTTTTTAGAAGAGAATGCTCACCTCTTTTCTGATTCTTGCACATGTTTTAGGACCTGACTTAGCTCATATCTCACCACGGCTCTTGCCCTCCTCTCAATTCCTTTAGCTCTTCTATGTAAGCCTAATTATATCGCGCCTGGTACTGAAAGTATCTCTGTGAAAATGTCCTGTTTCCCCAAAGGAGTTTGAGCTCCCAGAGGAAGGATCATAACTAAAGCCTTCTTATATTCCTGTGAGAAAGATACTGACCAAATTATTCAGTGGTCTTTCACTTGGGAGAGCTCAGGCCCTTGTGAAGCTGTGTCAACTCTTGCTATGTATCCACCTTACTAGACTGGATAGCCTGGGAAGAGATGAGGCCTAGTGATGAATTCCAGCCAGACCTGGGATACAGTGACCATGCAAAGAAGCTGATTCTTCCTGGTCCTGATGCCACAAGGTCCTTGGCTCCCCATTGTGCCTGTCTTCATAGGCTCATGGCTAAATGCCCTGGTCAGGAAGACAAAGCCCACAGTGATGATTGCCAGGCATCCAGTCCCATTTTCCATGGCCTCTGTTGATCCTGGAGCCAGCCTTCAGGCTGGACTCAACAGATTCGGGACAAAAATAGGAGCTTGGCCGGGAAGGCTGGCTTTCCACAAAGTGCTCTTTCCCCCAATGGCCAAAGCAAACGCTGCAGGCTGGGGCTAACAGCCAGCCAGCCAGCCAGCCGCTCCCGACCTCTGCCGTCCAGCACCAAGGAGGCCCAGAGTCAACAGTGCATGCACAAGACTGCTATTTCATTCCTTCTTATTACTCCAACATCAGATTGCCCTTCAGAGAATCTGAACAACCAAATAGAACTGAAGTCTGCTCAGGTCTCTAGGAAAATGTCAGAGATCCACATACATCAACTTCTGAGATTCACTCCCTTCAGCCTCTTGAGTCTGCCCAGGCCCACTGGACACCTTCTGTAGTCTCAGTTTAAACTTATTTCCTCTGTTTCCTTATGGGAAAGGAAGGATATATGCAGGAATGAGCTATCAACACTCCATGTTCTGGCTAGGTCACAGGCCAAACTGAGAACTGAAACAGTCAGACCAATCATTCTTGCTGAATTAGGTAGCCAGACTCCCCTCACCATGAAGAGAGTTGGGGTAAGAGCCACATTCTGACACTGGCTGTGAAGAAAGACATAGGAAGAGGAGAAAGGCAAAGGAAAAGATGAGAAGAGTGCCAAGAAGAAACTACAGAAAAGATTGCTTACTTTGTTTTTGTTTACTGAGACTTGAACCCAGGGCCTCACCGATGGTAGGCAAGCACTCTGCACTGAGCTATGTCCCCAGTCTTATTATTACTTTTTATTTTGATACAGGGTCTTACTAAGTTGCCCAGGCAGGCTTTGAACTCACTCTTATGATCCTCCTCAGCCTCTCAGGTAACTGGAATTACTGGCCCAGCAAAAGTAAGTATTTTTTAATATAGCACATAGAAATCTCTTTTAAAGGAGTGACTCATGATAAATGAGTGACAGCAGGAGTAGGGTGGCAAAACTAGATAATTATACTACTTTCTATATGAGATTTTCTTGACTATGCATGTAGAAACCACTCTCCTAACTGACCCTTTTGGTATCCAGACTCCCTCTAATGATAATAGACATCTTTCAATAATAGCTACCACATAATTTGTAAGAAATATGTGCCGACCAATGTTCTATCCAAACAGGTCACAAAAAGTACTCCAGTATGACAGCCAACTCACAAGATTATTGTAAGATATATTTATTTTCTTATCACAAGAGATATTTATTTTGGAACCACATATGAATGACCATGCCTTGGGAACTCAGACTCAATCACCCCACATACCATGAAGTTTTTTTCATGCAACATAGAACAAGGGGCCAAGAGGACATTAATTAACCTCTTAACTCTCATTAAGGAAGCTCCCCCATGCAACAGGAGGCCAGAAACTACAAAGGGCTTGAATGGCCAAACCATGGAGATTAGGAGTCTATAGAGTGCAGTTCCATGGACAGGCTGCCTGTATTCAGCTCCACTCACCCAGGGCTCAGGGAACATTGCGGAAAAAGGATTGGAAAAATTGTAAGAGCCAGGAAGATGATGCAAGACCAAATGGAAATGAATCCCACAAGCTCCTGGGACCCTAGTCAGATATGCTTAATTTTTGAGGGAAACCTAAAGCTCGTAAACTAATACTATTGCATTTTGTATCTAATTACTCAATAAACATTAATACTACATATTTCTTTTGAAAATGTCTTAGGTAATGAGGGTACAATGAACCAAACTCGGGGACATTTGCATATGCTGTAGATGGATTAGTTCATGTAAATGAGGCAGTTCTTAATATTGTTTTCCATTTCCCAGATGAAGAAACTAAGGGTAAGATTAAATAATTTTCCCAGGGTACCTAGCTAAGTGACAATGTGAGAACCCCATTATGGGAGACTCCAGAGACTGTGTTCTTAATCTGTTCACAACACTGCTTCAGCATTTTTAGTTTTGTACATACTGCAGACATATGCCAGGAAGAATGTCTTTAGAAGATAAAATGTCCTTTAGGCTATGGAAACATCATTGCTATTCTAAAATTCCAGAATTTGTCTCTAGCTCAACACAACTACCAGAAGAGGCATAAGGAAAAGGGGTGCTGCTTAATAAATAAGTATTAAACATAAGCCAAAACTTGGGTTCTTTTCAAACTGTTTTAACTATTCAACTTCCTTTTTTTAAGATTTTTATTTTTTTTTATATGTATGAATGTACTGTCTGCATGTAGGTTTCTGCACCAGTGTCCTGCAATGCCATGGAGGTCAGAAGAGGGCATCAGATTCCCCTGGAACTAGAGTTAAAGATGGTTCTCAGCCACAATGTGGGTGCTGGGGATCAAACCCGGGTCTTCTGCAAGAGCAGTTGGAGCTCTAAACCACTAGGCCATCTCTCCAGCCCCTATTCAATTTCTTTTAAACAAATTTTGGGCTTGATATAACCTTACTCTACACTTTGGGTTTTTTTTTTATTTATTCACATTTTATATATATATATATATATATATATATATTTTTTTTTTTTTTTTTTTTTTTTTT